>JACEEZ010020522.1:0-12925 GCA_016584305.1 Chionoecetes opilio | reverse complement strand
CCATGCAGAAATGGATTAACGCACATTATACTAGCAAAAATAATCTGTTAAGTGGTAACGGCGGTAGCATCGACCGCGCAGTTCTCGTCCAATATAACTCATTTAGCCCACATGAACGCGTCTTCATATGTCGCCGTTCTCTTCTAACAATCACCTCCTCCCTTTTCATCACCAGTAGCTACGCATATATATGCCCCTAAAGTTAAAACATTAACAAAAAATCTCTGCGCTCTCGCTGTCATCGCTTCATCTTTGTTTTTTATTGTTGGGTGAAGCGGTTGGCTCAACCGTGTGCTAGTGTTTTGTCAGTGTTCGACGAACAGGTCCAACCAAATGCATGTTTGGTTCGACGAAACAGTCCGACGAAACGCCTCGTGTGATATCCGCTTTAGCTGCTCCTGTGTTCTATCTTCTTCATCTAGGGATGACTGACGGATGCGTGTGTGGCGATCCAAGAATTGGAAGAATGTCTCCTTCCTTGTAGCCAACATTATAGTCGAGTACAGCTTGTGCAGCGGCAAAGTCAAGGATGTTCTTGTTGGCGTTTTTTGTACTTGGAACAGTACTCCATACTCTAGAGTGAAAGGGCCCCGGGTTTTCACACTTCACGTGTTTGCTGGACGTAGTCTACGTGCATCTTGTCATCAGTGACTCACAGTACGTCACAGTGACGTCACTTCCTGCCTGTGTAGTGTGAACACAGGCTCCCCGCGACCACATTGCTGGAGCAGTGATGACGTCACTGATATTGAGACGCACGTCCCAGCTCACATTATTCGGAGCTCCCAATTCTTTCTACGTAGCTGCGGGAGTGGCGGGGCGACGTCACTGTGACGTCACTGATCGCCACGCCCACGTAGACACGCACACCAAAACGTGTAGTGTGAACCCCGCCTAAATGTTTGTAGAGTGCTTATGTTTCTTACCCCCATGATGAAAAAATAAGGGCACTGGTTGACATTAGAGGGAATGGGGCGAGAGGCAAGAACAGCAACCTTCCCCTCTCGACTCCTGGGGGGAGATGCTGAGAAGTGCCATAGAGGTAAGGCGAAAAAGAGCGCTTTACCGGTCTTCAGGCGATTTTGTAACAGGCCCGGCTAAGGCACCGGCTCAAGGCTATGTACAGTCGATATTTCAGGTGCTTTGGGCCCCGCCTTACACCTCTAAAGCCCAATGCGTGGGTGTGGTCCGAGAATTCTACTAGCCAATCACGCTGCCTGTCTGAGCGCTGTTTAGGCAGCTTCGACCAATCACAAGGCTTGAACACTTCAACACCAAAACAAGAATTTTAGTCCCCCCCTCCCTCACCTCTGCAATAAGGCAACGCTCGCCCCGCGGCCCGCCGAAAACTGTTTGTCACAAGTATGACATTCATCACAGGTTTTTTACCACTTATATATTTTTGCATTGGGACGTGCCACATACCATGATAATCGGAAAACTGTGGTGATTCCGAGACTGTGAGTGAAAATTAATGCAAGCCAAAGTACAGGAGTAGGAAGAGTTGAATAAAAAAAGGTGAAAGAAAATAAATGTTTATACACGATCTCATTTTGCTCTCATTATCTTTTATAGGTATAGTTTACTGTAATTTTTATACAGTCATGATATGCACTAATGTCTCGTGAAAGATGATGGTATGTTCAGTTTTCCTAAATATCATCTGGTAATATGATAATACCGTATTACAACATTTTAGGGGCGGGCGGAGCCCCCTTGTGAATTTCTAGTCGCTTCGCCCTCCCCCGCCCCCCCAAACCCCAACACAAAACACAAAATTTTTTCGCCAGCAAAAAGCTTATAAAAACACCCCATATGCCGCATTATCTTGCACGTAAATTCATAACACCTTGCAAACATTTTTAAATCGTAAACCCCAAATTTGTTCGTTGTGGGAAAACGAAAAAAGGCTGTATTTGTTTTAAAAAACAGAAATGATGTCGTCAAAGGCCCCGCACTCATAAGTCAGGGTCGGACCATCCCTTTATTTTTTCAGCCCCTTTTAGCGTGCCACTAAGGAGCAATCTGACTGAGCATTCGTGGGAGGGCTTTTTCGCCTTAACAGGCCCCCCTATGGATGGGCCCCCTAGCTACTCTCGCACTGGCCCCTGAACCCCACTGGGGGGCTCATTTCTTGGAAAAATTAGGGGAACTTATATGCCCGATAAAGATTCCAAAAACACCCGGAAATGAATTTTCTAAACCCCAAAAAAAAAACGAGTTAAAATTTTTAGGTTTATTCCAAAGACAAAAGAGAGGCAACGTGCATATGGGGTTGCCAATGTTGCCATTTTTTATCTAAAATTTATAAAACAAAATAAAAAGGGGATACATTTTGTAAAATGTTTGTACGTGGGGCCCACCATCAAGTCCATGTTTTTGGTGTTTAACTAAAATTTCGACCTGTCCAACTTATTACGTAACTGGCGCCCCAGACCCCCTTAAAAATATAGAAAAATATCCCAAAAATTGTTTGAAACAGTGTCATTTTCCCAAAACACACAGACAAAAATGTTCACCATTTTTTTTTTGGTTTTTTATCCACATCACTTACTCAATTAAAGATAGATAAAGAAGGTTACGTCGTAAACTTTAAAGGGTCTTGAAAATAGGTTCCTTATTTTTGGAAGTTTTTATGAAGTTTGCAGAAAAACTCAGGCACATCTGGTCCCCTTTTGCAGGAGGATTTTAGCATCAAGGAAAGGGGTTCTTTGTTGCCGGGTTTTGGAGCAATTCTCAAAAACAACAGGTTGGTATTCTATTGCTCAATACACTTCTTTTTCGTTTTTTTGGGTTTTTGGGTGTGTTTCCGTTTTGACTCAATAAGGATGTTTTTTGTTAGGGTGGGAACCTCAACCCAAGGTACTGCGACAATGGGGGAAAAAACACTGAGTTTTTGATCCCCTTAAAGCCGTGAATCTCACTCAAACAAAAATTTTGAAGACTTATAGATGATCATTGTACATGCTCTATTAGTTTTTTCAAAAAAAAATTATTCAAAATTTTATTAAAAAATGAAAACTGGTGTTATGGCGGCCGGGATAGGTGCAGAGCTGCACATCCCCCGACACTCATGCCAGGTGATGATTCTTTAGAGACCGATAAGGACCCGTTTATAACTTTAGGTAAGGATTGATTTTAATCTTTAAGCCTCAATGTTTTAGCAGTGATGTTTTTTTTCATGTGAAAAAGTATTTTTGATGATAAAGCCAATTAAGTACAAAAAGTTAGCCCCTAAAACGACTGGCGCCATGTTTGACGTCACTATTAGACAACAGAGCAAAAAAAGCTGTGAAGCGGCCAACTTATGTATACCTATAATACACCAACGCATTTCCCTAACCGCAAAATGACCCGTAACCTCCTTTAAGTAGTAGTAGGGATTCACTGGTTTTTTGAATATGTAAGTTGTAGTTTTTTAAAGGAAAAAAATGGTTGACAGGAAGGGCCCGTGCCCGACAAAATGAGACTTCTGGGGTCGGCATTTTCCCTTTTAGGGGGCTTTAAAAAGAACCCGCAAGCATGAAAGCTGACGATGACGAACTCCAAGAGGAAAGTAGAAATGTATGGCTTTCTTTCCTCACATAAGCAAAAACATACACCCTTCGTCACTCTACTCACCACTACAACCTTTACTAACCATACATTTCTACCTGTTCCTCTATGAGTTCGTCTATCTGTCTAGCTGTACATGTCATTGCAGGTTCATTTAAGCTCCCTATAAGGAATGCCGATCCAGAAGTCATCACTTGTCTGGTGTCACGGGCCACTTTGCTCTGTCTATCCACTTTTTCCTTATAAAACTACAACTTACATATTCACAAACACAGTGAATACCTACTACATCACTTGAAGGAGGATTACTGGTCATCTTGCGGTAGTAGGGGTAATGCAAGTTAGTAAGGTTAGTTAGGTTAGTAAAATAAAACTATAATTTGCGGTTTGCTGAGCCAAAACAAGCCGATCAGCTGATCAGGCGAGATCTGAGTCTGCAGTTACTACGTCACAACCAATCACAGCGCGTTCCGCCGTGTTGTGATATTTTGGCCCCAAAAAGGCCATATATTTCATTTATGGTGCATTTCTCAGCAAAAAGAATATGAGTACAGTGATATGTAGCCTATATTGCACCCAAAGCTTTATAATACTCCGTGTTTTAGGTGTGAGTAAACGGGTCCATTGAACACTATTAACAAATATATCATAATAAAAAGTAATTATATGTTATCTAATTATTTTCAATACGTTTACTAAGTGAATTTTCATTAAAACCAGACCAAAATTTAAGTTACTTTCATATTTGCTGTACGATTCATGTCTGCGCCACCACCGCGCCACTTGTGAACACAATGGGCTGCAGTCGAGGCCAGCTCGATCAGCTGTTCAGTCCTCCGTGTTTACATTGCATGTGGACCAAGGCTGGGAACTTCGAACCCAAGGTACTGCGATAATAGGCAACTCCACTGAGTTTTATGATCCCGTTAAAGCCTGTGAATCCTCTCTAATAATGTTTTGAGGACTTCATAGATGATTTTTTTTTACATGTTTAATGTAGTTTTCAAATCAAAATATTATTCAAATCCATTAAACAAATGTAGCATTGGTGTGACAATGGTGTTTAGGATGTATAGAAAATGAAAATATATGCGTACAATATTAATTATTTTCTCCATAAAATCAAACTTGTACATACAATTCCCGATTCGCTAAACGTCTCATTTAATCAATATAACATTAAATAATGGTAAAAATTTAGATTAATGCATAAATGAACAACGTACTATATAACCATATTATGTTACGTATGGTGTGATGCATGAAGGGGTGATGGTGGAGGTAGCGGTGGTGGGGAAGGCATGTGGTGGTTGTGTGGTGGCTGGAGGCGGGTCTGTGTGTATGAGCGGCAAGGCAGGCGCGCCTGGCACCGTGGCGCGCGGGAGGGGTGCCTGCTCTTGGCAGTGGGCACAAAGGACACACGACAGAGATTTCAGGCGTGGTAAGAGACGGGTGTGCCGTTCCGGGTAGGAGGAGTCGCGTAGCGGTGGCGTGGTGGTGTGATTGTGGTGGTGGGGGGGACTGTGTGTTTGAACGTCTTGTGCTTTACGACAGTCTAGAAGAGGTTGGAAGCTGGCTTACATACATGTACTCTTGGTGTTTGTGCTTGTGGCTTGTGGCTTTCTCGTTAAACCCAGAAATGTCTCAGTGTTTTCCTTCGCCTGTGTGTTGACCTCGTGATATATTTAGCTCGCCTCACCCTGATACGCCTAATGAGGAAAGCGCTGTAGAAGTAAGTCTTCAGCAGTGGATATTGTAGCAGCGCCTCTTCTGCACAGCCTCACCTAGGAGACACCTGCAGTGGTTGTGGTGAGGTCCAGGAGAGGAATAGCGTGACATTATTATACTTGCTGCCAGAGCCGTGTACGACAAGACGTTTGTAAACAAACCATGTGGCTGGCAGGGTCCAAGGCCTCCTAGAACACCGGAGGCTTTTAGAGCGTTTTCGCGACCGCTCTGGCCCGGTTGGACTGGACTAGTCCCGGGCGGCCACTGTTTTCGCGAAGCGGATTGGAACGGGCGAGACTGGGCCAAGCCAGCGAGCAGGACCACCTTGGACCAGTGTTGGGAGAACTGGCGCATGCGCACCACAGTCAGCGGGGAAGACGACCAGGAGTTTCTTGTGCTGGCGATAAGACATGAAACACCATAATGGCCGACCATAAGACTAAAATAATTGCACGAAAAATTACAATAATCGCAATTTACTGCAACAACATCTTTGGAAATTAATGTACCGTCAACAAAAGTATAGTGGCCACTGCACTAATGTCACCAGGCGCCATATATTACGAATTTTAGCATCACTAACAGACTTGTATGTGTCACTGAAGACATGTACCGTAGCTATAGTGTTATGTAGATAATGTAAACTACGTACTGTGCACGTGATGTGATCTGTAGTGATGCTAAAACTCTTAATATATGCCCCCCTGCGACATTAGTACAGTGGCGAGTGCACTAACGGCGACTAGATAGTGTTATTAACGGTAAATGAAATGAAATTTCATCATTAATTTTTCATAGTCATCCTGCAACTTGACTTTCCATTGAGAAGTCATGTAAATCAAACCCCGCGCTTTTTAAAAATGTGTGCATTCTGCCCGGAGGCCCGCCCACTCGATCCCCAGCCAATAGGAACGACAAATGGGATGGGGCCAGTCTCGATGTATTTAGCGAGCATCAGTCCAGCCTGCCCCGGCCTGGACCAGGGGGTTTGAACGTCGCGAAAACGCGCTTTTTGCCAAGGCTCGAAAGGGAAATAGTAGATCCTCCGCCTCACAATGTGCCTCCCTGAGGAAGTTAAAAAAACTTTCGCTATGTGATGATTCACTAAAACTATATACATCGTACGTGTGGCAGACGGCCTGAGACAGGGAAAGTATATATTCAGAAATTTCGAAGGGCCCGGAAATTATCCATGGCGTTAATCATGGTTTTTATAGAATAAGAAATCATACTACCCTTGTGCGAATAATTATAGTCCTTCAGCATCAATGGAAAAAGATATTCACCCAAACATTTTTGAACGAAAACACTTCCTTGGAGGCTATCAGGATATGCAGGAGTAGAGCATAATTTCAAATACTATTTCTTCAAACCAATATTCAGGGACAATGGACATGAGTATATCAAAACCATTGGTTTTATAAGTGAAAACCGATATTCAAAATAAGAACTTAAGATTACCTTATTTTGGTGAAAAATAACATCAAATTTGGTCGCTAGCACCAGTTGTCCGAAAAATTACTATTTTAATCAAGATTAAAAGGGACATTTGTAACGGGATCTTAATACTCAGTGCATTTGGGCCCATATCCTTCCTTATCAGCGGCAACAAAGCCACGGAGCTCTGATGCGCCCCCGGTAGCTGCTTTACTTTCGCACGTTGCACGAAATTGCCAGACGTATAAATAATCCCAGAAAAAGCATAAGAAAAACTCAAAAATAGCATTATAGTTGATTTTTTATCGTCTAAGCTGATGCAAACCATCGAAGCGTGGCGATCACGTGGTGCAGGGGGGGGGGGATTCAAATCCCTTTAGATATCCTTATATGGGAAAAACTAATCTACCCAGTGTGCCCAAGGCCACAGCTACCATTATATGACTTAAACTGATTTCGATGTTTACATAAATTTTCGAAAATATTCAAGGTGGGCCGGTCCCCTTAAAAATACACCTTGTTAAGGGGGCTCACCCTCTGACACAAAAAAAAAAAAAAAAAAAAAACATAATATCTTTCAACTTGAAACTTCAGGGTAAACCAAAATTACACTGGGGAACAATTTGAAGAAAAAAAATTGTTGAGTTAGATTTTTGAGCTTATTAGACTAAAATTGGTATGCTGATCCAAATTTAGTCGGGTTTTTTTTCTAGCACGTCAAGTTTTTTCTCCACAGCTTACCCTCCAGATAAGCAAAAATTCCACTTGTGAGCTGTAGTAAAACTTGCCAGCTGATTACGATTTGACTCTCGAGAGCTATGTGGCAACTTGTTTGTGTAGTTACAATTGAGACAGTGCGGTTTGAGAGGTGTGTGTAGCTCCCAATAGGTCAGTACTATCAATATCTGCAAACAGAAAGCTAGGATAGTAGGAATTAGGAGGATTTGTTAGGCTTTTCTCTTAACCTTGTAACAACATACCATTGTAATTTCTATTTCGTTTATGTGGTTTTTTTGTTTTCAAAGCTTGTAACTATTCCAGCTTAGTTTTTTATTACATAGGTATATATTTTTTTGGGTTTCAGATCATGTCTGCTCCTGCTACGTCTCGTGTCGTAAATGCCTAAAACAAACCCTGACTCCTTCTGCTATATAGGTGGTAGTTTCACCATTCCAAGTCAGAGGGCAAGCATCAGCGTTTTTGTCAAACAAGCATATTTCGCATATTTTAAAGTGAAACTCGGTGATCAAGACAAGCTATGGGCCCTCCCCCAAAGTGTGCAAGCAGTGTGTCGAGAGATTACGGATGTGGACCAAAGGAACACGTGAAAAGTTGGCATTTGGTATCCCCATGGTTTGGCGAGAGCAAAAAAGATCATTCCACAGACTGTTACTTTTGTTTAGTGAAAAACATCAGGATTTAAACAAAAAAAAATAAAAGTAAAATAGAATATCCTAATCCCCGTAGCTATAAGACCAATGCCTCATTCAGCTGAAATTCCAGTGCCAGTTTTCGAAAAAACTACCTCCTCTAGAAGATCTGAGTGATTTTGAAGAACGCAGTGACAGCAATGATGCAGTTTTTGACATTCACGAGGATTCAGTTGTAGGGGATTTGATCAGCACGATTTGAAGATTTAGCACGTGATTTGGGCTTTCCAAAAAAGCTTCAGAAATACTAGCATCAAGACTGAACAGAGAAAAACATACTTTAACAAGGGGTTTAAGGTATCATACTTTCGAACCCGAGAAAGTACATTCTGCCAGTACTTTCGAAGTGCCAGGGTTTTGTTTTGCCAAAAACATTCCTGGTTTACTGAAGGAATTAGGGCTTTCAATCTACAATCCAAAGAATGGCGATTGTTTATTGATGCTCAAAGCGGAGCTTGAAGTGTGCCTTCTACACAATGGCAATTTGTTTGGCGCAGGTCCCTAAAATTGGGCATCGGTCTTCTTTTGTGAAGAAATAAAGGAATGTAAAGAGGTCATTGGTTATTGCATATGACAACACACATTGGATACTGTGACCTTAAAATGGTTGTCTTCCTTCTTGGTCAACAGTGGAACACAAAGTTTTCCTGTTTTCTCTGTAGTGGGATAGCAGAGCTCGAGAGAAGCATTTGGGTTTAGACAATTGGGCCCCGAGATATGACTTAAACCTGGAGGGGTCCTAACATTGTACATGAGCCACTGTTGACAGAAGAAATAATATTCCCACCTCTGCACATTTAAAAAAAAGGTCGTATGAAATTTGTAAAAGGCATGTTTAACTGATGCGACTTTGAAGTAAACATCATCTTGGGATTTCCTGGACTGTCAATTGAAAAAATCAAGGCCGGTGTGTTTGATGGTCCACAAATTCGACAGCTCATCAAAGATGAACATTTCAAGGTACTATGTCTAGACCTTGAAAAAATGCTTGGTTTTTTATTCAAAGACGTCGTCAAGAACTTCTTTGGGAAAACACGTGAAGTAATTACACAGAATGTTCAGAAACTATTGGAGGTTACAAAGGCCCTTGTTGCAACAGGATTAAAGTACATTTTTGCAAGCCATCTTGCCAACTTTCCGGAAAAATCTTGTGCTGCTAGCGAGAGCAAGGTGAAGATTTCACCAAGATTGAAGGTATGGAAGAAACGTTTCCAGGGTAGATGGATGTGCATATGATGGCTGACTATGTTGAGCATCAAACCCCGATAGGGCCTCAAGTTGAACACTCCAGACAAAGCCACAAAAGTAAATTTACCTTAACCTGCACACAATTATAGCCTTATTCTTTCTAAAAACATGAATGTTAAATAAACATACATGCCTATTTCTTCATTGTAATTGTATGTAAACATTGCAACTTTTTTAAAATAGCATGTTACTGTTTTGTACTACAGTATTTTTTTATATTTTTTTAAGGGAAAACTCTACAGTTCAAAAACTTGGATGATAGAGAAAAAGAGAAACAGTTTTGGATTCAGCACCCCAAAATATTAATAAACAATGTACACCTAAACTCCAAAATTTTCCCCAGTGTTATCAATTCGACTTTAGGTGAGCAGGAAAAATGTGGTACGTCATGAGTCTGACGGTATGACTCATAAGGTTTTTCATGAGTTTAAAACTTCCTGTGTTTTTTTTTTTTTTTTCGTGAGACACCTGCTTACATGGAAATACTCAAATACCATACGAAGAGCGTGTAATTTTTGTTTTTTTTAATTCCCAATACGTAATGAGTTATCGAGGCCATAAAAAGCACCACACGTGACGTCACGCCGATCGCCATTTAAAAAAAAAAAAATTCCCTAACACTCAAGTTTTTCACTTTATCGAAAAAAACAAAATTACACGATGAAGGCACAACCAATAAGTATTAACATGAACGTTTACAAGCAGTTTCAATCATTTTTCAATGTTTGACAATTTTTTTTATGTAAACATTTCTTGTTTTGAGATATACAGGCGTTTAAAGTTTCAGTACAATGTAACGTAGCTATTTATAGTATATCTATTTATTTCATGATGCATTATTTCATTTTCAAACACAAAGCTTTATAGCTTATAGCTTACATTGATACTATATGTTAAGCTCCGGACGCCGCCGCTCCGCTACTCCCGAAGAGGGGAAGGAAGGAAATTGCGTGCGCGGAGGCTCAACGGGGGGTGTTGATATACGTAGCTCCTGTTTTAGCGTCCCCCCAACCCGCTATGGTTCTTCCAATCGGTCGCTGGTCGTGGCATGACAAATAACCCCGGCACCTCTACCTGAAGGTGCTGGGTTGGGCTTTATCTCCTTGTACCGGAAGGTACAACGGGGCAGTGCCCGTAGCTTCGGAAATACGGGGAGCTTACCTCCCCAGGCTTATAACGCCCCGGGCTTTACCCGGGGGGCGACCCTCCCTGTTCCCCCCCGAGGCCCCTAGCTTGCATAGTTGCCCCGGGGTCAATCCATTATCGCCCGCCCCTGTCATGCACTGTCAATCATATAGATACATCACCATCTGCTGCGTCGCCTTCAGGAAGACCTGTATGTGGTGCTCAAGAGGTCCTAAGATCCTGTTGCAGGTGCCTCGTAAGGCCCCGGGGTTCCGGGGGGGAACCCAGGGGAAACCTCCTGAAGGAGGCATCTAGTAGGGCGTCGTAGTAGCGTAGTTTCCACTCCGGCCCACGCCCGCCCCTAGTGCCTGGCCCCAGCGCCCAGTGGTTCCCCAAGGGCCCTGAAGAGAGGCCACAGGGGTAGGTAGTGGTGGAGGGACGTCATGGTCTCGTAGAGTAGCACTTCCCTACCCCCTGGGGCAAAGTGAGGGCGCCCTTGGTTTGCCCCACGGCGGATCCGGGAAGCCAGGCCGGCCCCAGGGGAATCATCACCGGGGCGGGCACAGTGTTGCAGGGACATCTTGGTCTCGTAGAGTTGCACTTCCCGCCCCTGGGGTTATTGCGGGGTATTCCTTAGTCGTCCGTTGAAGCTCGTCATCCCTGGGGCAAAGTGAAGAGCCACAGGGGCAACGCCGAGCGCCGCTATTTGCCCTGCCGTGGCCCCTTCATCTCAGGAGCCCAGGAGGAACACAGGGGCAAAGCCACCAGGGCAGGTGCCTGGCAGGACGTCGGGACTTCGTAGAGATGAGTAGCACCTGCCCCAGGGGACAAGCGGCGGTGGCGGGCGTCGGGCGTCTGGTAAAGAAGGACGCGGCGTTGTGCTGGCACGTACTTGAGCGCGTGGTATCTGGAAGGAATACACCTAAACTCGCTCACCGCGCTAGACACTAGTCTCGTAAGATATCACCGCGACGCAATAATACGTGTGGCCACACCGCAGGGTATATAGAATCTGCCTTCTCTCTCCTCTTCAGGGGGAGACCCGGCGTGTGGTGGGTACAGGTCAAAGGTTATTTCAGTGCTGACATAAGTGTGAAGTGATGGCGTGAATTGAGGGATGAAGATTCAGCACTCTCCTCCTTCTTCTCGCCTCCTCACCTTCTCAACTCTCTCACACTCTCTCAACATCACTCTCCTTCTTCTCTTCTCTCTCTCTCTATCTCTCTCCCTCTCTTCTCTCCTCTACTCTTCTCTCTGTCTACTCTTCTCGTCTCTCTCCTCTACTCTCTCTCTCTCTCTCCTCTCTCTTCTCTCTCTCTCTCTCTCCTCTCTCTCTCTCTCTCTCTCCTCTCATCTCTCTCTTTCTCTCTCTCTCATCTCTCTCCTCGTCCTCTCTCTCTCCTCGTGGACGTTCAGCAGTGGTCAGCAAATTTGCAGGTGGCTGTTAGCCCACCCCTTCGTAGGGCTGATAAGGAAGAGTGTTTGTTAGCACAACATTAATTGCCTCTCTCTCTATCTACCCCCGTGATCAGTACTCTGCCATCTTCCTTCCTTCTTCCATTCCTTCTCTTCCTCCTTCCTCTTACCCCATTTATTCTTCCTGCCTTCTATTCACCCATTCTCCCGTTCTCAGCCCTCACACTATACACAACAAATCTACATATAATCTAATATTTAATACCTTTCGCCCCCCATACTTCCGCCCCCCTTCCCCCCATCCTTCAATTTATTTCAATGATTGGCATTATTTTCACACACAAAAGCTCTATAGCTTATATTGATATATACACAACAAATACATATAACTCTAATATTTACTACCTTCGCCCCCCATCCTTCCGCCCCCCCTTCCCACCATCCTTCACTTCAATGTAACGTAGCTATTATTTCATGATTGGCATTATTTTCACACACAAAGCTCTATAGCTTTATATAATACTATACACAACAAATCTACATATAATTCTAATATTTACTACTTCGCCCCCCCCATCCTTCCGCCCCCCATTCCCCCCATCCTTCACTTCACCTTCGTATTTCCACATTTCTTGAGCTTCTGCTTTCTTGTATGCGTCATGGTGATCTTCAGAGGTTGGTACAAACTTCAGAGGTTGTTGTAACAACAAGAAAATAATAGCTTTGATAGCTATTGACAGGCCAGACGTTGACAGCCAGCGGAGCAGCACGCAGAGACTCTCTTGGTATCTTAAGGGTGACAGAGTATATGGTGGAGAGAGTGTAGCAGGTGGCAGGAGCCGTAGGATATTGCTGCCAGATGTCTCTAGAATTTCACTCACCATACAACTCCGAAACCGGAAGAAAACAGGAAAACGAGCTTTATTACAGAAGCACAGGCCATACTCGCGCGCGCAATTAACCGAAACTGTGATCCCGGACATATC
>JACEEZ010020521.1:0-13001 GCA_016584305.1 Chionoecetes opilio | reverse complement strand
CTTTCAGAGTGCGGCAGGACAACTTGTTTTCAGGCAAGAGAAATTTACTGGCACATTTCTTGCAGCCATACTTAATAAGCTCAAGAACAGCAGTAGGGGCAGGCTTTGTCAGGCATTTCACTGCAGCCAACTTCTTCCCATCAGCTTTCAGTTTCCCATCCATTTCTTTCTGGGGGTTTGGGAGGATGGGTTGAGCCTCAACATAAGATTTGTCTCTCATTGCCAGTAATTACATTTCAAAAGGTTTTGGGATGAAAGCTCCTCGAGTAGGTGGCAGTTTCTCACCTACCAGGTTTTTACCTCGGAAAAAGCTCCCCCCGCAGTGCTGGAATAGTCATTTCTGCACATTTAGGTGAATAGACCTTGCAAAAGAAACTTTTCAAGAGGTTGCATATTGACTGGCAGCTAAAGTTTGTCATACTTAAAATGGCGGGTCGCCCCATGGGAAGGGAGATAAATTATGCAATCCATGTCTTTTTGGATATCCCAAAACAAAATTTTCCTCCCCAGTCTGCACCAGTGAAATTGTGGATGCCAATTAGTCTTTTACATTCTCTTTGGCCAATGGCTTAAAACTTTTGTATATATCGATTAAAACGTTGCTTTGCTTCCCGTTCCTGTCTTTAGATTGATCCTTGTGAAAGCCCCAACAACTTTCATTTGCAACCAGATCCATCAGTATGATGAGTACATCTGTGTCAGGGCCCACACGTCAATAGATGTCAAGGTCTTATGTTTAAAAGCATCAATGAATGTAAAAGTATCATGGTATCGGCCTCTTCAGGGACTGTGTCCCAGACATGTCGTCAGAGCTTTTATGGGGCTCATTCACTAAAAACTGTAGTGCTGTGAACAGCTACTAGTTTCGGTTAGAAACTTGAAAGTTGTCAATCAATGCTTCAGCAAGATATTTTGAAAGTCAAGCCTTGGTCTTGGAGGATGACAGCAACTCTTTCAGTGATACTTTGGCTATGGACATTTCATCATGTATCACGAACTCCATCTCTCTTGCTGTTTCTGATGCTGCCCTCTTGATCGAGTTTGGTTTTCAGTGAATTTTCAATGTACCTATCGAAAATTACCCCGGGCCCCCATGATAACCTTTCATTTATTCTACTGGGTGCACTTTAAAAACTCTTCTTTCAGGTGCAGCATTTCGTCATGTTGGAACCCCTTTTTATACTTTGAACAACAGCCATAGCATCCACTATGAGTAAAACAATCATATTCCTCTATGTCTATTTTATCTTCATCATCCCCGTTGCATGAGTCTTCGACTGGAATATCCTCTATTGCATGCATTATACTGGAATTGTCTGCTGGAATCAGCAGACTTCCATCGACAGCAAATAGGGATCTTGGAATAATCTACATTCGTACTCTCCAATTGTTTATGGAAAACATGGTATTAATTTTGGCCGAGATTTCTGAACAACAAGGAATCGTGCAAGAAGCTGTCTTTCCTCTCTTAGCTTTATGACCTTGTCAGTGGGCACGAACATGAGTCTTTGCCATCCAAGATGAGTGAGTCTTTAACTTCATGTTTTTCATTTTATCCCAAAGGGAAATATTGGAGTTAGGAAGGAGTCTGTCTTTCAAAAAAATGTTTGTACCCCTTCCTTCCCCCTTTTGTGTCCTTTAAAAGGGATGTCTTTTTTTGCACTTTGGGGGAGGGGGGTTAGCGGAGGGGGTTACCGTCTCCGACGGGCCCGTTCTCGGGACGCGAGTTCGACCCCGAAAAAAACCCAAAAAACCTTTCTGCCCCGCGAGGGGCCCAAAAAGAACACCCACATGCCCTCCCATCAACACTCCCTTTCGTTCGAGGGCACCCGGAGGACACGGGGGGGCGGCATGAGCCTCTAATCACAAGCCCCACTATAAAAACCCTGCCTGCGCCCCCAACGGGCGACGCCCAACCATCAGGGGCCCCCCAAGTGGCCCCCCCCCCCTCCGGGAACCCCTACCATCCGACCCTGGGTCCCCCAAACTGCCTACAGGCGCTATAAGCAAAAATGTAAAAAAAAAATAAAAGAAAAAAAAAAAAAAATAAAAAAAAAAAAAAAGAAAACCATCAGGGATAAAGAAAGATAAGGAAAAATTTTCCCTGGGGGGTGCATCAGTACTAAAGGTTTCCCCTTTCCCACAGTGTATCGGTAGGGAAATTTTCCTTTTAACTTTTTGGGCATTCCCATTTATCCTCACGCCATGCTTCCAGTTAGTTGATAGTTTTTCTGTTCTCCCTCGGTACTCAGAAGATCGGGGGGAAAAAATTTAAAACCCCCACCCCTTTCAAGATTTTGTGACAAATGGGGGTCTGGAAAACCATAAATTTTCTGCAGGGCTTTCATCTTTTTGGGAAAAAATACCACGAACCCCACAAAGGGACCTTTCAACTTGCGTAGGTGCTTTTCCAAAAGTTTGGAAAAATAAAATTTTAGAAAAAGGGATGCCAGACTTCCTCACAAAAAGGGGTCCCCTTTCCTTTTGAGTTCATCCCAGTCTCTGGGTCTTCATTTTTGAGCGGGAATTCATTGGGCAAGGTAAAACGGGCCCAAAATTCTTGCTTTGTGAAAACAGGTAAATGGGAAAAATAATACTCGATTGTTGTCAATTTGTTGCCAGTTTAACCTTCCTAATCCCCCTGACGGAAAGGTACTAATGGTATGAAGGAGACATTAACCTGCCCCCAAATATAGTTCTCCAGAACTGAGCAATTTCCCCCTGTTGCCCTTTTTTCCTAAGTTTCCCATCCTTTTTTTTTATGCCATTTCGTATGGGGCTCAAAATTTCAAAAACCCCAATCAGGCTTGCGGTCTGGGATTTATCTTCGGGTTAAAGGGACACTTTTGTTGGAGATCCCCATGAGGCAAAAAACTATGCCCGGTATCTCGGGTGCATACTTTTCCCCAAATGTCACAGTTGCCCAAAAAATTCATCCAGGGTTTTACGGGGCAATTCAGGGAAAGGGAAAAAATTTTCAGTACAAATTGGTTTCAACCAACACTTTGGAAGAATACCTGTTGCCCAAAACCCAAATTGGGGAAAAACAGTTAAAAAAGACAAAAACAACCCCAGGAGGCACCTCCCGTTTGAGTTCTGAAAAAAGAGTGCTGGGGGACACGTACTATTTGGAAAAGCAGGACAGAAGGGGGACGTCAGACTTTTACGAAAAACCCTCCAAATGAAAAAGGAAAAACCGGGCACATCCCGAGCTGAAAAAACGTCACGAATCATTTAAAGATGACAGGCAGAAATCGGGTCATGTGGGGGGTCATCAAAGCCCTCGCAATCCATTCAGTGACCCAAAAGACCTGCTAAAATTTTTTCCAAGGGCCCACTGTGGTTTAAATAAATTGCCAGGATTTGGCATCACCCAAAGGGGCTCGGGGTTTGGAATCGCCTTTTAAAACTTTCCCAAGGGACAAAAACCCCTTGAAACTGACCCCCCCATCAGAAAATTTCATGCCCGGGCAAACCCAAGTTAAAAGGCTGAAGACATTCGCAGATGCAAACAAAAAAAAAGCATGAAAAGTCGGGAAAAACTGGAAAGGGAAACTCATTCTACAAACGATTTACTGCCTTTTTTGGGCAAAAGCTGATGTGGCTCAGACCCCACATCTAAAATATGCGTGAGGTTTTGGAGCATCCATTTGGGCCCCTCCCCCTTTGGGGCTTTACCCACTGCCGATGGTTGTACCAAAAAAAAACCGGAAAGTCACTTTTCCCAAAGGAATGAAGAAAAAAGTAGGACCTACAGAAGACTTTCCGGCCTTTTTTCGGGGTTGTCCATAGATGGGATCCCCCTTGGGTACACAAAGAAAAAAGGTGAACCAAGCCCTTTTGGTGATATGGGGGCCCTCTCGGTTCTCGCGAAAGCTCTCAATGAGGACTTCACATGCACCCCCGTTTTTGGGACTTTGGGTTTTCGATTTTCAAAAGAAACGATCAAGGAGGTTGAGAGGGGAAAATCGAGGTTTCCAATGTCGGTGTGATTCAGTTTAAAAAAAACATCACGCAAAAAAAAACGGTTCTACAATGGAAAAAATTTATTTCTGTTTCACCAAACAAGACAGTTTCATTCCCCTTTCTCTTTACAAGAATGGAAACAAGAAAAGTACACCAAAACAAACCCCGGAAACAAAAGTTTGTACGTCACATGGGGGGGAAAAAATGCTAAAAAAATTTCTGCATGTTTAAAGGCTGGTCCTTTACCAAAAACTATGTTAAAACCCCAAGGGAGGAGGAAAGCCGCCCGCCTTTATCTTGCACTCTGCACATGCAGCGGGTTTGCGGTTTGGGTTTAGTTTTTATTTGTAGCTGATGATAAGATGTTTTTTTTGTTGGATTTTCATTCTTTTACGACTTTAGAAAACACCGTATCTAAAGTGGGGGAACTCGGGGCCAGGGTTCTTACATAGTTTGTACAGAAAGGTCCACTACACTGGGCCCCCATGGGGTAAGAAAAGCTTTATTTGGGATGCATCCCCTACACGGGAGTGACAGCGTGAGCCCCCTTTGCAGGCCGGGGGAAAAGATAGTTTTCCTTTTAAATTTGGCTAAAGCAGGAGGGCAGAGTTTCAGTCCACTTTTCGCAGATCTTGGAGTTTTTGTGGGAGTCTCAGAACATTTTCTCAAAAAGGGTGGAGGCATTTACATGTAAAAATTTTTATGAAAAACCCAAAACGAGCGTTCGTAAAGAAAAATAAAACTGCGGTAATTTTTTCAGCAGAAAAGAAAGGTTTGTGTTAAACCCGGGAAACCAGCTTCCACCATGTGCAGACCCCCTTTCTTTAAAACATGCTTTGTGGGGCCCAATACCAGGCGGTGTTTGGCAAAAGAAGTCTGGAAGCTTACCCAAAAAGTCCCAAAATCACCTAGAGGTCGGGGTTGGAAAATTTTGAAAACAACAGGGCAAAGGGGAAATTTGAAAATTGACGGTGGGGGCGCCCCCGCCCCCGTTTCTGTATTGGAATCCTGGCCTGAAACTGTTCAAGGTCATTTTCGCCTCCCACAATGTACGGCGGGTTTAAATAACATGAAGTGCTCCGAACTATGAAAATTTTAGAAACTGTGACAACCAGCCACGGGATGTAAAGGGGACGATGCCCCACAATTGAGGACGATGATTTAAAGGGAAAAATTTAACTTTGAATAACCTAAAAGAAAAGAAAATGACAAAAATTTACTGAAAAACATTACGTGGGCCTGTTTTTTACATTTTAAACTGTTTCTGGATTGAAGTTTTCTAGTAAATAAAAAACAATTAAATATTAAAAACTAAAAGAGGTGTTTAGTTCATTCTTTCCCAAACCCTTTTAAAAATTGAAGCATTAAAGATAAAACTCAGCTTTCTGAGATCTGACTAGAATACAGCAGTTTTGCAATCTTTTTTTTGGTAAAAAGTGTCCCATGGTCACCTATACTTTTACGGGTCATAATTATAGCTGACAAAAATGGTACCTACGATCTCCTGTTAAATTTGGGAGGTAGGGAGTATGAAAAAAATATTAAAAATATCAAAAAAAAACTTATCTGATTGCAAAGATATAGAAAATGCTTATATTATCGGCATTAAAAGATTTTGGCCCCAAAAAGTAAAAAATCTTTTGTTTTGCCCAAAACCCCCAAAAACTATGAAAGCTGCTAAATCCGGGACTGTCCCAGGGAAAAATGAGTTCCTGAATCCCATATTTTTCCCAAATTTATCCCCAAAGGGAGCTTTTTGCCATCTTGATGAAACCTTTTTGGCTAAAAAGGGGGGTTACCTGAGGGACTTTTGGGGTTTCGCTTTTCCCTTTGCCAATTTTTAATCTCATAATTGTTTTGCTAGTTTTTTAAACCCCGTGGGCTGCGCCCAAGCCCCCCCCAAAAGGGTAGTGCAGTCCCCCATGTAGCAAAGTACACTTTTGTGTGCTAAACTGCCCATTTGAGATTTTTGTTGTTTGGGCACCATAGGACATAAAAGGAAAAAAAAAAAATACCTGTGGCCCAAAAATTTTTGGACCCCCTTTTAGGGGTGTGGCGGCCATTTTTTAAAATAGCCGCCATGCATAGGTTGAAAACATACAGTTTTTTTATTATATGACTAATTATTGCCAAACAAGCCTAAAATTTCAGTAGATCAATTTTCATACTTTAAAAACGTTTTTACTTGGCTTGGGGGGTATTGGGAAAAAACAGTGGTATTCAAAAAAAGTGAACTTTAATTTAAATTATCATGAGTTTTGCTAAGACCAGCTATAACTGCCCCAAATTTTAGGCCATGTTTTAAAGGGAATTGGGGTCTCGTGAAGAATTATTCAAAGCCCCACTATTTATCATCATCCACAAAATCTATAGTCCCCCAAAATTGCCACAGTCATCATGGCATTTAAAGGGGTGCAGTGCAGGACAAAATTGGGTTTTTAGGGAAGAGCAAAAAAAGGGAAAATTTCTTGCCCGCCCCAATTTAAAAAGGGTCAAGAAAACAGAGTAGTAGCCGGCTTTTTTTCAGGCATTTTAAATGCAAACCAAAAAACTTCCCTCAGCATTTTAGTTTCCCCTCCCTTTCTTTCTGGTGTTGGGAAAAGATGAGTGGGGCCTAAAAATAAGATTTGTTCCCCTCATTGCCAAAGTAAACATTTCCCAAAAAGGGGTGGGATGAAAGCTCCCGAGTAGGTGGCAGTTTCTCACCTACCAAAGGGTTTTTAAACCTTTGGAAAAGCTCCCCCCGCAGTGCTGGGGAAAAGTCACGTCTGCACATTTTGGGGAATAGACCTTTCAAAGAAAAACTTTTTAAAAGGGGGCAATTTACGGGGAGCCCAAGAGGGGGTACGGGGAAAGGGGGGGGGTCGGCCAGGGGGAAGGGGGAAAAGGAGGGAAGCCAGGGGGGGGGGGGAAGGGGCCCAAAAAAAAGGGGAGAGAGAGAGAGAGAGAGAGAAGGGGAGAAGAGAGAGAGAGAGGGGAGAGAGAGAGAAAAGGACAGAGAGAGAGAGAGAGAGAGAAGGGACAGAGGAAGGGGAGAGAGAGAGAAAAGGGGAGAGAGAGAGAGAGAGAGAGAGAGAGGGGAGAAGGACCGGGGAGAGAGAAGAGGAAAGAGGGGAGAGGAGAGGACAGAGGAAAAGAAAACAGGGGAGAGAGAGAGAGGACGAGAAGAGATGGAGGAGGACAAGGAGAGAAGAGAGGAGAGGAGAAGGAAGAGAGGAGAGAGAGGAAAGAGAGAGGAGAGAGAGAGAGAGAGAGGACAGAGAGAGAAAGAGAGAGAGAGAGAGGAAGAGAGGGGAGAGAGAGAGAGAGAGAGAGAAGGAGAAAGAAAAGCGAGAGAGAGAAAAAGAGAGAGGGGAGAGAAGAGAGAAAAGAAAGGAGGGGAAAAGAGAGAGAGGGCAGAAAAGAGAGAAGAAGAGAGAGAAGAGAGAGAGAGAGAGAGAAAGAAGAGAAGAGAGAGAGAGAGAGAAAGGGGAAGGGTAGAGGAAGGGAAAAGAAGAGAGGAAAATAAGAGAGAAGAGAGGGGAAAAGATAGAGAGAGGGGGAAGAACAAGGAGAGGAAAAGAGAGAGAAGAGATAAGGAAAGATAAGAGAGGGGAGGGGAGAGAGAGAAAATAGAAGAGAGAGAAATTTTAGAGAAAAGGAAAGAAAGAAAAACAGGGGAAAAGAGAGGGAGAGAGAATGAAGCCCGAGAAAGAAGGACCGAAAAAGAAAAGAAAAAGGGGAAAATAGTGGAAAAATAGAAGAAGAAAGAAAAGAGAGAGAAGGGGAAAGGGGAAAATTTGTAAAGGGCGGGGAAGGGGAAACAAAGGGGAAAAGATAAATAAAAAGATAAAAGAGAGAGAGAAAAGAAAGAGATATATAGGAAAAGAGAAGAAGAGAAAAAGAAGGGGAAAAGAAAAGGGTAAAAACGATAAATATATAGAGAGAATAAAAGAGATAGATAAAAAAAAGAGAGATAAAAATAGAGGGGAAAAGAATAAGAGGAATAAGAAAAGATACATAGAATAAAGATAAGAGGAAAGAGAATACAGAAAGAAAAGATTACAAAAACAGAGAGGGGAAAAAAAATAAGAGAAAAAAGGAATAAAAGAGAGAGAAGGGGGAAAATATAAAATAAGGGAAAATAATAAGGGGAGATTTAAAAAATAGAGAGAGTAATAAAAAGAGGGAGAAGAAAAGAGAGAGGACAGAAGATAAGAGAGAGAGAAATAGGACAAAAAGAAAAGATAGAGAAAATATAATAAAGAGATAAAAAGAGAAAAGGGATAGGAAAAATAATGGAAAGAGAGAGAGATAGAAAGGGAAGAAGAGAGAAGAGAAGGAAAGGGCAAAAAGATATAAAAAATAAGATAGGAGAGAAAGGGGGAGAGATAGTAAGATATAAGGGAGAGGGAAAAGAGAGATATAAAGAAGGAGGATATAATGGGGGGGGTTAAATAAAATAGTAGACTAAAAAGAAGAAGAGATAAGGGGGAAAAGATAATTAAGAGGGCTTAAGGAAAAAGGGTAAAAAGAGGGGGAAAAGACTTTGAAAAGATTAGATAGATATATGAGAAATAAAAATAAAAATAAAAAATATACAAATTTTAAAAATATAGAAGATAATATAGAATAATAGATAAAAAAAATTGAATAGGTATAGAAGAGATATAAATAGATTAAAAAAGAGGAGAGAGATAGAGAAATAAGAGAGAGGCATATAGGAAAATAGAGTATATAAAGGGAAAGATTAAAGATTTAATAAAGAGGGAAAAAGGTATAGAAAATAGAGATAAAATACATAAAAGGGGAAGGGGAAAAGAGAGATTTTAGAAATATAAAGGAAAAAAGATAGATATATAAAAAATAAAAGAGATATATTTTAGATTGAAGAGAATATAAGGATAGATTGATAAATAGATAGATAGATAAGAGAGATAGATATAGTAAATATAGATAAATAAATATAGAAAGATAGAAAGTAGATAGGGGAAAAAAAGATTAGAGAAAATAAAAAACAGAGGAACGAGAAGATGAGAAAGAGAAGGACTAAGATGATTTTTTAATACAGGGGAAAAAAATATAATTAATATATAGGGGTAAAGAAAGGTAAATAGATATATAAGAGTATATAAATAAATAGATAGATATAAGATAAGGAGGGAAGGGGAAAATATATGATTAAATAGAAAAGAAAGAGGAGAAAAAGGATAGGGGAGAAATATGACAAAAAGAAGATATATTTAAAATGATAGAATTTAAGGTATATTAAAAAAATAAAAAGGGTATATATATATAAAAATTTTGGATTGAAGTATATAGGATAATTTTAAAAATATATAAGATATATAAAAAGAAGATATAGAAAAATATAGAGAAAAACAAAAGAATTAAAGAGAGGGAAGGGAATAGAATAATATATAAAAATATAGATGATAATTAAGATAGGTATATATATAATATAAAATATAGGAAATAAGATAGAAAAATAATATATGTACAAAAAATAGATAGAGAGGGGGATATATAGATATAAGTAAAATAGATAGAAATGTAATATATAGATATAAAAATTTTAAAAGATTTTAAAGGGTAGAGAGAGAAAAGATGGGGATAGAGATATATAGTAATATATAGTTTTAAAATTTCATTATATATTACATATATAAAACAATTAATTTAAAATTATATAGTGAGAAAAGTATAAAATATATAATTTTATATATATATAGGGAAAAGGGGAAAATATATAGGGAAATTAATATAATAAAAGATATTCGGGTATAAAAATATTTAAAATAAAAATATAAAAAGATGAGAAAAATATATTTTAGATAATATATAATATAAGAAAGGTTTTTTAACCGAATATATAGATGGTTATAAATATATATAATTTTAGTGGAAAATATAAATATAGATTACATTAAAATAATATAAGGGGTAAAAGATATTAAATTTATAATAAAATAAAAAATATATATATTATAAAAATTTATAGATTTTAAATATATATAGAAATAATATATATATAGAATAGAAAATATATTTTTAAAAATAATTCATATTTTATTTAAAAAATATATAATTAAATTTTTTCATTGTTAAAAAATATATAATAAAATAAGATATAAAATATATAATTTTTTAATTACATATTAATATAATTAATAATATAGTATTATTTTTTATAAAATAATATATATAGGGGAAATATATATATATATGATTTGATAATATAAGGAATAATATTATATATAAAAATTTAATATTTAATAAAATATATATATATATTAGTAATAAAAATATATATATTATTTTTATATATTTTAAAAATTATATATTTTTATATATATATATATATAATATGTCGGGAAAAGTAATATATATATATATATATATATATTTTATATATATATTATATATATATAATATATTTTGTTTATTTATTTCAAAAATATAATAAAAATATTATTTATATATATATTAAAAAATATAATATATTTTATGTTTATATATTTAATATATAAGATACTAAAAAATTTTAATAAAATATATATATAAAATTTTGATAATATTAATAATATAAAATATATATTAAAATATTAAATATAAAATTACGTACAATTTTAAATATTATAATATATATATATATAATGGATATTTTATAAGATATAAACATTTTTTATATATATATAGATATATATAAAAATAGTACTGTAAATAATTTATATATATAAATTAATATAAAATATATTAAAGGGGGGGAAATTTTAAATTATATAAAAATATAATATAAAATATATAAAAAATATAAAAATAATATTATATATTAAAAGTAAAATTTTAAAAATTCTAAAGGGAAAATATAATTTTATATATATATATAAGAAAATAAAAGAAGGGAAATATATATATATAGATTTTTATATATTATAATTAATTAATATATTTTATAATATATATAATTTTTATATAATATTTTCAATTTTATATATATATATTAGTAATATTATTTTATATAAAATATATATAATTTTAGATAATATATAAATAAAATATTACGTAAAATATTATAATATAAATATAATATATAAATATATATATATATATATATAAATATATAAAATTTTAAAATTTTAAAATATATATTTAATATAAAATATAAAGGGAATATATAATAATTATAAAATAATATAAAATAATATATATATAATAGATATATAAAAAAAAAAATAATATATTACGGTTTTAAAATATAATATATATTTTAAAAAAGAAAATATTTTATATAAATAAAAAATATAAAAATTTTATATATATATAAATTAAGATGAAATAATACGAATATATATTACGTTTAAAAATATATACTAATATATATTATAAAATATATATAAAATATATAATATATATAAAAAATATATAAAATTTTATAATTAGAAATAAATATATATAAAAATAATAATAAAATATAATATTTGTTTTTTAATTTTTATATATAAGAATATAATAATATATATATATTTTAATATATATAAATATATAATAAATTTTTATATAATATATATATAATAATTTTAAAATTTAAAATTTCGTAATAAAAATATATAGATAAAATAAATATAGATATAATATATATTATAATAAAAAATAATTATATATATATATATAGATTTTTATATTAAAAATAGATTTTAAAAATAAAAAGATATTAAAAATTTTATAATATATTATATAATATATATATAATATATATTATAATAAAATGTTTCGTTTTTTTTTTTTTTTTTTTTTTTTTTTTTTTTTTTTTTTTTTTTTTTTTTTTTTTTTTTTTTTTTTTTTTTTTTTTTTTTTTTTTTTTTTTTAAAAAAAAAAAAAAAAAAAAAAAAAAAAAAAAAAAAAAAAAAAAAAAAAAAAAAAAAAAAAAAAAAAAAAAAAAAAAAAAAAAAAAAAAAAAAAAAAAAAAAAAAATATATATATATAATAATTAAACTTTTTATTTTATGTTTTCGGTTTTTTAAAAATATATTTAATTTATATATATATATAATAAAATATATATAATATATATATGTATAAGTGTGTGTGTGTGTTGTGTGTGAAGGAAAAGGGTGCAGAGTCAACGTACGCCTAGGCCTCGGGAAAAGCCCTGGACTCTCTCTCTCTCTCCCCTCTCTCTCTCTCTCTCTCTCCTTTCTCTCTCTCTCCTCTCTCTCTTCTCTTCTTCTTCTCTCTCTCTCTCTCTCTCTCTCTCCCCTCTCTCGCTCGTCGCTCGCCGCTCTCGCTCTCGCTCCGCTCTCTCTTCTTTCTCTCTCTCTCTTTTCTCTCTCTCTCTCTCTTCTCCTCTCTCTCTCTCTCTCTCTCTCTCCTGGTCTTTATTGGAAACCGACACATAAGTGAGACATTACTGTAAATGAATTTTGAGCTATTTTAGATCCTGTGATTTTTTTTTTTTTTTGTTTTTTTTCACAAAAGACGACCAAAGGCCAACAAAAAAAGGGAACACAAGCCCACTTAGTTCCGTGCCCATAAAGAAACCGAAAGAGAATAAAAAAAAAAAAAGGGGGGTGGGCCAATTTATTCGGGAGGTGTCTTGTCACTCTTCTCTTGAAAAGATTTAGCCTAGGAAGGTGGAAAAATAGAAAAAGGAAAGGGGGGTCCGAGTTTACCAGGAAAGGGATGAAAGAGTAAGATTTTCTGATTAACTTCTGCATTAGGAAGATGGACAGAATAGGGATAGAAGAGAGAAGGTCTTGTGCAGCGAAGCCGCGGGGGGGGGGTAGGGTGCGCTAGCAATTTTGAAGAGCGTGGGCATATTAACGGTAGAAGATGCAAAAGAAGCAACATTCCGGGGGTGATTTAAAGATTAAGACGTCAGTCAGAGGGGGGGAGTTTATGAGAAAAAAAGCTTTTGATCAAACCCCGTTTTTGGAGAGCTGTATTAGTGGATCCTCCCCAAAAAAATGTACAATACTCCATACATAGGTGGATAAGGCCCCATAGAAACCCAAACAACGAGAGGGAGAAAAAAAAGACGCAGGGGCGCCCAAAGG
>JACEEZ010020520.1:0-24830 GCA_016584305.1 Chionoecetes opilio | reverse complement strand
GTTCCCCGGGGCCCTAGCAAGAAGGCAGCACAGGAGTATAATTAACATCTGCACTGTTTGTTTTCAATGATCTCCCTTGCATTATCAAACCCATGGTACTCTTCCTTGGTATGCTAGCTGGAGCCATCTCTAATGAGTGATTCTACCCGGGTTTTCCCTGGACCTGTGAGACCTTGTATTGCTAGCAATAGGGGGACCTCAGTGTAGTATCCTGGCAGCTGTCAGTGGTCTTGAAACAACCTCCCTCAGGCCCCCCAAAGTAAAAGAATGCTTCGGTCACTCCCTTCACCAGCAAAAGAGGTATGCTGGATTCAGAGAAATTGCCATGCCATAGAAGAATCCCAAGCTAATGTTGAACTGGGATTATGATCAATATTGTCAACAGCAGCAGTGGAAAAACACGTGACTGTGCAGGGCATACCACTTGCTCTCTTTGAAACTGCAGACGTTGTTCCCAATAGAGTTGAGAGCTGAAGATCATAGGTATACTCAAGCCCAGATATAACATTCAAACTACAAGTTCCTTTTTACGTGTGTGGGCATGCAGTATCATTCCTATGTATAAAGAGACTGGTGTCTCCTGTGTAGTACGGGTGTCTGACAAAAGCTGTTGTGTCTTTTTGCCCGCTTGTGCTTGCCCACTATTGAATTTTAGCAACTGAGCAATCACTAATCTGCGGGAGATGTTGCTTCTTCCATCTGGTCTTTGATGCTGGTCCCTCTAGGACCATGTTTACAAGGAAAGCAACAGCTGTGGCACATAATCCTCTTGGCATCTTTCGGGAAACTTTTAAAAGGGGTTTGGCCTCACCAAATATGTGACAGCGGACAATCTGTACAGCCCTTGCAATGTGCACAGCATCTTTGTTGTTGTCCTGCTCACAGACTTTGGAAAGAGAGTCCCGACCTCGTCTTCAAAGGCCTCAGGACGTTTTCTTCCCTTTGTGTATGCTTGCTTATCAGGGAACTCGGCAAGAATCCTCTCTTTCAGCCGTGTAGAGTGAACTCTGTTATCAACCTCTACTCCTAGCTGTTCCATTCGTGACTTGCAGAGCTGGGCAAGCTCAGCTAGCTTGAATAAAGATGCTGTCCCATCATGTGTCTGGTCTCTTCTAGGGCTATATATAGAGGGTAACGCCATTCATTGGCCCCTATGTTAACGCTACTGGGCGCCATCTTAGCGCCAAGGCCTCTTCGTTTACTCTAGACCCGGGGAAGTTCTCAAGGCATTACCCTGCAGTATATCATGTTATACATGTATAAAGGATATACTGTTATCTTCGGAAATGCTTGTTCTAAAAGATTATCACAAAAAACATAGTAAACCATTAAAAAAAGGTCATTATGAGACTCTGAAGAAATATGATGAACTTAACATTCATTTAAAAACTCGTAGTCATGTAAAACTTTGTGGACAGCTTAAAAAGTGGAAGATATCGAAAAAATTTTATACCCAGAATTTTTTTATTAGGCCTTTTCATTCTAAAAAATTCGTTTTCCTTCCTCGTTATTCCATCCAAACTTCTTCTTCATCTCGCCTCACCCTCTCTCTCCTCTCTCTCTCTCTCTCTCTCTCGTCTTTTCTCTCTCTCTTCTTTTCTCTCTCTTTCTCCTCTCTCTCTCTCCTCTCTCTCTCTCTCTCTCTCTCTCCTTCTTTTTTTTTCTATTTTTTTTTTTTTTTTTTTTTTGGGTTTGGTTTCTCCCTTTTTCTCTCTCTCTCTCTCTCTCTCTCCTCTTTTCTCCTCTCATCTCTCTCCTCTCCCTCTCCTCTCTCCCTCCTCTCTCTCTCTCTCTCTCCCCTCTCTCCCCCTCTCTCTCTCTCTCTCTCTCTCTCTCTCTCTCTCTCTCTCTCTCTCTCTCTCTCTCTCTCTCTCTCTAAATATATATATAGAAATATATTATTATATAACTGCACTACCACTAAACCACAATCAGCACATTAAAATTAGTTACTGACTACAGAAAGCATGGCATTATAAGTCAGTGTGTTTAGCTGACACTGAACCCCATGCTGAGTTCACAGCAATGATGTCACCAGTGTGCCCCGGCTGTGCTTCGACATCCATTCTTATTACATTTCCATTTATACAATATTTATTTTCATTTTGAAGGCATGGGGATTTATGAGTTTATTGGATCAAAATTGTAATTCCAATAAAATAGAGACTACCTCGATTTTATTGGAATTACAATTTTGATGCCCGGGCCCTGGCCACCATCTTGAAAGAAACGGTGTCATATTAAATTGTGAGGGAGAAGAAAGCTTCTGACCAATTCCAAAATTCGAAATTTGAATTCTGCATCATAAAAAATGAATGATTTGACACCGAGATCACCCATATCAGACACGCATACTAATTACAGCTGCCATCTGGAAAAATGCCATCTTAAATTTTTTATGACTTGCATGTACTACCCAAAATGCAATTACCAAAAGTAGTATGTAGGGAAAAATAAATTAAACTAATTATGTCCTCAATATCCATTTTATTTCCATCACTCTAAGAATATAATTGTTGCTGACAGTCATTTTGAAAAATGGCTGCCATGGGCGCCATATTGAAAATTCATGATGCCCTACATATCCAATTGTGTGGGTAATGGTTTTGGGCTATAGGTGTACCAAATTTCATGCTTTTATCACCAAATGCACAATTTTTTGCTTATCCGCCCCCCACTAGATATCCAGTGGAAAAGAGAAACGGCGCTCCTTTTGTGGTTACCCGGGTTGAATCACCGCTCGCTCTATTGGGGATTTTTCACTGACAAATTCGGGCGGTTATTGTCACCCTTGAGAAAGGGGATGGGTGTGTGTGGTATGTGAGTGGTCCCAGCATTACCCTAAGATCGGTCACTATGAGCTCCAAGCTCGACCCGGGAGGGTGAAACTGGCGATCGTGGGTCCAGCTCGCGGGGTGAAGACCGTGGGTTAGATTACGCACTAACATATCACCTTCCATCTCCAAATTAGACACAAAGTTCAACCTCATGTTTATCAATGTTACACATTCAAGCGTATAATAGCTGAAAAATTATATCTTGTCCTGTCAGCACTTTTGATATATTTTTTTTCCCCTATGAAACCAGATCTTTTGTTTATATCTATGTGACAGAGGAATAATTCATAGTTTCTCTTACATATTTCTGCACTCTGCCCACAGCTTTCAGTCTGTTCCGTGGATTGCTCTCTTCACCGCTCCTCTCGCTTCCCTACTTTTTGTCTGACGACTCTCCATTACCTGTGGCCCGCGCTGATCGGCCTACCCGCCATCCCTTCCGTCAACTGCGCCCTCCTGGTTTACCTTTCATACGCCAGCAACAGCTGCGAAGGGATGAAACGGACATTCCGGCACAAAACCAGCCACTTGACCAGGAATTTTTCGAATATAAGAAAAAATATGCTCAGTGGTATCACCAGTGGTACCTGAAGCACAAAGAATACTACGACAAGAACTATCCTTTTAACAGTCAAGGTCAACTTCAAGTCCGCCCCTCCCCTATTCCTCCGGGGTTCGTCCGCCTCTCAGACCCCGGGGGAGCCGCAGGAGGACCCAGCATCCCTCGTCGGAAGCCTAAACCTCCTCCACAAAGACGTCGTAAAACCAGCTGTACAGAATGCACCACCGCAGCCCAGAGTCCCTTCAAAGCGTCGCAGGGTTCGTCCAGGACGCCTGCCCCCTCAGCGTATACCTCCTGCTGCTCGTCCTCAAGAGAAGGGGCACGTAACACAGGACATAGCTCGGTCAACGCAGTTTCAAAGCCTCATCCAAAACACGTTTGGGACATTCCAGAACGAAGGCACCCCTAAAACCCTGGCACTCTCACTTCCGGGTATTCCACGGCCAAGAGCTCCCTTCCCTGGCAAGCGTGCCAAGGCCTTCAAATATTCCTAGTCCACAACCTGTGTACATTCCGACAACAAACGCCCCCCCGACCACGGAAACTGGCTTTAAGCCCATCATTAAAACCAGACGCCCGTGTCAGATGAAGCAGTTGGAGTGCGGACTCAGACGGTTGGTGATCCGTCCTTGTTCCTAAACAGGTGAAGCCAATCTTCAGACCCCCAAAGCAGGATGACTTGTCCGTGAAGAACAAGCCGCCCCCTGTACCGAAGAAGAAGCCCGGAACAAACCCCACCATCCAGCTGGCCTCAGGCGGCTTCAAACCCTCTCTTGGCCGGTCGTGTCCCCCCCAGACCACGACCCGCAAAGGGGTCCCGGCGTCAACATCCCCGTGATTTAAAATAAATTTACACCACATTCTTATAATATTTTTACGTACATGATATCAGAGTAAATTTCCTTACCACTATTTCATACCAGAATACTTAAGGAATGTATCCGGTTATCTCCAAAAAATGTTTGTCAGCGGCAGATATGTATAGGTTTGGTACAGATTTTTTATCCCCAATGTCCACAGTCTCCAAACCCTAAGAGTGTGTTGCTCTGTCTCAGCATATTCAAAAATACGCTAAGAACTACTCCAACAAAACCCACGACTCCCCGGCCAGCAGTTTTCGTGAGGACGGAGAAGAGCGTAAGAGTAGTGACGTCATCGTCCGTTGTCACACACCCAACTCACCAGTTACATCAGATACAGGCGCTAGGAAAACAGAATCGCCAACACGAGCCTCAATCATTCCCTCAAAGTCTGCAAGTGGTGAGTCAGAGCGTTTAAGGGCAAGTAATAACCCCAAGTGGACTTGGAGCAGCAGCACAAACGCAGCCAGCGTCCCCAGCATGTCACTTCTCTTTTTTTAGAATATTTCAGCACTTTGGCTTCATAATTCTACTCATGTGAGATGAAAAAGTGAGTAACATATTTTTGTAAGTTTATAAACAATTAAATTTACTTGAAAATGACATCTTTGTTGTCCATGGACGGGCGAATTTACAGGCTGAGGAAAGCCAGCCGACGGCTGTCGTAAAGGCCGTGCCTGTAGAGCCACAGTTCCTGAGGACCAACACCAGGCACCGGCTGCCGCCCCTGGACCAAGTGTTCTCAGCCGTGGCACCGTGAAACCAACGCACCCGCCAACATAAGGGTGGTGGACCACCGTCGACCCCAGGTGGGTTCGTTAGTACGTTAATATTTTTTCATTGTAAAATTGTACCTCTGAATAACATCAAAATGCCATTTTGTGTGATAGGTAACTTGTTTGTGCATAAGAGAGCGTTATGATCTCACAACAGTATATTTCTTCCGTGACAGGGCTTTGGTCTTGGGCCTAAACCATACGGAGTGACAGACCATCGACCACCCCTACCACTACCACCACCCCGACTCCCTCCTCCACCACCACCGCCGCCACCATTCCTGTCTTTGCCCTGGACCCCTTCTACGGGTCTAGACTCTCCCGCATCGACGTCATCTTCCATCAGTTGAAAGTTGAGGGAGAAGGGTGCAGGGAGCAGGTCAGTACAGTGTCACATTATACTTTAAGCTTCATTATGGCTACATTTTTTCCTTGAATAGTGCCAACCTCATCCCTAAATTCATTTATGAATGTGAATTGCTAGCAGACACTCAGAGAGAGAAGCAGCATCATGCTGCGCTGAGGAGTGAGTTTTCCCATGCTAACAGGCTTTTCTCACAGGTGGTGTGCAACATCTACAAAAATCCAGAGGCGTTCACCCCCTTCAGCGACTTCCTCTCCCGCCAGCTGACAGTGTGAGTCACTATACCCTGAATTATTCCTTTTTGTCTTGGTTTTTTACGTGATAGGTGACAAGCTGTCGCATATTTGAACAAAATTGAAAAATTGTCCTTTGATTTTATGACCGGTCAATCAGTTATCAAGTAACCAATACAAACAGATATTTACTCATTGAGGTTCTGAAGACAGTATCCCTAATCTGACATCCTGCCTTGCAGAACTCTGGATGAGCTAAGAGACCTAAGGTGTCTGACGAGAGAATCCTGCGGTTTTCCGGTACCTGAAGGCAGCGCGAGATGGCCAGGACGGGGCAAATTGTCTTGCCCGATACTCAGATTGCCCCCAAGACACCAACGCACTCTCCCACAAGCCCATCGTAAGCACCTACCAGAAAGTGTCTCGCCTCATGGACGCTTCCTCAAGCTAAGGTCCGCATTTCCTACCATCGATGTGAACTCCTGAGCTACAGAGTGCCACAGACACAAAGATAAGAGTGAAAAAAAAAAGTTTCTGACTGGCGTTAATTCCCATGACAAAATATCATGAAGACACAAATACGGATCGCTGATCAGTTTGTCGGAAGTAGCAAACAAAAGACATTGTTTACAAAGCTGCTCCTCGCTTGTTTCAAAACACATGAAACGCTGTTTATGTTCACGTATTTAAGAACGTCTCCTCTTGTCTTACAAAAACCAGTGAACGTATTAGGGGGAAAGGAGAAAACTGGGAGCATTCAGTCAGTAAATCCCGCCGGTTCAATGACTCTAGTTTTTTGGTACGCTGACCCAGAGAGGTGCAGCTGGTCTAGCGATGCTACCTGGTGCTCCCGTTTTACTTCTCACCTCTGTCAAGTCCTGATACTTCCCAGTCTCATTTTATCCCAGAACATGATACCCGGCATTAAATGATACTCAAACTTGTGACACAATTCCCAAGGCGCAAATAAGCTAGAAAATGTATCGTCTTTTGTAACAACATGTGAATCTTAGGACTTGGAGAGGGAGTGGAAGAATACTAAGACGGTCACCCCACGTGACCAACTTTTCTTCACACACACACACACACACACACACACACACACACACACAACACACACCCACACGCACACGCACACACACACACACCACACACACACACACACACACACACACACACACACACCACAACACAAATAGATGTAGATGCCTCGAATGGACAGGAAGAGGAGGTAACTTTAGCAAGAAGTGTGCATCATTTGGAGGAAAATTAGAGACATGCAGATATGGAGACAGGATCACACAAGTATAGCTCAGGTCTTGTATGCTACAGCAAGGTAAATACAACTAGGTTTACACACACAACACACACACACACACACACAACACACACACACACACACACACACCACAACACACACACACACACATGTGTTTGTCATGGTCTGCGTCGTAAACATTGGCTGTCGCGTATGTTGTACCGTCACACTCTCACCTCAGTCTTTGTCAATGTGAGGGAGCGCGTGACCTGCATCTTCAAGTATTCTCTTCCTCTCCCTGCATGTGTACATGCGGGTGCCGCTGATTGCACATTGGTCCTTGGTGCCTGTTTGCCAAATCTGCTCAAGTGTTGTTTCCCCCCGATGTTTATCTGCTTTCTCTGACACGTCATGCCCCCTCCAGCACACACACATACAAACAACACACACCACACACACCACACCACACACACACACAACCAGATACACACACACACACACACACACACACACACACACACACACGCCATCTCGTCACAAGGCAAAACATGACCTTGATAACTCAGGTTTTTCTCTCTTTGTGTTTCGTGTTATCTTTTGGACGTCAACATTCGTGTCTCACTCGCTTGTTCTAGAAATAAGTCATCGCTCTTATTCTTTGATCACCTCTTTATTTATCATTTAAGTTATTTATATATTTATTAATTTATCTATGTTTAAATTTTAGAGAAAAGGAAAAGGTTAAATCGTTTTTGTGGTTTGCAGAACACAAGGATGCAGACTCGTGGATCAAGTTTTAATCATTATTCAATAAAGTTACGAGTGTGTGATTGTCTTTTTATTTGTTGTTTTCTTAGAAATCACCTACGTCAGGCTCTTCAAGGAAGGTGTGGGCTGATTGTAGGTCACTGTGTCAGTGGCCCGCAGTCTTTCTCCTCTCTTGCGGTGGTTGACCCCGGCCTCGCATCCTCCTCCCACCAACATATGCATTGTGAAGGCATTTTCACAAAGGTGATTGTTCGCTAATTAAAAGTAATTCTCGATTACAAGCAAATAAAGTTTGGTAAACACTCGCCGCACTTGCCTGTGTGCTGCAAATGAACGTTTTTACACTCGGCAGGCTATTGTTTAGCATTTTGTTGCCCTTACCTTGACCTCTCAAATCTGAGCCAATGTGGGTCAGGTGGGTAGATAGCTCCGTGGAGAGGACTTTCTTCCTGCCGTGTGGAGGTCCAAAAGCCGGGTTAGGTCCGGTTAGTCGGAGTGTGTGCACTTTCTCCCAACACTTCACTGGCTCTCCCCGCCCCTCGCAGTCTCCGGCACGTCCGCACACCGGAACGAGACTAATGGAATTAATGACCTATGGCAATGTTAAAGCTTCGCCAACCGCCACACTGATCGCTGGTACACTAATTCAACAATATTTTTCCTTAAAAGTGACTGCTGGTCAATATCAAGTATTTCCCCTGATATGTAGCTTAAGTCAGACATCATATTATACAAGTAAGTCAAGTTTCGTTGTCTGAACATAGTATAGACACTTATCTGTATTATAGCTTGGCTGAAAAGATGTTGGTGTTTTTCTTCGCTGTATACACAAAACTTTCTATTTGCTGAGTATATTGGTATAGTTCGTGAACCATCGCGCCCCATTGTTGATGCTTCTCATTGTTAACTACTTTGATTCTGCACTGCAAAACGGGGTCACACCGACAAAAATGAGGGTCGTGTCAGTTTATGAACCTTTGGACATGAAAACGTGGCTTTGTTTACATGTTCATTGTTGGAATCCCTTTTAAAGATCGTTGGGCCTCGTTGGCACTTTTTGTCCAGTCATGGGATTCTGTCGCGGTGCTCACCTCCCTGATGCCTCATGTGAAAATGAGTTAGTAGCCTACACATGGATTTTTAACATTTTTTATAATGGTTTCCAGAGAAAGTAATAACATTTTTTAGCTATATGGTGTCTAGTTTTATATACGCATTGGAAGACTATTCGGTGTCTTACTTACTTATCTGTGTTATTAGAGACGAGAAACAACACGGAGCAGATGACGTTCAAGTGAGAGATCGCCACACAATTCCACGAACGGGCAAACAATCATTTTTATATAAAAATCCAGGTCAGTGCTGTTCATAACTATGTCAAACGAGAGGGTGTTACTGAGATGATAAGAAAAGCAGGCACCTCACTGTGTGTGTATCCACTCACGGTCTTGTCCACGCGAGTTGGACTCGCGATCGCCAGTATTACCCTCCCGGAAAAAGCTTGGAACTCGTTGTCAATCTTTAGGTAATGCTGGGACCTCGCACACCACACACACCCCATCCCCTTGCTCAAGGGTGACAGTAACCGTCCCACAATTGTCAGTGAAAAATCTCCGGACGCAAGCGGGGATCGAACGCACGACCAAGGAATGGCCTGATATGCGCTCTAATTCACTTGACCACGCAGGTGGTGTGTCTGTGTGTGTGTGTGTGTGTGTGTGTGTATGTGTATTTACCTAGTTGTATTTACTTAGTTGTATATAACAGGTCCTTAGCTACACTTTATGGTCCCGTCTCCATATCTATATTTTTTATTTTTGTCTCAGACTTTTTATTACATTCCTTAAGGCCCGTTCACATCTTAACGACTCTCGATACGGCGACCAGTCCACGGCTTGCTGATGTCATGCTGTGGTCGCACGCGTCTGTCATTGGGATGGCGTCAGGCCCCGACATTCGTCGTGGAGTCGTGATGGGGCGCGAGGGGTCCCGACTGTGTGGCTGCTCCTTTATACTCGGCGGTCCGACTTAAACTTTACGGAAAAAGTGGCTCCGTTCTGGACTCGTCGCCGAAGGGTCCGAGTCTGGCGCTGACCATTCGGGCCGTACTGCGACCAGTCGGGGCGTGCTGCGACTAATCCTAATCGCCATGAAATTTCTGTAAATTTAGCGTGGGAAGAGAGGGACGGGAGAGAGAAGAGAGAAGGAGAGAGAGAGAGAGAGAGAGAGAGAGAGAGGGGAGAGAGAGAGAGAGAAGAGAGAGAGAGAGAGAGAGACGAAAAACGGAAATTATTGAGATATTTATTGATGTTATCATTATTATTATTATTATTATTTTAATCATTATTATTATTATTATTATCGTCATCATTATTCACTATAAATAGAACAGTATCTTTAGCGCAGTATCTTAGCACAATATACTGCTTTCGCAGAATCTTTAGTGCCTTGGCGATTATTATCACCATGTCGTAGTTATTGTGTTCAATTAATAATATTTAGAGGCACATAAGTATTTATGGCCTAGTCAAGTTGGGCAGGTGTGTGGACCGACATCGTTGGTGTGACCGACATCGGTGGTGTGGTTCACTACACAAGCGAAGGTTGAAAAGTGGTGTGGGGGATGGGCCAGAGCGCAGCCCACATCTTCCACCACCCGGCGTCAGTCGCAGCACGGCTGGGAACATTTGCAGCATGACGGAAACCGTGGGTTTGCGTCGTGTTTGCAACTGTCGGCAAATATACGCCCATGACGCCAACTCAAAGTGACCTTTAAATTTTCAAATACTCCTATAATTTGCGACTATAGCCGACAATCGCAGACTAGACGCCGATTAATCGCCTAGCTACGGCAACCGTCGGCTAACTGCGCCGACTACGGTCGGTGGAGGGGCTTGCCATATCCGGTGTCAGACGCAGCACGGCTGGGAACAGTCGCCGCATGACGGCAATCGTGGTTGCCGTCGTGCTGCTACTGTCGTCGCATGACAGCAACCCAATATTGCCGGTTAAATTCGTTTCATCTCGCGACGGTCCGCGACTATCACCGACAATCGCGGATTTGTCGCCGACTAGTCGCCTAACTACGGCAACCCGAGCCAATCACGCCGATTTTGGAGCTTCAGTCCCCCTAAAATCGGCTGCAGTCGGCACCGACTGGATGACTCAGCAAGTCATGACCGGTCGCCGACGCGAGTCGTGGAGATGTGAACGGCCTTAGTGGTCGTTGGCCAGCTGGTGGCGAAAGGTTGTCAACGCTGAAATACTGAGACCCCTCCATAATCTCTCTTATTTTTGCTGGTTTACACTTAACTGCTGCCCTGATACAGGGTTTTACGGTGAACATTTCATGTTTCCGGGGCCCCCCCCCCCCCCCCCCCCCTTTTTCCCCCCCCCCCTTTTTTTTTTTTTTTTTTCCCCCCCCCCAAAATTCCCTTTTTTCCCCCCCCCCGGGGGGCCAAAGGGGGGCTCGGTTTTCCCCCCTTTTGGTGGGGGGGGGGGGGGGGGGAAAAACGGGGGAAAAAAAAAGGGGGGGGGGGGGTTTTTAAAAAGGGGGGGGGGGGGAAAAAAAAAAAAATTTTTTTTTTTTTTTTTAAAAAAGGGTTTTTTTTTTTTTTAAAACCCCCCAAAAAAATTTTTTTTTTCTTCCCCAAAAGGGTTGGGGCCCGGGTTAAAAAAGGGGGGGTTTCCAAAAAATTTTGGGGGTTTTTTTCCCCGGGGGGGGGTTTAAAAAAATTTTTTTAAAAACCTTTTTTTTTAAAAAAAATTTTTTCCCTTTGGGGGGCCGGGGAAAAAAACCCCCCAAAAACCCCCGGGGGCCCGGGTTTTAAAAAAAAAAAAAAATTTTTTTCAACCCCCCAAAAATTTTTTGGCCCCCTTTAAAATTTTTTTTTCCCCCCCTTTTTTTTTTTTCCCAAATTTTCCGGGGGGTTTTTTTTCCCCCCCCAAAAAAAAAAAAAAGGGAAAAAAAAAAAAACCCCCCCCGGTTTAAAAAACCCCCGGGGAAAAAGTTTGGGGGGTTCTCCCCGGGTTTTTTTTTCCCCCCCTTTGGGGTTTTTTCCCCAAAAAACCCCCCCCCCCGGGTTTTTGGGTTTTTTTTTTAAAATTGGGTTTTTTGGGTTTTGGGGGTTTTTGGGCCCTTTTTTTGGGGGGGGGGGGTTTTTGGGGGGGGGTTTTTTTTTGGGGGGGGGGGTTTTTTTTGTGGGGGTTTTTTTTTGGGGTGGGGGGTGTGGGGGTTTTTGGGGGGGGGTTGGGGGTTTTTTTTTTTTGGGGGTTTTTTTTTTGGGGTTTTTTTTGTTTGGGGGGTTTTGGGGGGGTTTTTTTTGGGGGGGGGGGGGTTTTTTTTTTTTTTTTTTGGGGGGGTTTTTTTTTTGGGGGGGGGGGGTTTGGGGGTTTTTTGTTTGGGGTTTTTTTTTGTGTTGGTTTGGGGTTTTTTTTTTTGGGGGGGGGGGTTTGGGGGGTTTTTTTTGGGGGGGGTTTTTTCCCCCCCCCGGGGGGGTTTTTTTGGGGGGGGGGCCCAAAATTTTTTTTTTTTTCCCTTTTTTGGGTTTTCCCCAAAACCCCCAAAAGGGGCCCCTTTTAATTTTTTTTTTTTTTTTGGGGGGGGGGGGAAAAATTTTTAAAAAATTTCAAAAAAAATTTTTGGGGGGGAAAATTGGGGAAAAAATTTTTATTTAAAAAAACCCCCCAAAAAAAATTTTCCCAAAAATTTTGGGAAACCTCCAAAAAAACCCCCCCCAAAAAAAAAAAAAAAAAAAAAAAAGGGTTTAAAGGCCCCCCGGGGGGGCCCCCAAAAGGGGGCCCCGGGGCCCCTTTTTTCCCCCCCCGGGGCCCCCGGGGGGAAAAAAAAAAAGGAAAATTTTTTAAAAATTTAAAATTTTTTTTTTTTTAAAAAAGGGGGGGGGGGAAAAAAAAAAAAAAAAAAAGGGGGGGGGGGGGGGGGGGGGGTTCCAAAAAAGGGGAAGGGGGGTTTTTTTTGGGGGGGGGGAATTTAAAAATTTAAAAAAAAAAATTTAAATTTTAAAATTTTTTGGCTTAAATTTTTTTTTTAATTTTTTTTTTGGGGTTTTTTTTTTGGGGGGGGGTTTTTTTTTTTTTTGGGGGGGGGGGTTTTTTTTTTTTTTAAAAAAAAAATTTAAAAAAAAAGTTTAAAAAAAAATTTTTTTTTTAAAAAGGGGTTTTTCCCCAAAACCCCCAAAAAAACCCTTTTAAAAATTTAAAATTTAAAAATTTTTTTAAAAAAAAATTTGGGGGAAAATTTTCCCCAAAAAAAACCCCGTTTTTAAAAAAAAAACCTTAAAAAATTTAAAAAAAAAAAAAGGGGGCCCCTTTTTTTCCCCCCCTTTTAAAAAAAAAGGGGGGGGGCCCCCCTTTTGGGGGGTTTTTTTCCCCAAAATTTAAATTTTGGGGGGAAAGGGTTTTTTTTTAAAAAAAACCCCTTTTTTCCCCCCTTTTTTTAAAAAAATTTTTTTTTTTAAAAAAAATTTACCCCTTTTTTCCCCGTTTCCCCCCAAATTTTCCCCCTTTTTTTTTTTTTTTCTAGGGGCCTTTATTTAAAATTTTGGGGAAAAGGGGGGGAAAAAAAAAAAAAACCCCAAAAAAAACCAAAAGGGGGTTTTTTTTAAAAAAAAAAACCCCCCCAAAAAGGGGGGGGGGGGTTTTTTTTCCAAAAAAAACCCCCCCCAAAAACTTTCCCCCGGGGGGGGGGGGGGGGGCCCAAAAAAAAAAAAATTTTTTAAAAATTTTTTTTTTTCCCCAAAAAACCCCCCCCAAAAAAAAACCCCCTTTTTAAATTTTTTTTAAGGGGCCCCCCTTTTTTTTTTTAAAAAAAGGCCAGGTTTGGGTCCCCCCTTTTTTTTTAAAAAGGGGTTTCCCCCCTTTAAAATTTTTCCCCCTCCGCCCCCCCTTTTTTTCCCTTTTTTAAAAAAAGGGAAAAAAAAAGGGGGGGTTTTTTGGGGGAAAAAGGGTTTTTTTTTTTTTTCCCCCCAAAAAGGGGGGTGGGTTTTAAAAAAAAAAAAATTTTTTTTTTTTTCAAAAATTTTTTTTTAAAAAAACCCAAAAATTTTTTTAAAAAAATTTATATTTAGGAGTCGCGCAATGAGTCTAAAAATCTTACATATTTTCACAATAATTTTACTACGGTTTCTTGGTTTTTATATAATACATGCATGACATTTTGCTTGTGTCACAGCTTTGATCTGAAGCCCTTCAAACATGTTGTACGGTTGTGTGGTGAAAGTATCTCTCTGCCACCCCTCTCTATGTCACGTTTCGGATGGATTCGTCAATATTAAAACATGTCGCCGGCAGGATAACTACGAGCTGCGCTGTGTCCTGGGAAGCCCCTGCGTGGGATCAGGTTTGCGTCCGTGCCCCCACCGTGCCTGTGGATGCGAAATTATTACGCCATCAATCTACCGTTCGCGATCCAGAGCAGTTCGCCTCCTGCAAGAGAATCGGATTTACGCCTCGTCGCTTTCACCTCTCGACTACGTGCGTCTTGTTCCGTGCGACATCCCGACTGCGGACCAGCACGAACCTCCAACTGCTACTCACTCTCATGGCTACTCGAACCTCCCTTTCTTCACCTTTGTCTAGGGCCGGATTAGCAAACTTCCAGCGATACCCTGTTACGAGTCAAGTTACTAGACGCACGAGAGTGGAAAACTGTATTCGTCAACGATATTGTAACACCTATACGATTTTATGACGTTAACTGCATGGTGTAGTCACACTGTCCGGACCGTTCATGTTGACTGTTGGTGCGAAAATACATCAGACTGGCCCCTCCCATTCTGTCCCTTTCCTATTGGCTGGGAATCGAGCGGGCGGTAACTGAACTGAACTGTGGAGGCGGCAGGCGTCCATCTTGATCAATATCCTTTTTGTCGTCCGCCTTTAACCTTTTCGAAACTTTACGCATCACGTGTAACTTGTTTTTATGGTCGACCAAACAGTTTTCATGCTTAAGAGAAACGAGAAGCTCCTTTCGCCTTCCCCGCTGACTGTAGTGGGGCATGCGCCAGTTGCTCCCCACGAGTCCAACCTATCATGCTCCTGGCTCAGCCCGCCCGTCCTTTCCAGCCCTGGTCTAAACTGCCTCGCAAAAACAGCGTACCGTTCACGGGACTAGCCAGTCAAGACCGGCCAGAGCGGCCACGAAATTGTGCTACTAGTAAGCTACGAGGTCATTTTCCGCTGGTAGCCACCAGAGGGTCTGGTGTCGCGCAACAGCTAATCCTTTCCAAGCTTACATGAGGTGTGTTAGGCTTACACGTGCTTTTGTTTACAAACAAATTGCCACTTAAAATGCATAGTATTTTAATCATGGATGTATCATACCTCCATCATTTTAGTAAATGATGCTTCAAGAGATAATTTATCATATGATACTTCATAAAGGATCGTTTTGCACGGCTGTTACCTACCATTTATTCATCTATTACAAAAAATCTTGATAATTACTGTAAAACACGAATAATTAGGCCTCATATGAATGTCCGTGCGTGAATTTACACATATGATTCCTCGTCTTCTTATTGTTGTCGATGATTAAAAGCCGTGTTTTGTCGTCCAAGCACCGTCTTGGTACGAAGACCGTTTTTTTTGTCTTGATGGTTCTGCGACAAAAACACAACAAGCTTGGTTAGGAGCCGAATAATAATCAACGCAAAACATTGCAAACATATCACAACTCTCTCTCTCTCTCTCTCTCTCTCTCTCTCTCTCTCCTCTCTCCTTCTCTCTCTCTCTCTGCTCTCTCTCTCTCTCTCTCTCTCTCTCTCTCTCTCTCTCTCTCTCTCTCTCTCTCCCCTCTCTCTCTCTCCCCTTTTCCCTTCTCTCTCTCCTCCTCTCTCTCTCTCTTCCTCTCTCTCTCTCTTTTCCCTCTCTCCTCTCCTCCCCTCTCCCTCCTCCCCTTCCTCTCTTCTCTCTCTCTCTCTCTCTCTCTCCTCTCTCTCTCCTCTTCTCTCTTCTCTCTCTCTCTCTCTCTCTCCTCTCTCTCTCTCCCCCCTCTCTCTCTCTCTCTTTTCCTCTCTCTCTCTCTCTCCCCTTTTTCTCTTCCCCTTCTCTCTCCCCCTCTCCCCCCCCCTCTCTCTCTATCTCTCTTTTCCCCCTTTCTTTTTTTTTTCATTAATTTTTCTTCTCCCCCCTCCCCTCTTTTTCTCCCTTTCGAAGGGGAAAAAAGGAAGAGGAGGAGAGGGAAAAAAATAGTTGCAACTTTTTGCAACAACACACCTGTGGCACGTTGTCACATGGGCGACATGAACCAACATCTATTTGCAAGATCCTTTGATGATTCCTCACAGGTAGGGTCTAAAAAAACCAAGTTACTCCCCCACAATTTCCGGTCATCCTTGATCCTGTCATCATGATCCCCCAGACGTGTCTCACCTGTTCCCCCTCGGTGCTGGGGATCATTAGACCCTGGCACCCAAGTAAAATACAGGTTGCGCTCAGGGGGATGCCCCCATCACACCACCAACTGGCTGTGGGGCAGAGCAGCTGGGCGGTCTATGTGAGCCTGCCCCCCAAACCCTGGAGCACCATTCTCGAAAATTGTAGATACACAGGTATACACTTTCACCTACTCTGCTTGAACTAAAGAAAAAATATGTCCCAAAACCAGACTTAAAACCCCAAGCCCCTTTGAAAAGCCCGGTTTGGTTCCAATGTAGGATGGCTGCTGATAAAAAAAGTCTGCCTGGGCTCTACTAAGCCACCCAAAACCCACCTAAAAAGGAGCGCACAGACACCTTGGCGCAATGAAAGAAACCCAACAAGGGGCTAACGACGCGGAAAGACGACCTCAAAAAAAAGCTCAGTGGTCTTTCATGGGTAAAAAAGTCCTGGTGGCCACATTTAAAAACAGCAAAAGGTCTGACAACTGCCGACCCCTACCTCCGCTATTCAAGTCTGGGCACATGGCCCCCAAGAAAAGGACAAGGCCGAGTACGGCGACATTTTTTTCCAAACAAAAGAATCCTGATCCCCGGATCCTCCCAGCTGTCCCCATCCCCACCAATGCCACCTTTTCTAACCTCCTATACTATGAGGAAGTTCACCGACATTTTTGTTTAGGTCGAACAAAAAAAGGCCCTTGGGGCCCCGACAAAATTTCCTTAATCCTCAACCTGGCCTCTCAGTGCAACGCCCCTTGTACTATTTTCGCACTGCCCCCTCGGAAGGTGGCCCACCCCGTGGGAAAGGCTGGGCCCGAGTGGGGGCAATACTAAGAAAAGGAAAAGAACTGACCCCAAAAAACTAAGGCCCTTCCCTTTTTTCATTCTTGCAAGACGCGGGAACTATAATTTCCGACAAGATATCGTCTTTCTTCACATCACACCACCTTTTTAAAATCAAGCAATTGGCTTCCGAGCAAACGGTCCGGCCGACCCATTGCTCATCTGTCCCCCACATGGCATAAACGTCTTTTACCAAAGAAAGGACACATACTCATTGCCCCCGACATTGCGGGAGCTTTTACGGGTGTGGCACCACGGCCTCACACCAAACTGAAAATTTTTGGGGGGTCCGGGTCCTCTGCTGCTCCTACTAAAGACTACCTGCGGGACAGATTTTTCAATGGTGGTGGACGGCAAAAACCCCAGAGGAAAAACCCTATTTTTTGCCAGCGTCCCACAGGGCAGTGTGCTCGCCCTCTCCTCTGGAAGTATTCTTTAATGACTTGCTCCAGCCATCCCAGAGGCAATGCATATGCCCATGACGCACCCTTTCATTCCCCGCCAGTGGGACACCCCACGACCCGTCGCCACATAAAACAGGTCCCCAAACCGTCATCTCATGGGGTCGCGATGGCAAATGGATCTCGCTCCAGAGAAAAACCCCGGCACCCCATCTCCCCAAAGACACGTCCTCCTGTCCCCATCCCTACCTCTTTCTGGGTGGGGGCCGGTGCCCCCCAGACTCCCTCTCCATACTTTGGGGGGAAATGAATAGCGTCCGACCTTCACCCACCACATCCGAACCCTTTGCAAGGGGAAAGCGCGAAACTTTGCTGTGTCCGGGGTGTTACAGCTTTTGCTCCCAGGGATCACCCCCTTTTATGAGCTCAAATCCCCTCCCTATGGAGTCCCCTCTCACGTGGTCTTCCTGCCCCCCTTGTACGACCTTCTTGACAAGGACAGGCCCGAGCCCAAAAGGTTAATACGTCGGAAGGGTCTGAGGACCCCTTCTCCTCCTCGCAAAACCCTTGGCTGCTCGCGACGTAGCAGGCTGTGCGTCGTTTTCAAAAAACCCCAAACATGTCCCGCACCTGGGGCTCTCCGACAGCCCGGGCAAGACCACACGGCCACCCACACGAACTGCTCTACCAGGGGGCCATAACTGATCGTCCCTTTGCCAGGACGGAGACCCCTTTGCGTTCCCTTTCCCTTCCCCCGTACACAAGAAGTGGAACCGCAGGTACAGCAACAAGCTTTACTCTACCTCGTCACTCCAACCTTCAAGAGGCTGTGAACGCTTGGTAAAGCAGCCAAGTTAAATACCTACCTATAAACCGTAAACCCGCTTAATTCAACTAATATATATAATATAATATATATATTTTTTATATAAATATATATTATTTTATTTATATATAATTTATTATATATAATATATATATATAATATTATATTAATATAATATATATATATATATATATATATATATTATATATATATATATATAAATATTAAAATATAATATATATATATATATTATATATTATATATTAAAAATTTTATATATTTATTTATATTATATATATTAAAAATATATATTAAAATTATAATATATATAAAAAATATTATATATATATATATTATTATTATATTATATATTTATATTATATTATTTTTATAATATTTTTATATTTTATATATATATTATTATTATATATATATAATATATTATATAATAAAAAAAAAATATAAATTTTAATATAAAAAAATTTTATTTTAAAAAAATAATCAAAAAAATTAATATATATATAATTTTTTTATTTTTAAATTTGAAATTTTTAATAATATTTTATAATTTTAAAATTAATTTAAATAATTTAAAATTAATTTTATGTATTTTTATTTAAAAAATATATAATTATATTATATTTAAATTTTTTTTTTTTTTTTTTTTTTTTTTTTTTTTTTTTTTTTTTTTTTTAAAAAAAAAAAAAAAAATTTTTTTTGTTTTTTTTAAAAAAAAAAAAAAAAATTAAAAAAAAAATTTTTAAAACTTAGCTATTTTCCGGGGTGGGTTTTTTTCAAAATTAAAACAAAACCATTTTTCCCCTAAAAAATTTTTTTCCCCTATAATTTTATCCCCTTATCCCCTTAAAAACCCCAAAAATTTCCCCGGTTTTCAAGGTTTAGTTCTAATCCAACCCATTCTTCCCCAATATGGGAAAACTCCGGGGGCCCCCCCCCCAAAAAAAAATTTTAAATTTTTTAAAATTCCCCTTTTTTTTTTAGCAATCCATTTTATTTACCCCAATTACTTTTAACTTTATTTTTTTTACAAGTCTCGGGTTTAATTGGGGGCCCCGGGGAAAAGGGTTTTTTGGGTTTGGCCCCCCCGGAAAATTTTTTAAGGAGGGGGGGGGGGAAGGGGGGGGGGGTTGGGGAAGGGGGGCCCCCCCAAATTTTTTCCCCCCCCCGGTTTTTTTTCCCAATTTTTTTTTGGCCCCCCCTGGGGGGGGGGGCCTTTTTGGGGGGGAAAAATTTTTTTTTAAAAAAAAATTTTTTTTTTTTTTGGCTTTTAAAATTTTTTTTGGGGGGGGGGGGGGGTTTTTTTTTTTTTTTTTCCCCCCCCTTTTTTTTTTTTTTTTCCCCCCCCCGGGCCCCAAAAGGGGGGAAAATTCCGGGGGGTTTGGGGAAAAAAGGGGGGGGGTTTTTAAAAACCCCCCCTTTTTTTTGGGGGGGGGGGGGGGGGGGGGAAAAAAAAACCCCCCAACTAGTTATAGTGAGGTTAAAAAAGGGTGGGCCTTGGGAGGAAAGGGCACAGTGGGGGTGGATCGCTGGGGTCAGGTTTCTGTCATTTTTTTGGAAAAAAATGCGCCTACCTCGGCCTTGTCCTTTTTCTTGGTGGCCCAATGTGCCGTCAGACTTGAATAGCGGAGGGGTTTGGTTTTCGGCGTTGGCAGACCTTGGGTTTCTGTTTTTAAAGGGGGTTTCCCCCAGGGGCTTTTTACCCACTAAACGACCACTGAGGGTTGGTTTTTTAGGTCGTTTTGCAGCTCGTTGAGCCCATTGTTGGATTTCTTTTATTTCTGGGACAAAACGTGTCTTAGGGGCTCCTTGTTGGGGGGTTGGATGGGGTTAAATAGAGGCCCCCAGGCACGAAATTTTTTCATCAAAGGGGCCCTCCTACATTTGGGAACCAAACCCCCGGGGTTATCAAGGGGCTTTTGGGCCGTGGGAAGGGCTGGCTTTTGGGGACCCAAATTTTTTCTTTAGTTTAAACAGAAATACGTGTGAAGGGGTATACCTGTGTATTACATCATTTACGGGGAATGGTGCCCAGGGGGGTTTTTTGCGCGCGTCAATAGAAACCCTCCCCCCTCCCCGCTTCCCCCCAAAACCAGTTTGGGGCGTGTGGGTGGGGGAAACCCTTGAGCTGCAACCTGTATTGTAATTAGGATCGCCCCCGTGATCTAATACCTACAGCACCGGGGGGGTGAAAAAGGTTGACGACAAATGTTTTGGGAGAAACCCCTGATGACAGGATCAAGTGATGAGCCGGAAATGGGGTTCGGGGAAATCAAATTTTGGTTTTTTTTAGACCAAACACTGTGGGAAGTCATCAAAAGGGTCTTGCAACTAGATGTTGGTTCATGTCGCCTATGATGACAACGTGGGTCAAGGTTGTTGTTTCAACAGTTGCAAATATTTCTTTTTCCCTCCTCCTCCCTTCCACCCCCCTTTCGAAGAGGGGGGAAGGAAAGGAGGAGGAGGGGGGAAGAAATAGTAGATTTAAAAAGAAAAAAAGGGGAGAGAGAGAGAGAGAGAGAGAGAGAGAGAGAGATAGATGAGAGAGATATGAGAGAGAGAGATGAGAGAGAGAGAGATGGGAGAGAGAGAGATGAGCGAGAGAGAACAACAGGAGAGAGAGAGAGAGAGAGAGAGAGAGAGAGAGAGAGAGAGAGAGAGAGAGAGAGAGAGAGAGAAAAAGAGAGAGAAGAGAGGAGAGGAGAGAGAGGAGAGGAGGAGGGGGAGAGAGAGAGAGAGAGAGGAGAGAGAGAGAGAGAGAGAAGAGAGAGAGAGAAGAGAGAGAGAGAGAGAGAGAGAGAGAAAGAGAGGGGAGAGAGAGAGAGAGAGAGAGAGAGAGAGAGAGAGAGAGAGAGAGAGAGAGAGAGAGAGAGAGAGAGAGAGGGGAAGAGAGAGAGAGAGAGGGGAGAGAGAGAGGAGAGAGAGAGAGAGAGAGAGAGAGAGAGAGAGAGAGAGAGAGTTGTGATATTGTTTGCAATGTTTTGCGTTGATTATTATTTCGGCTCCTACCAAGCTTGTTGTGTTTTTGTCGCAGAAACCAATCAAGACAAAAAACGGTCTTCGTACCAAGACGGTGCTTGGACGACAAAAACACGGCTTTAATCATCGACAGCAAATAAGAAGACGAGGAATCATATGTGTAAATTCACGCACGGACATTCATATGAGGCCATATTATTCGTGTTTTACAGTAATTATCATGATTTTTTGTAATAGATGAATAAATGGTAGGTAACAGCCGTGCAAAACGATCCTTTATGAAGTATCATATGATAAATTATCTCTTGAGGCATCATTTACTAAAATGATGGAGGTATGATACATCCATGATTAAAATACTATGCATTTTAAGTGCAATTTGTTTGTAAACAAAAGCACGTGTAAGCCTAACACACCTCATGTAAGCTTGGAAAGGATTAGCTGTTGCGCGACACCAGACCCCTCTGGTGGCTACCAGCGGCAATGGACCTCGTAGCTTACTAGTAGCGCATTTTCGCGGCCGCTCTGGCCCGGTCTGGACTGGGCTAGTCCCGGACGGCCACTGTTTTTGCGAGGCAGTTTAGACCGGGCTGGAACGGACTGGGCCGGGCTGAGCCAGCGAGCAGGACCAGGTTGGACCAGTGTGGGGAGAACTGGCGCATGCGCACTACAGTCAGCGGGGAAGGCGACCAGGAGCTTCTCGTGCTGCTGATAAGACATGAAACACCATGATGGTCGACCATAAGACTAAAGTATCACAGGCGTGGTAGCTGTAAAGTCTTCAGAAAAGGTTAAAAGGCGGACGACAAAAAGGATATTGACAAGATGGACGCCTGCCGCCTCCACAGTTCAGTTCAGTACCGCCCACTCGATCCCCCAGCCAATAGGAACGACGAATGGGACGGGGCCAGTCTCGATGTATTTTCGCGACCATCAGTCCACCCTGACCCGGTCCGGACTGGACTGAACCAGGGCGGTGAACGTCACGAAAATGCGCTATAGGTGCTTACAATATCGTTGCCGAATACAGTTTTGCCATCTCTCGTAGCGGTCTAGTAACTTCGACCTCGTAACAGGGTATCGCTGGTAAGTTTGCTAAATCCGGCCCCTAGACAAAGGGTGAAGAAAGGGGAGGTCTCGAGTAGCCATGAGTAGTGAGTAGCAGTTGGAGGTCTCGTGCTGGGTCCGCAGTCGGGGATGTCGCACGGAACCAAGACGACACGTACGTCGAGACGGTGAAAGCGACGAGGCGTCAAATTCCAGATTTCTCTCTTGCAGTGAGGCGAAACTGCTCTGGATCGCGGAACAGGTAGATCTTGATGGCGTAAATAATTTTCGCCATCCAGCAGGCACGGTGGAGGGCACCAGGACGCAATATCCTGATCCCACGCAGCGGCTGTCCGCCCAGGACGATCAGCGACAGCTCCGGTAGTTATGCCTGCCCGGCTGACATGTTTTAACTTATTGACGAAATCCAGTCCGAAACGTGACATAGAGAGGGGGTGGCCAGAGAGATACTTTCACCACACAACCAGTACAAACATGTTTGAAAGGGCTTCCTAGATTCAAAGCTGTGACATACAAGCCAAAATGTCATGCATGTATTATTATAATAAACCAAGAACCGTAGTAAAATTATTGTGAAATATGTAAGATTTTAGACTCATTGCGCGACTCCTAAATATAAATATTTTTCAAAAATATTTTGCACACGTCGTTTTTAGAGTAAATGGATCAATATGACTGCCCGTCCCAGTTGAAATTCAAAAATTGCCAAATAAGGGACACCCTAATATATATATATATATATATATATATATATATATATATATATATATATATATATATATATATATAATTGATTTTCTTATTTGGTACATCTTGATGTTTCAGGGTGACAAAGGGCCACTCGTCATACTTGGGGTTGTTTATGCGCAACGTTTCGCCAAGGCACTTGGCATCATCAGGCTAAAAATAGTTAAAAATTTAATATATTGCAATGCTAAAAAGCGAACATCTAAAAAATTAATTCTAAGAAACAATAAAATATTCCTATATTATCTAAAATTACTAACTAATAAATAAAATATAATTTGTACTTAACGGACCTTGGTGTGTATGCTGTCTGAGTTGGTAGAGGACTGAATGAACACTAGTTTCGTGGGTGACATTTCAGCTTGTGTGGGGCGATCGAACCGAGAGTCGGGCAATCGAAACAGTGGTAGTCATTTGAGTATATGTAGTTGGTGTGAAATGACTTGGTTATTAAGATCAGGGGACAAATGCTTGATGTGTATAGCTTCTAATAATTTAGTGTCACTAGGGTAGTGTGCTTCTGTGCATAAAGGTGTTTCTGCACGTACTGGTCGACCCATTTCTTCACCTTCGCAATCTGCAATCCGCTCACACTCACACGATTTAGATCACCCTTTTTCTATGAATGACTTTAGTATCCTATCCAAGGCCTATCCTAGGACGGCAGTTTGAAGGATTAGAACGGTCACCCTTCTTAGGAACAGGTTGGATGTGAGCAAACTTCCAGCAAGAAGGAAAGTTGGAAGTAGATAGACACATCTGTGGTGCGCGGCGCGCGCGCGCACGCACGCACGCACGCACGCACGCACGCACGCACGCACGCACGCACCACACAACCCCACACACACACACAACACACACACACACACACCCACACACACACACACACACACAACACACACACACACACACACACACACACCACACACACACACACACACACACACACACCCACACACACACACACACACACACACACACACACACACACACACACACACACACACACACACAACACACCACACCACCCACACAAAACACACACACACACACACACACACACACACACACACACACACACACACACACACACACACACACACACCCCACACACACCACACACACACACACACACACACACCACACACACACACACCACACACACACACACACACACACACACACACACACACACACACCACACAACACACACACACACACACACCACACACACACACACACACACACACACACACAACACACACACACACACACACACACACACACACACACACCACACACACACCCACACACACACACACACACACACACACACCACACACACACACACACACACTTTAAGGAAAAATTAAATGCATATAAATACGGTTACAGGACCATACGATTATAGTTCAGCCCCTGTATGCTTCAAGTTGACAAATTCGATTAGGTGAAATAATAAGCGTCTCAGAGTAGTACCCTGTAACATGTTTCAGGGCAGCAGTAATGTTGTAAAACCTGCAAATCAAAGAGTAAACTTAGGTAACTTACGAAAGTTACGAAAAGCTTTTTCTTTTTTATGTGCATGTTTTGCAGCTTTGCCGCTGCCCTGAAACATGTTACAGGGTACTCTGAGACACTCGTTATTTAATGAGAGTAGTTAGATGCACTGGTATCCAGACAAAGGATAATAATTATACCTGATACAAATCAAACTCCTGTTAACACAGCCTGACTATTCACATATATTTTTGACGTGGATATTCTAAGCTTTGAGTAAGCATGTGCATCATTACATGTAAGTGTTCTTATGGAAGCTTAGTGCATGATGTCACTTAACATGTATCAGGGCAGCAGTAAGCTGTAAAACCAGCAGATTAAGGGCCTATTA
>JACEEZ010020519.1:181527-322698 GCA_016584305.1 Chionoecetes opilio | reverse complement strand
GAAATTTTGATTTTGACAAAGAAATTTGATTCAATTTTGCAGAAAAAGCGATACGAGCGACTGCCTCAACTGACTGATTTCAACGGACTAAAGGCGGCGTCCCTAGCCTTTTCCGTCTATTGTCGAACTTCTTTGGGTTTTTTCCGCTCTGACTTTTTTTTTTTTTTCTCCGCTCTGACTAGTTAGTCCGTCGCATCAGTCAGTCTGGGCAGCGCCGTGATATCTTTGTCTGCAAAGTTGAAGTAAACTTTTTAGTCAAATCAAAACCATAGTGATTATTTTAAAAAGTATTGATAAAATCAGTAAGTTTTTGCAAATTAAAATTCAATAGTTTAAAAAGTATTAAAATATTAAAGTTACTATTGTAATGAGATACTTTAAAAGCCGGTTCTATATAAACCCAAACAGTCTCTCACAGACTCGTTGACTTTGACGTCATTACTTTTTTTCTTTTTAACTAAAGGGGAAAGTAGCTCAGTCAGGGGCATGCAACTGGTAAATATAAATCAGGTTTAAATAACAAATACAAATACCCCAGCTACACAAAATCATTTTAAATCCAATAATATACTGACACTATCTCTAATTTGTACATTTTGGAATTTGTAAAGGGGAAATAATCCCCCTCCCAGGATACAAATGTAGTGGTTAGTGGCCTTATTCCACGAGTCCTACTTAGTTTTGGGTCCAGGAAAAGCTCACAACACAAAATCTTCTTTAAGAGGTTAGAAACAAGAACAACGAAAAAGGAAGTCAAGAGGCCGCGAGACCTACCGGGGGTATTTTCCTGTTGTTAATAAATAAATGATATAATGAAGGACCCCAAATATCACTCCAGTCATGTGCCCTGAAGTAAGAGATCCAACTAGTACTTCACTGCTGAGAGAAAGATATAAATTGACAAAGTGGAAAATACAGGAACTCCACGTGAGGTCTCATGGCCTCTTGTAGTTCCTTATTTTCTTATAAAATTGGGGGCACTCTTGAACGAACATCTGCCCATTGTTTTTTCATTGCTCATTTTTTGGTTTTGTTTTTCTTCGTAAGTTATAAAATAAAAAAACATGTAATTGAGGGGGAAAAATTATGTAAAAAATATCCCAAAAACAAAAAAAAATTATGTGGCTACAAGTTGAAAAAAATTTGGTAGCAGTAGACAGTCATGTTGCTTGCCAAATGTCTTCCATCATAAAAACTAGAAAATAGGGAAGCTCAAGAGGTCGTGAGGCCTACACGTGGTAGTTCTTTACCCAACACTACCTAATCCCCCCCTTTCCCTCCCCATCCTAATTTTCTGGCTCTCTTTAAAACTCTCTAATGACCCGCACTAACTCTTCACTGAGTCCATTCCCAAACTTTTTCCACACTATTTTGAAACCAGTTTTTTCCTTTTCTTTTTATATCTACGCTTTTTTAGCTTGAAAAACCGTTACTTTTTACTTTGAAACCTGCGGTTGTTAGGTCAAAATCGGGGGTCAATGAAAACAAGTGGGTGATGTGGGTGATGTATGCCCGTCTCCCCCCAGTGATCCAAACAACATCACAACTCCACATAATCACGTGTTTTTTCCCCTAGAAAACCCATCCCATATTTTTTTTACTTTGGACAATGTTTTTCCCCTACCCCCTTCCCCTTTTTAATTTCTTCTGCTATCCATTGTAATGAAGGATGATGAAAGTTTCTGAAAATGGTAATTAATGCATATGCGTCAATACTCAAATATTCTGAGTAGTGATGAAAAGCAGCCAAATATGTTAAGCTAAATACCATAACCGCCAGATGCAGCTTACATAGAATATAAGGAAGCTACAAGAGGCCGTGAGACCTGTAAGCGGTACATGTATTAATACAGAAAAGTTTAGTTGTGGTTGAAACATTTAAAGGGATAGATTCATTTCTGTTCCTCATAACGAAAATGATGACAGCTCCTTTTCTCACCTCCATTCTCCAAGCAGGATTCAGAGAAACAAACAGCCACTTATTTATCTCTTCAACCCTTCCTGGGGCACCGCGCTAATTGCATTTCTCAGCGTATGTTGCTGTTGCTGCCGAGACTTGTGGAAGGCGTACGCCACTTTCTCTCTCAGTGCTCGGCAAACATGATGTACAACACAGTCTTGGTCTTGAAAGTCCGATGGTCTTTTTCACTCTCATCGAGGAAATAGAGGACTTCCCCGTCTCCCTGCTAACATGCTTCCCCTGCGGATCTGTTCACGAATACAGGTACTCAGACAAGATGTTTTATAATCTTAATCACATAAATTTAAGAGAAATCAAAGGTAAGATATAAAACAGCTAACAGAAGTGACTCAGATTGACATATTGCAAGACTCCTATATGAAAGCACAAACACACAAGTCCTTCTCTGTGATAATAATAATTTCTATTGAGTGAAAAATTCCCCAACTGGCACGCCAATCAACAGAAAGTGACTCAGATCACATATTGCAAGATCTACATTGAAGTAATGGCAGCAAAGCACACATCTTCCCTGTGTCTTTGCATAATATTATCATAATAATCTCATATGAGTCAAAATCAAAGGTAAGAAGTCAATAGCTAAAATAAATGACTCGGAATACATATTGCAAGATCTACATGAAGCATGGCAACAAAACCCACCTCTTCCTGTGTCTCTGCACGTCTTCTGCCTGGATGACGGTCGTGTGCTGGAACCGTCAATCCCCGGACAGGACAGAAGGGTAGGGGTGTGGTGGGAGGAAAGGCAACAAGGCTGGGGGGTCCTCATAACCAGTGGGGGAGTTGAAGCGGAGCACATGGAGACGTGGCTTTCAGAGCATCAGTTCATGATGTGTTGTTCTCAGGCTGCAGAATCTCACAAATAGCGGTTTTGCAGTTGCGTATAGGTGGAGAATTCTGCAAAAACCTATAATGCGTGTCTCCTAGACAGGAAGCGTGTCACATACACACCTGGCCACGACCTGAGGGGAAGGAATTACATGTAAAGAATATAAGAAAATAAGGAAGCTCCAAGTGGCGGCGGGACCTACACGTTGTATGTTCTGTACTTAACACTATAGCTTACATCCACCTATTCATCCCCATCCATAAAGCTGTCTAGAAAACCTCTTTTAATACTCCTTATTGACTCCGCACTAAATCACCTGACGGACTGAGTCATCCAATCATTTACCACCCTTTTGGAACAGTTTCTCCCTATTTCTTTTTTAATCTACGCTTTCCAGTTTGAATCTGTTACTTCTTGTTCTACCCTGCTTGCTAGCTAAGAACTTTGACGTACATCGCCTATATTGTAGTTGCCATCAAAGCTAATATTTTTATATCATAGCCAGAAAAATAAGAAAAGCAGGACTCCAAGCCACATGATGACTTTATTCATGAAAAATGGTGGTCTATAGCACTGTAAGAGGAGTTGGACTTTTAGCTACCATAACACCTTCAGCCCAGATCTTCCTTTACTATAAAAAAATTGTGTGTTTTCGAGCCTATGCTATGAAAAGTAACGAAATATCAAATTAGTTAGTCGACAAGGATATAAACAGGGCATCATCTATAAAAACTATTGCATATATTCACTAGAAATTGTCTAATGGCACCCAAATTATAATGGAAATTACTGTTCTGGGATATCAAGGGGGTTAAACAACCATAACATCAGGCTCTTACCTTTGCAAAAGTGTATTCGGTCGCCAGTGTATACTATCAATGTCTTTTTCCTCTCTGATAATCATCGTGGGACGTCTTGTTCCAACGGATGAGGGTAAACTGCCATCTCGTATTCTGAGAACAAATTTTTATCCCCCCATCATCCAACTTCTCCACGTAAAAGTTCGCACACAATTAAAAAATTTCGCCAGTAAAAGTTCGCACACAGTAAATTTTGGTCTGATCACTAAAAATCTGATCAAAAAGAATGAAATACGCGACTGAAAAAAAGTATGAATCACTAAAATATTATTGATGGTCAAAACTGTGGTCTACGCTGATAGGGGAAAACTCACATCTATACGAGATCTATAGAGGGCCTTACATTCTAATTAAGTGAAACATGCAATCCAATTGTGTTTGCTTTGTTAGTGTCATTTTGCCAGTTCGTGTTACAGATATACGTAGTGCTATGGGACCAAAATTTATAGCTGAAAGAATAAGTACTTTCATTGGTATATCGACCATCTATCTCATTACATTAAGGAAAAAATCAGATGTTAAACAGACAGAGATCCCCCATTAATGGAGTTCGCACAGTGCGCAATAGTTAATGTGTGAGCAATTATCCAAAAGTCCTTTCCTGAAACATAATATTCAAGCCATAAAACACTTCAAGATAAGTTCTGGGCATCATCATCCGTATCTAAATTTTCTTAAAACTTTTCAAAATGACTTTTTTTGTTAATACTAAATCACTACTACGAGAGAAGAAAGACTGAGCAATAAGTGGGGGGAAAAAAAGAAGAGAGAGAGAGAGAGGGGGGGGAAAATAACCATTTTTTTTCCCCTTGACCAGTACTTGAAGATGAAAAAAAAAAAAAAGTAGAAAATGGATAAAAAACTCACCTCCACTGAAAAATGCGCCGCATATCCAATTGATTTTTTATGCAGGACCAACTTGGTGTGCCTCGTCCATGTCCTTCAGAAGTACTTTTTCCACGCCCGTTGCTCCTACGGTTGAGTGTCGTCATCTTCATCACCAATTGTCGCCCGTGAAACTTAAGATTCCCATAGATCACGGTGTTTTGCTCAGAGAAAGACCTCCTCTCTCCGCCTCCAAACCTGAGCTCCATGACAGAGGTGCTCGCGGGTATCTTGTGGAATGCAAGACTTAATTAAGCAGAAGGAGTTGTGTGGAGAAGAAATAACATGTGACCTGTGTGGGGTGGAGAAGGAAGATTTAAAGCACTTTTTATGGTGTCAGTACGTATATAGTAATGAAAGAATGAAAAGTGTGGGCCTCCAAAACACCTTACATAGCAAAGGAAGCAGCTACTGTGGAGTGATATTTGTTTGAAAAATAAGAATATAGATGAACACAAAAAGAAATGATCAATAGTTTTTGGATGATCTGGAAAGGAGAGGAAAGAAAGTGAAAGAAATTAAAGGACAAATAAGAATACAATGGAAGATAAGATCAACAAACTAAAGACACATACAGCGAGAAGAGACACATCAAGGAGTGCTGATGAAAAGCAGACTCCCGACCCACACTGAGTGCACATACTTTCACTTATTTTCTTCCTTGGTTGGCTCGTATCTAATAATGCTAATTAATTAAGGCAGTCTCCAACTGTATCTTGCCGGCTAGTTACACACCTATACCTAGTTAGGACCATTTATATTTAGGCTCCTCTATTTTTTTCTAATTCTAGACTTTGCATATATATATGTAATGTATATTAATTCAAATATATATTCCTATCTTGCTAATAAAAACACCTTATCCTAGACCTCTCTATCTAGGTTCCTCAATATGTCCATATACATAGGTCTGGACAATATATGTACCACCATTCTATTTTCATACCTTATCTTCTTCATCTAAACCACACTACACAACTTCCCTCCCCTTCATACTTCTTCTTGTTCTTGTGACCTTTGTTGCTAATATCGCTTCAAGATCCTCTTCAAACTTCTGTTCCTTAGTTAACACACCACCTCACCTCACCATCCTTGCACTCTGAACACTCACATTCCTTTCTGGCACTGTATAAGAACATAAGAACATAAGAAAATAAGGAAGCTACAATGAGGGCCGCGAGGCCTACACGTGGTTAGTTCCTGTCACCTAACACGACCATATATCCACCTTTCATCCCCATCCATGAACTATCCAGCTCTCTTTTAAAGCTCCCTAATGACCTCCGCACTAAACTAAACTGTCTAATGAGACCATTCCATTCATCACACCTATTTGTGAACAGTTTCTTTCCCTATTTCCTTTCTAAAATCTACGCTTTCCAGCGGAATCGTTACTTCTGTGCTACCCCTGGTAAACAGCCGTAAGAACTTTTCATACCTCTCCCTATTAAATCACTTTATCCACTTAAACACTTCATCAGATTATGCCCCTTACTCGCATCTATCGAAAGTGAGGTAATTTAATAAATTCAATTCCTCTCATAAACTAAAGGTTATGCATCCCTTGTATCATTTTGGTCATCTGTCTTCTGCACTGTTTCTAACAAGGCTATAATCCAGCCTGTAAATTATGGAGACCAAAACTGTTCTGCATAGTCTAGGTTGAGGTCTCAGTCTGACTAGAGCCAGAGATTATAAAGCTTTAGAAAACTTACCGCACTTCTACTTTTAAACTTCTGGTTAAATGAATCCTAAATACTATATTAGGCTCTATTTCTGGCCTCAATTACATGGTTTCCCTAGGTCGGAGGTCTGGGCTCACCTAACTCCAAAATCTTTTCACCTTCTGATCGTGTCAGCGATACATTGCTTATGGTGTATCTATTATCAGGGGTTTTTTCTACCAAACCATTCATAACGCTGCATTATCAATATTAAATTACATCTCGCCATTCGACTGCACCACTCGTAAGTTTTAAGTTTATCTAAGTTCCCTGAATAGTTACATGCAGACTGTTGATCCAATAATCACTACCTAACTTTGTTCATCAGCAAAACTTGCTGATATCACTGCTAATCCAACTATCAAAGTCGTTGAAATTGAAAATCAAAATAGGTAATGGACCCCAAAAACAGACCCTTGTGGAACTCCAATTGTCACAGTCCTCCATCAGATTTAGAACCATTAATTGAACCCTTTGGTGACATAATTACTTAGCAAGATGTTGATCCAATGAAGAACCTTATCATCTATTCCATGGGCCCCCTAAACCTTATTTAGGAAGTTTCGTAGTCGTGTGGTACTTTGTGTCAAATGCCTTACTACAGTCCAGTATATTATCATAAATCCTTATCATTATCTGCGTCCTCATAAAGCTTTCATAAAAACTCAATAAAGTGGGAGACATGACATACCTTGGTGAATCAGTTGTGAATCATTGATCAAACTATGTTTATCTAAGGCTCTCCTAATGTTTTTTGCAATAATAGATGCCAATATAATATACCCACCAATGAAGTTTAGACCTTACGGGTCGATAATTTGACTGTACTTTAGTCCTCTGGTCTCCTTCTTAAATATGGGAACATTTCCTTTCCGCCACAATAATGGCCACTTCGCCTGCTATCTCAACCGATTTCCTAAAATGTGCACTAACGACTCACTAACAACATCCTGCATTCCTTTAATACCCTGGGATACACTTCATTCTGGTCCTGGCGATTTAAAAAAAAATTCATTTTTATCTATACCGTTTTCCACCATTTCCCTAGTTATCACCAATATCTTAGTTTCTCCTCATCGCTTCTTTGCACATCTGTTCACTTATCAGTATCGTACTGTGTTCCTCCTCCGGTTTAAAAAAACACTTCTTAAGAAATAATCATTAGACTCTAACACATATCCTATCCGTTATTTAAGACCTCACCCGGTCTGACCTTAACGGCCCCAAATAATTCACTTGTTTTGTTTTATATACCTGAAGGAAACCCCTTTGGGTCCCTTTTCGCCTGTTCCTGCTTATCGTAATTAATAATTGTTTCTTAGCAAATCGGAGTTAATTTCTTCACGGCCTTGCGATTCACCGTTTATATGTTTCTTTGTTACACCAAATCTGCCCTTGAACCTTAAAATAAAGTTTCCTTTTTACTCCAGTATTGTGTTTAATTGGTGGTCATTCCCATTTTGGATCACTCTTTTGGACTCTATTCCCTACAGGAATATTCTTTCTGTCGTCAATTATATTCCTTACAATATGAGAGGTATAATCCTCCTCAGCCCCGTCCTCAACTCAATTTCTAAACCTCTCTAATTACCTCCTCAGTCCCTGACCTCACTTCCCTGTCTAACCGCTTCTAATTAACTCCTCAGCCATGACCTCACTCTCAGATTAATCGACGCCAATTAATTACCTCCAGGTGCCTTCCTACATCCTTCAAATTGGCTTGCCAGCTGTCATCGCCGCGCTGACGTCCTTACCCTTTCCTTTCTTTCTTTTGAAAATTTATTCCCCTCCATCCCACACCTCTTCTTATTAATAACTCCAGGGTCTTACTTAAACCTGCAAAATTGGGCCTTTCTGAAATTAGGTATGCGATGCTTATTGCCACTTAATTTTCCAACCATTCCATTGTAAGCTAAATCTGATCTCATAATGGTCGATATTATCTAAATTCCCACCGCACCTCACATTTGTAACTTAAATCGTCTCTATTTTCAAGCAAATAAGATCTAGAATATTAGTACTTCTAGTAGGCTCCTTGATTTGCTTTGACCTTAGGAAGTAACAAATCTGGCATTATATTAACAATTCATCTGTGTCGCTGGCACCTATGATTAATCCCAGTCTATATACTAAGATTAAATCTACCACCACGCCAGTCGATTATATCTGAGGTCTTGGCTTATTCTTCCCATATAGGAGCTGAATCCTCTTTAACATAAGTTTGGAGCCTATACAATACACCCAAAAACCATTTTCTCAGTTCCCTCCGGTAACTTACCCATTATAGACTCTATGCTGTCATCTGTTTGATAAACATTACTTAACACAACACTGCAATGCATATCTGGCATAAAGCGCAACTCCTCCACCGCGTCTGCTTACTCTGTCCTGTGAAAAACTATACCCAGCTATCTCGACTTCCGGATCTAAATTACCTTTCCTGACCCCTATCCAACCATGTTTCTGTTAATGCTATATATCAAAATTCTCTGATACTATTATTCTCTCAGGAAATCTATCTTTTTTAAATACTGCTACAGTTTGTATAGTAAACCTTAAAGCAACTCCTCTTTATTTTTGTCAATTTTCCCTGTATCGAACTAAACCCCTCCTCTCTCTCTTATTACGAAATCACTTTAGTTCCCTAGCTTTCTGATTCCTCCGCCTAGTGTCGCAAGTTTCCTTTACCCCGACCCAGTGTCTAAGCCTCGGTTATCTGTCTTAAAAAGCCTGCAGTGAAATCGGCCCCTTTCAAGGGATTCAGACAAGATCTGAACTCCTTTCCTCGAAAGTGCACCCATCCCTGCAGTAGAGGTGGTTATGCCGAAAAAGAGATCCCATCTGTCTACAAGGCCCAACCATGTCTTGCAATGAGTGCCAGCGCAACTTCAATGCATAGCCCTGGAGTACCAACAAGTCGTCACAAAAGACGTCTTGAAGGACACACACACACAGGGAACCACCCCTGTCCCTAACTTTACCTACAGCTTCTTTGAACCGCCGTAGCAATTCCTCACTTCTTACACAACTCAAACATCATTTCCCCAGCGCTCAGGGCAGACTATGGGCTTTTTCCCTTGGTCCGCCTGCAACTCAACTATCTTGTCACTAACATAAACCCTATCCCCTTCCTGGTAATCCACCGACTTCATGCGACATACCTTCTGTCACGAACCTGTGTCAGATGCGTAACCTGACTGTCACCAACAACCAAGATTTACCTCGGGTAATGAGTATCGTCACTTTCCTTACTTCCGTTCCGCATATCTCCCTATTGCAGCCCCGGAAAGTACCTGAAAATGGGTTCGTGCAACCACAACATGGGCATTGTTTACCTTTTTCTCCTTAGGGTGGCTCAATGATCCAACTACCTTCAAACAACACTCGCTGGTGAATTACTAGGAACCTTAGTAGTCGTCGAGTCACATCTCCACTCTGGTACCCCTACAGGTACATCCCTCGCATGTGCCTCCACTCATCACTTGGACATTCACCTCCACACTTAAGAGAAACGTAACTCTATTCCTGCTTCTTCTCACAACGTCAACATATAAACTTCACTATCTCCAATTTCTGGACCACCTTCTCTCGAATTGCTGGGTCAATATTCTGTAGATTTTGTCATTCACAGTTGATAGCCGGCCGACCCTGCGTAATGAATAGTGCCTTATTCCCCTCAGGTTTGAAAAATGACCTTCAGGTATTTTGGACTGATATCTTCAATAATTTCCTCCTCAGCACTTCTTGTTGAAAATTCAATCCAGTCTGAAAAATAAGCAAATGACAATTTCTTGGTACAACGACTATTCTACAATGGCGCGAAGGAAATCTAATCTGTAAAATGCCATAAAAATGAAAAAGGAAATAGAACAATACTGAGTATACTAATATATAACATATATTCCTAAGACCTACATACATGGACCTTGTAGCAGTGGTAGGAACCCAAATTAAAGAAACATCATGAAACTAGAGAAGTTATAAATGCCAGCAACAAGATAGGTACCAACCCTCAGAGTTTTAGGCTATGAAGAAAGGCTGGAAAAATTGAGGTTACCCAAACTAGAGAAAAGAAGGAAAGAGGAGACATAAACATGGTATACAAATGATTAACGAAAAAAGAAGAAACATGGAGGAGGCATTTTTCAATAACGCCATAAAGACAGCAAAACTTAACATAAGAAGATAAGATGAAGACATTTGTTTGAGAGTGAGGCTGGGAGACCTACACGTGATAGTTCCTGTTACTTAACACTACCTACATCCACCTTTCGTCCCCATCCATGAAATTATCTAATCTCCTTTTAAAGCTCCCTATTGACTCCGCATTAACTACCTGACGCCTGAGTCCATTCCAATCATTTACCACCCTATTTGTGAACGCTGGTGAACTTATGGCGAAGGAAATAAAGTAAATATTAACAAATCACTATTATAACCTCTGTGCTGCTTCGTTGTCGTTGTGGCGGGCTGAGTGTATCGCCCGCACCACCGCCGCCTCCATACACTCGTCCAGGCTGGTTTCAGTATCTTTGCTTGGTCGTTTCTTGGCCATGATAGTTCTCATGTCTGCCAAGAGCTCCTGTGCTGCTTCTTCCATCTTCAGCTGCCTATTTGAGACGCTGGTCATGAGTAAACGATCAATTTGCAAGAGACGGAGGACGAAAGGGGACGAAATTTCCACGATGTGTTTTATGTTGTTCTTGTTCTTGTAATAATAATACGAGGAACTGAAGGGCGAGGAGTTGAGACTGTAGCACTACACGGTGGGAGTGGAAGCGCGGACACTGCAGCAGAAACTTATAGTGTTCAATAGTTTCCGGAACATACGTATGTGTTTCTAGAAACACATACGTATTGCACAAAGTCTTGTGACGTCTGTGACGTCATTCTTTGTTGTTGTTGATCTTGATCTTGATTTGGGAGTCACCCAGCAGATGCTGTCAGTGAAGCCTTGGGTCCGGCGTTCTCCCACACACGTAATCTGTGGGAGAGAAGCAAAAGGGGAAGCAAAACTAGGGATTCTTTTTCCCCTCCTTCCTCTCTCTGCATCACATTCATACGGGGTCCCCCATCACTGAGGGGCCCCCTGCCTCTCATGCTCTCTCCTACGTGCTCTCCAAGAGTTCTCCAAGAATTCTTTTACGCTCAATCACACGACTGTCACTCCTCCACTCAGCACACAACCCCAGCAGGTACTCCATCTCCACTCTCCTGTCTCTCATCTCTCGCCATTCTTCCACTCCGACCTCTCCTACCACTACCTCCAACATCTTTGTTCTAGCATACTCATACCGTTCACATTCCAGCATCAAGTGCTCCACGGTTTCATCCACTCCTGTCACACACATCACACACACCTTGCTGCCATCATTCTTCCATCTGTACATACGACTATTTACCTCCAGCGACTTTGTCCTGGCTCTGAAGAGTAGGTCCCCTCCATAGCCACCATCATAGAACCTTTCATACCGTGGCTGGTCCTTTCTCCTGTACCATTCCAGTGTTGATTTCTCACTCATTCCCTCAGCCATTCTTCTTTCCCTTTCTCTTCCACTCTCCTATTTATTTCCTTTTTGCATACAGCCATACTCCCATGTCTCATCACTCCTGTCACAAACATTCCCAGTTCACCTGTCCATCTTTCCCCTTTTACTGAGTCTTTCATCCACTTCCCATACATATTCCAGTCCCAAACCTTGCTTGCCCATTTGCTGTCATCCATTCGTTGCAGTCTAGCTCTGTACCTCAGTCCTGCCTTTGCTATCCTCTCTCTGAACCTGCTCCATCCCATGTCTCCTCTAATCGCTTCCACTGCCACATACCTATTGGTCCTAATGCTATTCTGGCCTGCTTTGTTCTGTGTTACTTCCAATCTGTCCAACTCCTTCCTAGACCACACCATTGTTTCCAGGCCATACATAATGCTAGGGACTGCACACCCTTCCATAGTCCTCTCACCACTTCATACTTGTTGGCCCGACATCTTGCCACACTGCCTAGCCTTCCAACCACTGGTTGGCTCTAGCTATCCTTTCATGTTTAGTTTTCTCACAGCCTTTGTCATCCAACCAAATACCCAGATACTTGTACTCTTTCGTTCTCTTTATTTCATTCCCACCACCATCCAAATCTGTCATCATCAGAGTCATCCCCATTCACCACCAACACTGACTCTTCTCCTACTGAGCCTAACGTTGAAGTCCCTTCCATACTCAGTCACAGCATTCAGCATCTCTTGTAGCTCATTGTGGTTTTCACTAAGGATCACCACATCATCTGCATACATCAGTACACTCAACACTTCATCTCAATTTCACACCCAGACCTGTACGCTTCACTCTCACTGCCATTTCCTCAACATATAATCCAAAAAGTAGAGGAGAAAGGACACAGCCCTGTCTTACTCCTCTCTTACTATTCACCATCCAGTCTCGAGGTCACCCATACTGAACTTGGCCTGTGTGTTCTCATACATAGGCTATGCTTATTATTTTAACAACCTTCTCACTCATCCAATCGTCTCCAATACCTTACATAGCATTCTCCTATCCACTCTGTCATACGCTTTCTCAATATCTAGAAAGGCTAGATATTTCTTTCTTCCCTCCTTCCTTGTTCTCTCAATCACTTCATTCACTACAAACATATTGTCCTCACCTCTCCTGTCTTTTCTGAATCCATTCTGCTTCACCCATCACTTATTTCTTTCCACAACTTCACCTAGTCTTTCATTCAGTACACCACAGAAAATCTTACATACCGTGTATTGTTTATTTTTTGACAGTTCCTATACTCTTCACAAGCTCGAGTGGCCGTGTATATATACTCTTCTATAACAGGATTGATTGATAGTAAGTAGGCAACTTTTTAGACCTATAGCAATGTCCCTCGCCAAATTAGGCTTTCCGTGATAGAAGAGTACTCGCTTTACCATTGTAACTTATTAAATTAAAGGAAATAAATTAAGGTAGGCTACAGTGCGTGCTTGAGAGAGAGAGAGAGAGAGGCCGAGGGCGGGGTTGTAGCATATATATGCAAGTAGCATAGGAAGCAAGGGCGTAGCCAGGAAAAATTATTGGGGGGGGCCACCTCCCAATGATGGTTGAGGGGTGGGTGGCTTATCAGCTGGGGGTCCGGGAGGCGCCGTAAGCCCCCTAGAGAATTTTTTTGAAGATATGACTTAATTGGGGGCATATTGAGCCCTATGGGGGGTCATTTATTGGTTCTTTGCATGATATTCAATATAGTAAAATTGATGAAATTACACCCTACACTCCTAAAGTAGATGTGTTGAATTGGGGGGGGGCCATGGCCCCCTTGGCCCCCCCTCTGGCTACGCCCTTGATAGGAAGTCTGTCATTGCATAATCTTTTTTATCAAATCACACACGTTTCTCCTGTGTCATCAGGGAGCTGTATACGTATGGTAGCATTTCTATTTCCTCTCCATGCAGCTGCGTAAACTATATATTTTTTGCTATATTTTCTGTCTACAGAGTTTTGACAGGTACCTACTGATCCACTGGATATAGATTAATTAAGCCACTACTACCGTAGATAACAGTCAAGTTGCCACCTGCAGGCATGTCGCCAGGCGCCATATATTACGAATTATAGCATCACTAATTTTTAGGTGCCACTGAAGCAGGGTTGTAAACTTTTGTAGTCCACATTATCGTACCAAGCCACCAAAATTATCGTATTTTCAGATAGATTATATCGTACAACCTTAGCTAAAATAATATAGTCAGTAGATAACTATATATATATCATTGAATTCCACATATAAAAATATTCTCTCTTTTCACCAAAATATATAATATATCCAATCATGACACAAAATTCAATGTTAATTTATTTTTTCCAAAATATATGAAATTAAATAAAACAAAAATATATTTAGTAACAGATATAACGACTCAAAAGAAGCTGAACTCGAGAACTCTACATATATATATAGCTATCATCCTCAAAAGAAAAGAGGAATTCCTGTTCCTCCTCTATTCTGTTATCCCCTGTGTCAGCTGGCGCTTATAATGATAGTGTGTCAGTTGTCATCGACATATCATATCATCTGTAGGGATGAAAGTAACACAATCTCCCTTTTCCCTTACACACTGTGCTGCTGGAAGAGAACCAAGTATGGTTCCCGTCAGAAGTCTGCAGTTTCTTACCTTTGTCTTGGTAAGGTTAATCTTGCTAAATACCCTCTCACAATCTGCGTTCTAATGCGGCAAGCAACGCTCCAAATCCATGTCATGCAAAAGACCAAAAGTCAAACTCAAAACTCTCTCTCTCTCTCTCTCTCTCTCTCTCTCTCTCTCTCTCTCTCTCTCTCTCTCTCTCTCTCTCTCTCTCTCTCGCGGAAGTTGACAGAGATTTTTTTTTTTTTTTTTTGCGATGACAATTTTTGTATGACTTTATAATGTACTTATATTTGTGGGCCAATTATCGTATTTTCGTGTACGATTCTCAGCCATGCATCGTACATCGTACGAATAGTCAAATTATCGTACAAATACGATAATTATCGTACAGTTCACAACCCTGCACTGAAGATAATACACAGGATGTTTATATCATGACTGTATAATCTACTCTGTTTCAGCTTTGTTTTATGCTTTGTATCTGCAAGTATATACGGTTTCAAATTTCACTACGCGTTTTTTTTTCGGGCGACGACGACAGCGGTACGACACTCAGTAAATAAACACTAGATGGCGACTCTACTGTTGGTAGCCACTTTGTAGATATTTTTGTCATTTGTTCATTTATAGCCATACTATGACACAGATGAAGACACAAAATGACACAGACTCTCCAGATAGCCCCTTCTAACTTTCCTGAAATCATGGATGTAGAAATGTAAGTATTAACGCCACCACACGTCTGTAAACAGAAAAAAAAGTTGTCCTGGCGACTTTAATTTACTGTTATCTACTGTAGAGAAAAACCCAAGGAAGATAAGGAAAGATGAATGAGTGGCCGAAATGACCTTAATTGTTGCATCAGTGTGCGGTACATACGTATAGCTACGCATCATAGGAAAATATACATGGATAACAAGCAGGGATTTCATAACGAAAGTGGTGAAAGTTTTATGCGGAAACGGCTTATTACACCATCTGATAATGCTCGAACACATACGTATGATAATGTTTGATAAGGAGTGAAATCCTAGTGTAGCAATCCTTGTAAGTGAACAGCTTGCAACCCTTTTTTTACTGAACGTTGGCTACTCGGCTGACGTCACGATCTAGCGGCTTCAAGCCAAATGCCGCCCATCGGAGCGAGCTGGAGGACCAACAAACTCCACTTGCCACTTGTAGCGGTCTGGGAGGTTTGGTTATCCAGAAGGTTGTGTTTTCGGATGCCATGTAGCGCGCCAGAGGTACGATGATTACTTTTCATTTCATACCGCCGCGCGGAGAGGCAACAGCTTGCTCCCGGCTCCTGCCTCACCCCAGCCGACCCCACGGCCGGAGATTTCCGTGGCGGATTAATTCGCCGTAGGATACTCTGGGTGGTTCTAACCACTCATCTTCATCATTTATACATTTTTTCTCATCTTCACTGTCTTTCTTAAGTATATCTTTTGCGTCTTATTGCCCAGTAATGTGAATATATATAAGCACACTCGATGAGAGACGAATTTTCTTGTAAATCAAGGAAGCGTAGCTTTGCTTGTTACTCAATCACGGGGAAGCGAGACCACAGCTGAGGCAGCGGCCTCTCTCAACCACTGATCTATATAACATGGATCGCGGAAGCCTGGCTCAGCACTGGTTCCAACTGTCCGCCATCTTGCCGTAACCAAAACAATGCCTTGTTTCTGCGGCTCGCGTTGCTGTCTGGCTGTGTTATCGCCTCGTCATGCCAAGCTGTGCTTGCTGTCTGGCTGTGTTATCGCCTCGTCATGCCAAGCTGTGCTGCTATGTCCTGTACAAACAGACCTGGAAGTGGCAAATCTTTCCACCTGTGAGTAACACCACACACACACACACACACGCACCCACCACACACACACACACACACCCACTACCCACCCACCCACCCGCACCCACACCACCCACACACCCACCACACACACCCATCCACACCCACACCCACACCCACACACACCCACACCCACACCCAGCCCATCCACTCTTAATCCATCTACCCACTCCAGTCACCCAACTACTAGTTAAAAAAAAATAAAGGTGGATATGGTATACTTTTTTTTATATAAGTAGATATAGATATAAGTATATTTTTTTATACTTGTTAACAATTAGTGGGGAACGGAAGCAGACCTGAGTGCGGTTATGATACAAATGATCATAGCGCTTCCTAATAAGCGGTGCTTGTTCTAATGGAGATAGCTTTATTTTGCGAAGAAAAAAAAAAGAAAAAAAAAGTATACCTTGTGGTTAAAGTTAGGTTAGGTTTCATTAAAACCTATAAAGTTAGGTTAGGTTTCATTATTTTTTTTATTTTTTTTTGGGGGGGGGGGGGGGTTGCGCAAAATAAAACTATCTCCATTGCAACAAGCACCTATTGTAGGCCAAGAAAAAATAGTTGGTCTCTTAAAACGACCGCAAAACTCTCGTCCATTATTACCAAAAGTTGTTTCGTAGTCTATATGAAACCATAGTCGTTTCGTACACTCAGCTCAGAGTTGAACTTGACTACTAGAGTTACGAAACGACACCAGGTATGTACGAAAATACTCAAAATCAGTGTACGAAACTAACTACTTTCAATTCAATATACCTAATTAAGAAAGGTTTTTTGATTAGGTCAAAGGTTTTTGATTAATTTAAACTTCCTGTAATCCCCAAGAGTATATAGCTTCTAGGGACCACTGTGGCCCGCGCCGTACCCGTGGCCGCGGCGGTACGGGGCTGGCGCCGTTATAGTGGACGAGAACTGCGCGTTCGCTCATTAGGTCAGACACACACACACTCGGGGGCTAACACTGCACTCTTAGCCTCTCGCTTTACCACATACACCACACCTGTCACTACACACCTGTACGGCCTCGCAACACCTGTCACTACACACCTGTACGGCCTCGCAACACACCTGTCACTACACACCTGTACGGCCTCGCAACACACCTGTCACTACACACCTGTACGGCCTCGCAACACACCTGTCACTACACACCTGTACGGCCTCGCAACACACCTGTCACTACACACCGTACGGCCTCGCAACACACCTGTCACTAACACCTGTACGCTCGCAACAACCTGTCACTACACACCTGTACGCCTCGCAACACACCTGTCACTACACACCTGTACGGCCTCGCAACCACCTATTGTCTGTGATACCGTAAATAAATGACTTGGAAGGTTGACGATGCACTAGGTTGGAATTAGTAGATAGTAGAGGTGTAATAGTAGTTGTAGGTGGTAATAGAGTAGTAGTGGTAATAGTAGTAGTAGTAGTAGGGTTAATAGTAGTAGTAGGTGGTAATATAGGCTATCACATGCCAGCAGCCAACACCCAGCCACTGCCTGGCCGGCCCATGTATTTGTTTTGGTTATGACAAGATGGCGGCTGGTGACTTCAGTTTCTCGGCCACAGCTAGCCCAGATCCGCGATCCATGTTATATATAGATCAGTGTTCTCAACTGCCTGTTTTTCTTCGTCAGGTGGCAGCCTGTCCCTCCACAATATCGGTGTAATGCATCTCACCATGTAGCGACATGATTTGTTCTCCGTCAGGAAGCAGCCTAGCTGCCAAGAGTCAAGAGGCAGCTCGGCATATCTCACCATGTAGCGACCTCATTTTGTTCTCATTATTTATACATTATTTCTCACCTTCACTGTCTTTTTACGTATATCTTTTGCGTCTCGTTACACAGTAATGGAATAANTTTTTTTTTAATACGCAGTACAAGTGTGATTTCCGTAAAAAACATAATTATGGTCAGTTTAAAAGATTTGTATTGATTTCATCCTCCCTCAAAACAAAATTTTGATCCCAAACATGCCAAGGGGTTGTCGAATGAAAGTTATATTACATTTCCTTTTTCTCTATGGGGGCCATTTTGAAAACCAATTTGGGGGCCAAACCCCTATTGGTTTTTGATAGTGGTTCCGGGGAAAATTTTTTTTATTATTAGCACAAAATATATGTATGGAATTTTTGGGTGCTTTTTTTCCGAATTCACTTCATCTTTTTTTTTGCTGAAAACCTGAAAAAAACCAAAAAACCAAAAAACCCCCCTATCCTCCCTTACAATTTTCCCAAACCAAAGTTTTGCCAAAATCCTGGCCACTAAAAAAAACACCAAAAAATTTTAGAAAAAAAGCTCAATAGTATTAACAAGAGTGTACAAAAAAAGAGCTAAAAATTTAAAAAAAAATAAATTTTTTTTCCCCTCCCCGCGAGCTTTTATGACTTTTGTGTGCAGGGATCCCAATCCGAGGAAGAAAACCCGTCGTGGGAAAAAATTTGAAAATATTTGTCGGGAGTCCTTTTTTATGACCCCACCACGGGGACCTATCTCACCCCCTTTTGACATTGTGCTGTTTTAAAATTATTCCTTCTCTCTCCTCCTCTCTCTCTCTCCCCCCTTCTCTTTCCCCCTTTTTCCTCTCTTCTCTCTTCCTCTCTTCTCCCCTCCTCTCTCCTCTTCTCTTCTCTCTTCTCCCCCTTTTTCCCTCCCTTCTCCTCTCTCTTCTCTTCTCTCTCTTCTCTCTCCCCTCTCCTCTCTCTCCCTCTCTCTCTCCTCTCTCTCCTCTTCTCTCTCTCGCCAAAGAAAATCTGCCGAGTATTTATTTTAGAAAGGTTTTGTAACTAGAACTAAAAGCTCAGCCCCTACAGTCTAATTTTGATGAAAATTTAAACTCTTTTAAATTATAGAGATATTTAGTTTGTGGTGAGGAGACTGGGACGTGCTGAAATCCTGTGAAATATTAACATTTCCCAGTTTTTGTTTTTGTTATGCTGGGCGTGGAGGGGGTAGTATTTTTTGTTAACAAACTACTGAAACTAATGTAAAAATCTACCTCTTCCCTAAACAACCCGTGTAGAGGATTATGGCTGAGTGTTCAATCATATGTTTGCCAGCCGTTTATCATTGATGGTTTTACAGGCACCCTAAGCCCCATTGGCTCTTTTGAGTATTTCAGGATGTTTTTAGACAAGTATGTTAAAGTAAGGAAAGTTTTTATGATTAGGTTGATTTTAATGATGACTTATTTTCTAAGAAAAACAAAATGAGTGGGATGAATCAATTGCATAACTTACACAGTTGATAGGAATAGGCCACTAGGGTGGACACCCACATCAGCTACTTTACTAGATTTGATAATTACCAACAAAGCAAACCTGTTTTAGCTAAATCTTTGTTCCGAAATACTATCAGACATGACCTCATCAGTATTAAGTAAATTAGTAAGCCTAAGCGAAAGCAGAGATAAAAACTTTCGTCATCTGGGTAAATATAAGTACGAGTATCTGTGTGAACTTACTTATGGAACAGTCTCCAAACCTAAATCAAATAATGAACACCGACAATGTTTGACTTGCAAGTAAAATCTTTTAATAATAATTTTACAAATGTCTGGACACATGTGCTCCCTTTGTAACCCACGGAAGTTAAAAGACCTGTTAGCACCTGGCTTAATGACGATTCGTCTGGCCATGAAGAACGTGATGATACTCGCAGTAAGTTGAGGAGAGACAGTCTAAACATTTCTTTGCACCAAAATTACAACTAACGAAAAGAAAGCAATTAAGTCTCGTATTGCTAAACAATAAAAAGGAATATTATGTCAATAAATTCTATGATTCTAAAGGTAATTCCTCTAGTATATGGAATCTTAATTAAAGAATTAGTCCCTACAAAGAAGTGTGGCTCTGATCATTTGATTCGAAAATGTAAGTGAGAAGGCCGAATGTTGAATAATTTTCTTTGCAAATGTAGGAAAGACAACTTATGATCAAAACACAACGGACTTTACAGAAAAAATCACTTTATCTTCGTTGACCTCTTGATTACAGAGGTAATAAGGGAGTGAAAAAGTGAATTTTAGACCGTAAGCCTCTGTGGACACTAGATACTGTGATATTAACAAAAAAAGAGTTCTGAAAGATACTCGTTCTGTGGGCTCAGAATGGATATCGCTTAAGTTCATCCAGGATGCCCTTTATATTATTGCTTGTACCTAACTTGCATAATTAATACTTCTATCGTTACCGTGTGTATTTCCCCTGGCCTGGAAACATGCCATGTCATTCCTTTGTGTTAAGAAGACGATTTCAACAATGTGACCTAACTATCGCCCATTGTTCTCTTTACCAGTACTCTCTAAGATTTAGAAAAAATTGTATATAGTCCAGCTTTCAAACTTCTTAGAAATAACAAGTATCTCTCTAAAACTGGACAGCATGGTTTTAGACTAAGCTTTCTATCTCCGAGTCTGCTCAACTTGATAACTGATAAAATATATAAAAATCTGGATAATCACGAAAATATCATTGTTAACATTATTGATTTATCAAGGGCATTTGACAGTGTTCAGCCATAGTATTCTCCTAAGAAAATGTTCTAGCCTTAACATTGACTCCTTCTCTGGCTTAACGCTTATATTTGTACCAAGAAGTCAGTATGTCAAGTTTACAAAAAGTAATATCAAAAAAAGAAATGTCCAGCTATGGCGTCCCTCAAGGCTCCTCCTGGGACCATATTATTTCAACATTTTATATCATGCAGGGCTCAACACTTCAATGACTGTACCTTGTCCAGTACGCTGACGACACTCGTTTTCCTTTCACAGTGGATCTCTCGGAAGACTTAGGCACCAATCATTAAAGAACCGAAGCAACCCTACTAGGCAAAGAATATTTTCTTAGTATGCCTGATGATCCAATGCCAAGCAAAACACAATGTATATTCTTGGAAGCGAACCAGTTACTGTCACTGTACCTGAGAATATTATGATTAAGTTTTGACGACAACCAGCGCGTCCCAGCACACAGTCAAAAATTTAGGTTATACAATGGGATCGCTATTTATTATTTGACACACATATTAACGAGTTAAATAAAAAGTTCATTGGATGTTCATGTATATATGCCGCATAGTAAAAATTTTTGAATAAAATCTAGCAGGAAAATTGTTGTCCAGTCACTTTTGTATTGATCATATTAACTACTGCATACGCATTTGGGGTAACCACCAACACTACCTTTTACAAAAGTACAAAAACTACAAAATTTTGCTGCCAGAAGTTTTTCGATATGTGGTATTAGAAAATATGACCATATCTCCCCTGCCTTCAAAGACTAAGATGGCTCAGAATTACACAAAAATAATTATTTTTTGATGTTACATTGCCATGTATAAATCTCTTTAACGGCATGTATCCCCCGCTGCTCCCACTCTTCCCAACAGTCCACAGCACAACAAGTAGCATGGACGAGACACAAAGTACCTTGTTTATTCCTAAGTTTTAAGAACATCACCGGTGCTAAAATTTTACAGTAAATGGACCAAAAAATGGAACTCCCTACCACCAACGTCACGCAGGCAAAATACACTTCTGTATTTAAATCTAGACTATTCACTATATTGTGCAAGACCAAATGATTTTTTAGTATAGTAGTTTTTTAGTCAGATTCCTACTTTATTATCTTTTATTTTAATTCTGGTTTTAACTGCAATTTTACTTGTCTTACTGAATTTTTTAGCAGATATTTAGATTTTACTTTTTATTGTACTTTTATGGGTTTTACTGGAATTCTGGCCCTGTTTACTGATTTTATTTTATTTTACTCGTACTAGATTATTACACTGCGGTAACTGGAATTTGGTGCCAATATATATGTTGTACACTCGTATGGTCAGCTACAGTGACTGACTCACTCAAATTTTTTGCCTATATTTTAGCATGTAAAATAAGCTTGACATGTAGACAAGTCTACCAATTATTAAAACGTATTCTGATGTAATAACCATTCCCCTGTGGAAAATAAATGAATTTGAATTGAATTTAAATTAATTTGAACTTTTCTCTCTCTTATCTCTCTCTCTCTCTCTCTCTCTCTCTCCCCCTCTCTCTCCTCTCTCTCTTCTCTCTCTCGCTCCGCCTCGCCCTCGCCTCGCGCTGCCCTCGCGCTCGCCTTTTCTTTTCTCTCTCTTCTCTCTCTCTCTCTATCTCCTCTCTCTTCTCTCTCTCTCTCTCTCTCTCTCTCGCTCTCGCTCTCGTTTCCCGCGCTCGCGCTCCCTCTCTCTCTCTCTCTCTCTCTCTCTCTCTCTCCTCTCTCTCTCTCTCTCTCTCTTCTCTCTCTCTCTCCTCTCTCTCTCTCTCCTCTCTCTCTCTCTCTTTTTATTTTTTTATATTTAAACTGTTCGTACATTTGGTGTTATTAGAGCTAAAGCTCTAGGTTTTAAAACTAGAGTATCTAAGCTACATATAATATAAAAAAAGACATTTTTTATTAATAATAATTTAGGCCATCAACCAGCTGTCACCCCCGCTTAATGTCTTGTAGCGAGGCGTGGTGGTGGAGGTCGGTTTGGTGAACTAACTGGTTCCACAGACGGCTGTAGCGGGGTAAGAAGGAACGTAGGTGGTGCTCTGTCCTGGGAGAAAGGGGACAGTCACTTGCTCCTGTCTGTGTGGGGGACACGGGTGGAGTGAAGGGGCGGCGGGGGGGCCTGGGGAGCTTGATGGCTGCCAGGTGAGGAGTGTGGAGATTGAGTGCCTTGTGCATGACACATAAAACCTGCCACATCCCTGCGCTCCCCGGAGAGGTTGGAAGGAGTCAGGCGCGTGGTGGGGACCAAACCCATATATTATATATATATATAATATATATATTATATATATATATATATATATAAAATATATAGATATGTTCTAAAGCTTTATCTGGCTCTAGTCAGGCCTCACCTAGACTATCCCAGCAAACATGGGCTATGCGGGCCTGTGTCGGCTTGTGCCGGTTACGTATCGGCACCGGCGGCAGGGCGACTGGTTTCGGCAAATCGGATGAAGCCGATGTCGGCCCCGCAGTGGGAACTGTATATCGGGCCAATTATTGATAAATTGTACAGGCCCAAAAACAGTCTTCCTTGACTCGGCCCAAGGATAATATATTAAGTGGATGTGACATGAATGGCCGGGCCGAAGGACTTAAATAGGGTTCAAAGCTCGGATTAAGGATAATTGTTGATTATTAGGTGGCTGAATCGTAGCCAGCTGTTGGCCACTCGCGCCCGTTGTGACGGCGTTGTCTCGAAGCCAATATTCAAAATATTACCAGTGGAAGTGGCCGGGCGGCCGCAGCTCTACATTTACTGCTCTTACAGGCCTCTCAGGCTGAGGATCGACTTCATCTACTCCACAAAGACTTATAAAGGTACGTAGGAAAGGGTGATGACAACTTACAGATGATAAATGCTCAAATATATAGACAAGACTTATAAAAGCCTCAGAACTTTGCCTTTACCTCAGATAAATTCTAGAGTCCTTTCCCGCCCTTATTAGTGTTTTTTTTTCCTCCAGACCTTAACAGATCATTTCAGATACCTCTAACACGTAAATATAAAGTAGGGAAAGATGCCACCTTCAACCCCCCTGCCCCCCCTAAATGACCCCATGGTCTGGATCGCCCAAAAAAAATTTACTAACCTAACCTCACTATAACTTTACCAAACCTTACCATAACCTCCTAGCGAGAGACTTAATTGCGGGGAACTAGAATTTTACCAGGCTAGGTTAGGTTATATTGAGGTAAGGTTAGTAATTAATTTTTTTGGGTCCCTCTAGGAGGTTATTAGTAAGGTGAGGCTTGGTTATAGTGAGGTTAGGCTAGGTTATATTGAGGTTAGGTTAGGTTATAGTGAGGGTAGAATATTAATATTTACCATAGTATTGAGGGGTTCAAGGGGGTCGTTTAGGGGGGAGGGAGGGTGAAGGGGCAGCTCTCCTCCACTTTATAATTACGTGTTAGAGGTATCACAAGTGATCTGTGAAGGTCTGGAGGAAAACCCCCCGCTAATAAGGGCGGGAAAGGACTCTAGAATTGTACCGCTTCAGGGAGTTAAGTAATAAGGCTTGTACGTAGAGAGAAGATGTTTCTTGGTGATTGGGTTCTACTGTAATGCAGTTTAAAGCCATTACAAGGCACGAGTTATAACCGTCCTCAAGTTATAGAACTGACAATTTGCAGCATTTCTAATCCCTATAACCGACGGAAATGAAGATATAACACCATGGGGGTCTTAGGGGCGAAATCCCCCCCCCCCCTCCCAGCGAATCCCCAGCGAGGTTATAATAGGATAAGTAATCAATGCCCAGGCTAGGTTAGTTAACTAGCGGGGGGGGGGGGTCTGAATGGGTGCAGCTCCCCAGTTATGTCAGGAGAATTTTGGTCAAAAGAGGATATTGTACTAAACTGCAGTTTTACTGGTGATTGTGATGAATGGGTGTCTGATGTAGCCTTTGGTACAGCAGTACTGACCCTACTGGGCTAATATTTAGAACATGACTGTGTCTGGATTCAAGTCTTTTTCACCTTTCTACTGTTTCTATAGATGTGTGTTTTCCCTCTCTCTCCACACCCTTGCCCAAAAAGCGTTTGCTTGTAAAGGGCTGTTTGCAATCCCATATCCTGTTATAATCATCATAAAATATTGTAAAATGGCAAACATAATAAAGTGTTAAAGTGTTAAAGTGATGAGAACGAGTGTGAAAGTAGCAATTAAATGTTGTGCAAACATAAAATGTTTCTTAGGCTAGGTTAGTTTAAGGGCAAGGCTAAGTTAGGTTAGTTTAAGAGCAAGGCTAAGTTAGGTTAGTTTAAGGGCAAGGCTAAGTTAGGTTAGTTTGAGGGTCAGATTAAGTTAGTTTAATAGTTTCATTAGGTTATTATTTGATACTTTTACAAATGGAGAGTGTTTTTTTCCGTCAAAACGTCTAAAAAGTGTATTTTTTAGAAATGTTGTCACTACTTTTAACTGTCATCTTCATTTAAAGAAGCAACACCTGCCTCGGTTCTACTGCAGTTTGATACATTACAAGGCACGTAGTTATAACTGCCTTCAACTTGTAAATCTGACCATTAGCAGTATTTCTTAAGATATTTTGATACTTTCAACCATTAATTGAGTATGTGGTTAAAAAATTTCTATTCCTATGTATTCTGGTGTGTTAAGAATGATGGTCTTTTAAAAAAAAAAATCGGAAATGCCTCATTTTGCAGTTATCTCCCCATTACTCTTGCTTCAGGATAGGCTACGCAAACAATGTCCTGGTTAGATTAGTGGGTATTATTTTACACACTGTGCCTGATCTCAATTCTAGGTAAAGATGCATTGCGTATGGATTTGGTAGAGTGTAAATTTTAGTTTATGCGACACCCCGAAAGTGCAGAAATAGGTGTATAGGTGTAAGAAAAAAATAATAAATGTCGTAAATGACCAAAGTTTAGGATACTATAAGGATTACTAAATAACGTTTATCTCTCAACTTCACAGGATTTGTACAATGCAACTAGTTTAAGTAATCATAAAATAGTTTAGACAGCTTTTCATCCATTATGATTTGCACCAACATTCTTTGTATTGTGGTCTATTATATGGTCTTTGTATTGTGGTCAGTGGCGTACCCAGAAAATTGAAAAGGGGGGGGGCCATATATATATATATATTATATATAATATATATTATATACTATTATATATATTATATATATATAATATCTATATATATATAGATATATATATATATATATATATATATATATATATATAATATATATAAATAATAATAAAAAATAAAAAAATCTTAAAATAAAAAAATATGAAAAAAAAAAAAAAAAAAAAAAAAATTATATATATAAAATATAATATATATAAAATCTAAAATATATCAATAAATAAAATATATATAAACAAATTATAATAAAGTAAAATAAGAAAAAAAATATTTATATATATAAAATCAAGAAATAATAAAAAATAAAAAAATATGAAAAAAATATATATATAAAAGTATAAAAATCACATTATATAAAAAATCCAAAAATCCAAAAAAAAAAAAAAAAAAAAAAATACTATATAGAAAATAAAAAAAATAAAAATATATAGAAAATAAAAAAAATATAAGAAATCATAAAAAACCCAATTTTTTTTTTTTTTTAAATAAAAGTAATTTTGTTTATCTATCTATCTATCTATCTATCTATCTATCTATCTATCTATCTATCTATCTATCTATCTATCTATCTATCTATCTATCTATCTATCTATCTATCTATCTATCTATCTATCTATCTATATATATATATATATATATATATCATATATATATATATATATATATATATAGATTATATATATATTATATATATATATATATTGGTGCTATCTATTGGCTATATTTTTTTCTTTGCAAAAGGGGGGGGGGGCATGGCCGCATGGCCTCCATCCTCGGTACGCCACTGATTGTGGTCTATATTGTATTGTAAGGTGTAATTGAAGTGATTGCAGGTTGAACAATCTCTTTTGTGAAGATTATTGGCCGATAGAACATATAAGAAATCTGCAAAGAGTTATGTAAACTTATGACAGTGCATCGGATCATGAAAATCTAATCTTAGTTTTCTTTTTCAGAGCAACTTGTGATCAAAGCCTTTTAGGTGGTGAAGAAGGCACCAACATAGGAGCATGGCACATGGTATCTTTAATGAAACAGAAGAGGACACCAGTGGCCTGCTGTACAGGACAGCCCCCTGCACATCTGACAGATGGTGGGAATTCTATTATTTATCCGATTTGTTATGGGTTGAGACTTAACACTTCTGGTTGTATAAGTTCTCAGTGGTTTAGGTAAACCTGATAATTTTCTGATGCATTTCGGTTATCTTTTTTCCTTAACCTAATTTACGGAGATTGATAGACTTTCAGGCTACATTTTCCTTCTTCTTTCTGTTTAACGTCAGATTTTCCCATAATGTCTTATGAGGTTAGACGATCGATGATAATTATCCAATTTTATTCTCGGCGATCATCATTTAGATTAGCAGCATCTCAATATTCATGACTTGTCACATATAGTACATAGTTCATGAATAGTGCGTGAGCAGGATGACCGCTCCCATAAGAGTCTTCCCTGTTATAACTATACGTTATGGGTAAAATTTATATATATATAATATATATATATATATATTATATATATGTATATAATTTATTGATTTATTTAATTATTTATTTATTCATTCATGTATTTATTTGTTTATTTATTTCGTTATTTGTCTGTTCATTAATAGAAATTTTACCACAGTTATCTGGACTTTTTTTCCACTTTTGTAACAATACAGTGATTATATTCTTATGAAAATTATATTTATATACACAATTACTTTTGTTTCATTTACAGTATTTATACTTGTAGCAGCCTGATGGTGTATTAGGGTACACAATGTGAATTGAATTGCTGACTGCCAGTGCCAGACTGCCTCAACCACAGGCAAGACTGATATACTGCAGCCGAGACTGATGATTATGGCTTAATTTGAAGTATTAGTGATAATTCTTATTCTTTGTTGCACTATAGGCCTATTGGTCCTTAGCTCATACTGTAAGAGTTGAGAAACCATTCAATCCTGGCAACAGGTTATTCCATTCACAAACCTGTGTTCATTTAAAAGTAGGGCGGTGTAGCGCGCCGACTAGCTGCCCTGCCCGGATAGCTACCCTGCCACGACTACGCACACGCTGCAGATGACGTCTCACAGGAAAACATTGGCCACGCCTCCAGGACCAGAACATTATCATCAGATTCGCTTATTTAACCTAAATAAGTCTACAAAACTTAACCCAAACTTATCTTAAACCTAACCAAACCTAAATCAAATCTAAACCAAGCCTTAACTTCACTTAAATTTAACCTAATCAAACTTAAGTAACCTAATATACCTTGCTATTATCATATAAAAATAAATGGTTAAATTTGGGTTAAGTTAACGTTTGGTTTAGGTTTCATTTAGGTTTGGTTAAATTTTGGATAGGTTTGGAGTTAAGTTTTGTAGACATTTAGGTAAAATAAGCGAATCTGACGATAATGTTCTGGTCCAGGAGGCGTGATCAATGTTTTCCTGTGTGATGTCATCTGTCGTACGTGCGCAGTCGTGGCAGGGTAACTAGTCGGCGTGCTACACCGGCATTAGGAACGGTAAAGCGATTCAGCTGCTTTATCGGCCTGCTTGTGGCACTATTCAGCTGCTATATTGGCCCACTTGTGGCACTATTCAAATGCTAAGTCGGCCTGCTTGTGGCACTATTTGGATGCTAAATCGGCCTGCTTGTGGCACGATTCAGTTGCTGTGTAGGCCCGCTTATGGCACTATTTGGATGCTAAATCGGCCTGCTTGTGGCACGATTCAGTTGCTGTGTAGGCCCGCTTATGGCACTATTTGGATGCTAAATCGGCTTGCTTGTGGCACGATGCAGTTGCTGTGTTGGCCCGCTTATGGCACGATATAGATGCTATGTCGGCCCGTTTGTGGCTCAGTAGTGGCAATAGTTTGGTTACGGTTTGCCGACACAGATCTGACACAGAAACGTAACGTAACCGACACAGGCCCGGGGTGCAAACATGTACGCACAAGTTGTCGGTCCGCAGCCAGGCCGATAACTTCATTACGGTTTGCCGATTCAATGCCAATATGCCGTTTGTGATTTGCCGGCACTAATTTGATGCCGGCCCGTCATGACAATGTTTGCTGGGATGCAGTTCAGTTTTGGTCTCCATATTACAGGATGGATATAGTGTTGTTAGAAAAAGTGCAGAGAAGGATGACCAAAATGATACAAGGGATGCGTAACTTTAGTTATGAGAGGAGATTGAAGTTATAAAAATTACACTCACTCGAGAGACGCAGAGTAAGGGGCGATCTGATAGAAGTTTTTAAGTGGATAAAGGGATTTAATAAAGGAGAGGTAGGAAAAGTTCTTACGACTTTTAACCAGGGTAGAACAAGAAGTAACGGATTCAAGCTGGAAAAGCGAAGATTTAGAAAGGAAATAGGGAAAAACTGGTTCACAAATAGGGTGGTGAATGAATGGAATGGTCTCAGTAGACAGGTAGTTAGTGCTGAGTCATTGGAGAGCTTTAAAGGGGAGCTGGATAGGTTCATGGATGGGGATGAAAGGTGGATGTAGGTAGTGTTAGGTGACAGGAACTACCACGTGTAGGCCTCGCGGCCTCTTGTAGCTTCCTTATTTTCTTACGTTCTTATGTTCTTAAGACAGGGCTGTGTCCTTTCTCCTCTACTTTTTGGATTATATGTTGAGGAAATGGCAGTGAGAGTGAAGCGTACAGGTCTGGGTGTGAAAATTGGAGATGAAGTGTTGAGTGTACTGATGTATGCAGATGATGTGGTGATCCTTAGTGAAAACCACAATGAGCTACAAGAGATGCTGAATGCTGTGACTGAGTATGGAAGGGACTTCAACGTTAGGCTCAGTAAGGAGAAGAGTCAAGTGTTGGTGGTGAATGGGGATGACTCTGATGATGACAGGATTTGGATGGTGGGTGGGAATGAAATAAAGAGAACGAAAGAGTACAAGTATCTGGGTATTTGGTTGGATGATAAAGGCTGTGAGAAAACTAAACATGAGAGGATAGCTAGAGCCAACCAGTGGGTTGGAAGGCTAGGCAGTGTGGCAAGATGTCGGGCCAACAAGTATGAAGTGGTGAGAGGACTATGGAAGGGTGTGGCAGTCCCTAGCATTATGTATGGCCTGGAAACAATGGTGTGGTCTAGGAAGGAGTTGGACAGATTGGAGTAACACAGAACAAAGCAGGCAGAATAACATTAGAGCCAATAGGTATGTGCAGTGGAAGCGATTAGAGGAGACATGGGATGGAGCACGTTCAGAGAGAGGATAGCAAAGGCAGGACTGAGGTACAGAGCTAGACTGCAACGAATGGATGACAGCAAATGGGTAAGCAAGGTTTGGGACTGGAATATGTATGGGAAGTGGATGAAAGACTCAGTAAAAGTGGAAAGATGGACAGGTGAACTGGGAATGTTTGTGACAGGAGTGATGAGACATGGGAGTATGGCTGTATGCAAAAAGGAAATAAATAGGAGAGTGGAAGAGAAAGGGAAGAAGAATGGCTGAGGGGAATGAGTGAGAAATCAACACTGGAATGGTACAGGAGAAAGGACCAGCCACGGTATGAAAGGTTCTATGATGGTGGCTATGGAGGGGATTTACTCTTCAGAGCCAGGACAAAGTCGCTGGAGGTAAATAGTCGTATGTACAGATGGAAGAATGGTGGCAGCAAGGTGTGTGTGATGTGTGTGACAGGAGTGGATGAAACCGTGGAGCACTTGATGCTGGAATGTGAACGGTATGAGTATGCTAGAACAAAGATGTTGGAGGTAGTGGTAGGAGAGATCGGAGTGGAAGAATGGCGAGAGATGAGAGACAGGAGAGTGGATATGGAGTACCTGCTGGGGTTGTGTGCTGAGTGGAGGAGTGACAGTCGTGTGATTGAGAGTGTAAAAGAATTCTTGGAGAATTCTTGGAGAGCACGTAGGAGAGAGCATGAGAGGCAGGGGGCCCCTCAGTGATGGGGGACCCCGTATGAATGTGATGCAGAGAGAGGAAGGAGGGGAAAAAGAAATCCCTAGTTTTGCTTCCCCCTTTTGCTTCTCTCCCAACAGATTAAGTGTGTGGGAGAACGCCGGACCAAAGGCTTCACTGACAGCATCCGCTGGGTGGCTCCCAAATCAAGATCAAGGTCAAGATCTCTCTCTCCCCCCAGCTAACACACTTACGTATTTTCTACGTAGTATAAGGGTAGCGGTTTTGTAACTTTTACGTAGCAAACATACGTATATAATACGAATTTGTGTGGACGCGTAGGTGCCTCCTAACTACTTATTTCGCTACGTAGCTGACAACCTTTCTACAACATTTTGGGAATTATTTGCACGTTTCATAAACGTTTGTACTGCCTTTTTAACACGTTCCATCACCTTTTCACAACCTATTTGCTACATCCCACTACGTTTTTGCTACGTTACTACTACCTTCAGCGAGCACATTGCCACAACCTTCCTGGTACGTACCATATTAGCCTACCTTTCTGCAACAGTTCTTGCTATACAGCTCCTTCGAGTTGGAAGATGTATAGTTGTGTAAATAATTATACAGCGAGTAATTTGTGCAAAGCGTGCACCAGCCCACCAGTAATAAAGACTCCTCACAAGTGCCCGCCCTGTTTATGAGGTGATCATTATGTCTTGCTACAGTAGGTTAGCTTTTACTTAATGATCCTCGTGTCAATGTGAAAATATATACTCCTTCAGATATTTTTTCAATCCTACAAAAATAAAAATCTAAGTAATCCCAATATCCCATAATATCATGTATGCGACTTTTTTATTGATTATAGTTTTGAATATATTTTAAGTTTACCGTTTAAAAGTTTGAAATCATTACATTTGATTATATAATAAGCATAACAAATAATACAATTTGATTTACTAGAACTTATAATAGTATACCGTATTAATTAATATTTTCTCTAATATGAACCTAATAGAAAACGTTTCTACATAGATTATAATAAGAAACAGTACATGCATAATAACCTTAGGGCCCTGCCTGAAATATACTATTTACTTCAAATTAAATTTCTTCATCCAAGCAACCGTATTTTGAATGTAAACCATATGTATTTCCGTCACAAAATCGTAAAAAAAAATAAAAAAATAAAGGTGCTATAAACGTGCTAAAAAGGTGATTTTGTCACGTGAATGTTCTACCGTAGATAACAGTGAAGTCGCCACCTGCAGTGAAGTCGCCACCTGCAGTGAAGTCGCCAGGCGCCAAATATTACGAATTATAGCATCACTATATACTGATTTTTATGTGCCACTGAAGATGTTACACAGTAGTTTATATCATGATTGTATAATCTACCCTGTTTCAGCGTTTTTTTATGCTTTGTATCTGCAAATATAACTGTTGCGCATTTTGCTTCTCACGTTTTTCTTCGCGCGATGACAGACAGTAAACAATAGCTTTTCGGGCGACAGGACGCAGACTTGCCAGATCTTTCAAACTTTAATAGAATTTATTTTCACGTTGGCAGAGGAATTTTTATATATCGAAGCATCTTCCGCAGCTAATATATATAGAGACTTATTTTACTTTACCTCTAATTTCCCTGAATTCCCCAGAGTGGCGACTCAACTGTTGGGTTAAAATACTAGCTGGCGACTTTACTGTAGTAGGTATAGTGAGGTCGCCACTCGGTTTTATTTTTGTCATTTGTTCATTTATAGCCCTAATATGACACAGATGAAGACACAAAAGGACACAGACATACCAGATAGACCCTTCTAACTTTCCTGAAATCATGGATGTACAAATGTAAGTATTAACGCCATCACACGTCTGTAAATAACAAAGAAACGTAGAACTGGCGACTTCACTAGCTGTTATCTACGGTAGAAGAAACACGTATTTCTGTAACGTCTTAATTACGTTGAAAAACATATTGTAGCGACGTAACCAAACACTACCTAAATACAACATACACAATTCATATTAACGTAATACTTATCGTATCTTTAACATATGTATCCATCGTATTCATTATGTATATATTACGTTATGAATCCTTTAATATCACGTTACATCATGATATTATAAATACGTAATTGAGACGTAAAACCACTACGTAATATATTATTAATACTAGGTAGTACCTAGAAGAAACACGTATTTCTGTAACGTCTTAATTACGTTGAAAAAACGTATTGTAGCAACGTAGGCTAACCAAACACTACCTAAATACAACATACACAATTCATATTAACGTAATACTTACGTATCTTTAACATATGTATCCACGTATTCATTATGTATATATATAACATTTTGAATCCTCTAATATCACGTTACCGACATCATGATGTTATAAATACGTAATTGAAACGTATCAAGCTCATTGGCGGAGTTTGGTAAATGAAACACATTTATTTAATGTGATTTATTGTGTTTTATGTGATAATCTTATAGAACAAACATTTCCGAAGATAACAGTGTATCATTTATACATGTATAACAGAGAGTACAAGCTCTCTGTGTATAACATGATATAAAGCGTACATCTGTAACATCAAGATCAAGATCAGTGACACCTCTACGTTTACACCTACCGCAACCCTCCCACTGAACCTCCGGACAACTATCTCAACCTTGGCAGACCTCAAGCTGCTTTCAGAATAAAATGGACACCTTTATGGGATTCTCAGTACACATGGTATGTATCTATGGCATTATTTGTGGTACCTTATTTGTCTCAGGAGAGCGAGTTTAGAAGTGGATACACATACTGGATACACAAGACTTTTTCAAGTTATCCACCACTTAACCTAAGAGGACACTCCAGTCACTTGTTTAAGGAAAGGTGCAACAAAACACACAATGAACACTTTTGCACACCGGGTAATCAACCCCTGGAACAACCTTCCGGAACACGTTCTGAGTGCTTCCTCTTTAAACACATTCAAAAATATATATGACCACCACATGCAAGGGATAGAAATGAAGGTGGGCCATAGGATCTGGGTAGATTAGTAGTGAACCCGCAAAATGTATTGGTAAGTCTGTGGCTTGGGTAAAGATTCGTTTTATCGTCCCTGCCATATGTCGGTAATTATGGAGGAGAGTTTCACGTTCGTTTTCAGAGACACCAACTACTTTTTCTTGGCCTACAATAGGTGCGTGTTCTAATGGTGCTAGTTTTATTTTGCGCAAACCAAAAAAAAAAAAAAAAAAAAAATAAACCTAACCTAGCCTTATGTTTTAATGAAACCTAACCTTACAGGTTTTAAAGAAACCCAACCTAACCTTATCCACAAAATATACATTTTTTTTTTTTTTTTTTTTTTGTGGTTTGCGCAAAATAAAACAAGCCCCATTAGAACAAGCACCTATTGTAGGCCAAGAAAAAGTAATTGGTGTCTCTGAAAACGAACGTGAAGCTCTCCTCCATATTCTATTACCTTATGGAGGCCTATAATTTCGGTCAATTTATAGTTTCACCCAACCAACGATTTTCTGATGCGCCTTATATTTTTCTGGTGTGTTTTAATGTGTTTTGAATGAATCTGCTAACCGTTTCTGTCGCAATGTTTTTTTTTTTGCAAAAATGACAAAAAGAAAAAAAAATGAACCTAAACCTAACCTAACCTAATCCATACCTAACTAAAAAAAAAACTAACCTATATCTCCCTAAAAAAAATCAAAAAACAAAACCGACAGAAACGGCGGTATTATTTTACGACAGCACCAAACTTCCCTACACAATAGGGAGCATGGTTTTTGTTTACCTTATTGTATTCTAAGAGACATTTTCTCTGAGCTTTCCGTCGCAAATCAATAGTTTCGGAGATACAGAACATTTTAGGTGGGGGGAGGAATGCGTCTCCTTGTTTACAAAATGCCTCCCTCTTCCTCTTCTTGTGACCTGCATTGCTTTTGTTTCGGAGGCGCACCATGGCTACCTTACCTAACCTAACCTAACCTAACCTGAACCTTACCTTACCTTACCTAACCTAACCTAACCTAACCTTACCTTACTTAACCTTTGACCTCCTAACTGGGTCCAATAATAAAAAAGTTTAATAAAATCCCAAACAAAAGTGATGCAGGTCACAAGAAGAGGAAGAGGGAGGCATTTTGTAAACAAGGAGACATATTCCTCCCCCCACCTAAAATGTTCTATATCTCCGAAACTATTGATTTGCGACGGAAAGCTCAGAGAAAATGTCTCTTAGAATACAATTAGGTAAACAAAACCCATGCTCCCAATTCGAGAGAACTGGAACCCAAAATGCAGGGGTCACTGGCAGTTTTAACTCACTTTTTTGATAAGTTGGTCTACTGGAAAACAAAATATGGGCTTATTCCACTGCACTTAAAACACAAAAGTATAATATTAAGAACGATTTTCTTCTATATGTATATTGTATAGAAGCCTGATTCTGTAAAACATTGTATATAACCAAATAACCAAGGAGGTTATTGTTGAGGAGGCGAGGTAAATGTTACTCTATGATATTATATAGTCAATAACGTATGTTTAGAAGTTATCTATACCTAGGCAGTCATATTTTCCTGTTATTATTGTGTATCAATCAGATAGAAAGCCTGGAAGTGCAATGAGTCGACGCGTGAAGTCGTAATGTTTTGATTCAATCTCCCCGCCACAATCTCTCCCCCCACCACTCCCCGCCGCGGCATGTCACCTCCACAATTATAACCTACATTGTCGCAGCAACAAGCCGATTTTGGCATTCTTTATTCTTCGTTTTTCCAAAGCATTGCTTTTTGTATTTTGACAAGCGTTTGCCAGACGCAGCAGTACTGTCTTAGAAAACAGTGTGAACATTGGCCAAATTTTACATGCCACAATATACATGTAAAAAATATATTAAGCTTTGATACTCGAGGCGAGTAATTTGCATTAAATTCCTATTATAGAACGTTCCATCGTAATGCATATCATCCATATAATTAGTAGAACAACAGAAGAACTATATTTCTTGGTATTCAGATGCGGTGCATCAATATTTATCGCGAAATTGATTTATGAAAATATTAGTCGCGGAGCCAAAACACAGTAGACCAACCTTTGAGTTAAAACTGTCAGCGACCACTGGCATTTCTCGAGTTTCAGATCATTGGAATTGTGTAGGGAAGTTTGGTGCCATCGTAAAAATTTACCGAAACGGCTAGCAGATTCATTCAAAACACATAAAAACACACCAGAAAAACATAAGGCGCATCAGAAAATCGTTGGTTGGGTGAAACTATAAATTATCCATAATTTCTTCTTTTACTAACTCCCGGAAACCAAAAAATCTAAAAATGGACGAGGACTGTGCGGTCATTTTCCGAGACCTGAAACATTTTTCCTGTCCAAAAATTTGTGCTTTTTCAGATGGATATATTTTATTGGTAAATTTACGGTTTAGGTCATCCCGCGATTTTGAGGCTGAAACTTAGGGGTATTATTTTACACTAGGACCGAAATTCCCTACACATTTGGAAGTTTGGTTTCTCATTACCTTATTGGATTCTAAGAAACATTCTCTCTATGAGCTTCCGTCGCAAATCATTTCTTTTGGAGATAATTTGGGTGTCCCTATCTGTCCCAACACTCCCTATAAACATGTTGTTTATAGGGAGGCGAGAGACAAGTGTTTACGAGCGCCTTACTCTTCTTCCTCTTGTGACCTGCATCGCCTCTGTTCTTCCCTTGCCGCAGACACTTTTTAATGAGGATTTGGCTTTAGTTAGGAGGTTAAAGGGTAATAATGGACGAGGACTTCGCGTTCTTTTTCAGAGACACCGACTAGTTTTTCCTGGCCTAAAATATGTGCTTTTTCTAATGGAGATAGTTTTATTTTGCACAAAACCATAGTTTAAAAAAAATAATAATAATCATCACCGAATTGTATGGTACCGTTTCCATTAAAGACACTATCTCCATAAGAAAAAGCACTAAAACTTGGCCTGCAATTAGTCAGGGTCTTATAGGTTTTAATGAAACTTAACCTAACCTTAACCACAAAGTATACCTAACCTAACCTTATAGGTTTAAATGAAACCTAAGTATACCTAACCTAACCTTATAGATTTAAATGAAACCTAACCTTAACCACAAAGTATACCTAACCTAACCTTAACCCTCTTACCTACTGAGGTGGTGGGAAGCAGCGAGTGATTTCCCGTAGGAAGTGGTGGAAGATGGTGGTTGGGTCTGGTGACTGTGGCAGAACAAGTAGCGGGCAGAGTACTGCCTATAGTGGTCTTTTTTGTTGCCAGCTCTGAGCACCCAGTTCTTAATGTCTTTCCAGAGCCTTTCGATGTTTTTGGTGTGGACCCGCGTCACTGGATCCACAAAGTTCTCAGGGTGGTTCATGACTCTTGTGTGTATATCCCAGGTCGCTGAGACCACTATAGGCTTTCCAAGAGTCGCTGTATATCATTGAGCTAGGGAGGATATACTTTTGGCACAGGGGAATCAGGGTAGCAGCGTCTCTTTTGTCCACAGGGAGAATAAAGCGCTGCTTTGTCTCCCTGTCTATTCCCATAAAAACCCACACTCCATCCACTATTCTGCGGCGATTGTACTTACGCTTTCCGAATTTGCTACAAGGAGTTCTCATCACCACGTTTCGTCGTAGACATAAAGAACTTTCAAGCTTCTTCAAGATGGAACACAAGCTCTGTTACTGCTTTGATGTTGACACACTCATGGAACAACTCTGTGAGTCTCACACTTATGATGAGTGAGTGGCGGCTGTTCATAGATTCAGGAAAAAACACGCTAAAGGCCGTTCTTCTGCATAAAGGAAATAAGCTTCCGAGTGTTCCAATTGCGCATGGCCATGAAATGAGTGAAACTTATGAAACTATGAAGACTTTGTTATCTGCTGTTAAATATGAAGAACCAGTGGAATCTGTGTGGGGACCTGAAGGTAATCTCCTTGCTTCTAGGACTCCAGTTAGGTTACACTAAGCACATGTGTTTTCTTTGTTTGTGGGACTCTAGAGCGGACAGCAAACATTACAAACAAAAGGAATGGCCAGCATGACCGAAAGACTCACCTGGCAGGTTCAACTGTATGTACAAACCTCTTGTTGACAGTGAAAAGGTGTACTTACCTCCATTGCATCTGAAACTTGGGTTAATGAAAAATTTTGTGAAGGCCATGGATCAAAATGGTGCTGGCTTTCAGTATTTGTTAGCAAAGTTTGAACGCACTGTATCTGAAGCCAAAGTAAAGGCAGGTGTTTCCAATGGCCCTCAAATTCGTCAACTACTCAATGATGATGACTTTGTAAAGAGCCTAACTGCCCTGGAAAAAGCTGCTTGGAAGAGTTTTTTGGCTGTTATAAAGAACTACCTAGGTAATGTTCGAGCATCGAATATGAGGAACTTGTAAATGACATGTTGAAGAGTTACCATGCGCTTGGGGCTCGGATGTCACTCAAAATCCACTTTTTCCATTCACATCTTGATTTCTTCCCAACAAATCTTGGCGCAGTCAGTGATGAGCAGGGGGAACGTTTCCACCAGGACATTGCCACCATGGAAACCCGATACCAAGGACGATTCAGTCCCAACATGATAGGGGACTATTGCTGGACGCTACAACGTGAAAGTAGCTGCTCCTACAAACGAAAGAGCAAACTACAGAAACACTTCTGATGTACTATGGAGCAGGGTGAGTACTTTTGTGTGTTAGGTATAGTTTTGATCATATGTATATTTAATACCAATTTGAGATCTTGACTGTTCTTCTGAAGAACAGTCTAGATCTGACTGTTCTTCGAACTAGCGCATCTTTCTCTCAAAAAAGATCTCGAAACTGTGTTCCAAAATACAGATATATATATATATATATATAAAGTCAAAATTTACTGTGATTTGGCATATTTTCGGATATTTCCAAGATGTGGCACATTTTCGGATATATTTGGAACATAATTTAAGTATATTTTTTGCCAGATATGTACATTAGGTCCTAATAAAGCCGCAGGCACCACCAGAATTTAATTACGAGTAATATATATTAACGTAGGGGGATTGTTTAGATTAATTATATAATTATAATAGCTATTAAAATTTAAAATGCCGATATTTCAAAAACTATACGTGCTAGAGAAAAAGCAATGCCATTTTTTAAATCAGCAGCGAAAATGCTTTCCAACCCACACACAATGAACTCAGAACCATTTTTGGTGTTGACCAGTGTAGTCACTGTCACAAGTCACAAAGCATTTGTGTTGCAGCAAATTCCATCGTGACAGGCACAGAACATTGTGCACGACATATTGGCACTCCGGCAACTATCCGGGACTGTCGTAGGTACAAGTGATCTGTTGGTTTCATCTTTCTTCCATCCATATTTTTCAACGTCCAGTTCTGGTGGATCCGCGTCTTTCACGGCGCGCCATATGGATGCTTGATGATGCGCACGTTTCACGTTTTCCTCGAAGGCCTCGCTGGTCGGTGGTAGAGAGCATAATTTTGGTGTTGATGTATACCCTTTGCCTGTTTTTGCTGCCCAAGCACTGAGTCGTGCATTTGACATCGTGTCACTGTTGTTCTGTCCATAGCAAGCAGTCATGAATTTCGTTGCCTGCTGTATCACCAAGGGCAGCAAAGCATCAATTTGTCCCAGAAGTGACAGAAGAAGTCCATTTCTTACAACTTTCAAAACAGTGCTTTTTCCAATGCCGAAACAGCAAGCAACTGTGTCGCAACCAGAAAGTGCATGAGCAGCTAGGATTTCTGGTATGATATCTATGTGCTTATCAACTGTCTTGCCAATATCGACTATTGCTCGATCTTTGATTGGAGATTCCATACTCACCATGAACTTAAGACCATCTTCCAGATAGTAATGTAGAAGCAGTACAAACATGTCTGTGTCATCTGATAAGACGGTGATGCTTGTGGGTTTCTCCTTTGCAGCCATGAGCATTTGTTGAACGATGATGATATCTGCCTCTTCATGTGTAGTGTTCATATCCCTCCGGTTGATGATAAGTCCTCCATTGCTGATCTCAATCGGAGTTTTGTCTTGGGATGTGATGATCAGCTTGTGATTCTGTATGTGGTTTCGATGGAATGAAACGTCTCCTTTGAGTTCAGTGCAGATTATGTCAATGAGCTGCTATCAGTGACAGTCAGGATTACTTTCTGTGATGGCAGCTCCGTTGTAACCTTGAGCTGGTGAACTCTACTGGCTTCAGTGTTCCTCGCACTTCTTGTGACACCTTTTGTGCTGTACTCATAGTACCGATCAAACACCAAGTACACATCTCCTTTTTGCAGCTTCCTCTCAATATGTTGTCTGAAGTTTGACACATTGTTTTTACTGTACCACCCACAGGCCAGTGTATCACCCAGAGGAGAGCAGAACCATCGATGATTGTGATGTTTGTGTTTGGTGCATTTCTGGATGAGACCTCAACTTTCAGTTGAGTCTTCAACACAGATTTTCCTGTTGAGCATCTCATCTCTCCTGCATCTGTGAACATTGATGTTGGGATTGGTGCCAGCTCAAGTGCGAGAACCTCATTGATGTCCAGTTGACGGGAACTGGCCTGAAGACCTACTACTCTTGAGTAGATGAGGCTGGTGTCAAACACTTTTGTTTCACCAACTTTTACAGAGAATGGCAGGCAGAGTCTTATCTAATTTAGGAGACAACTTAGATAGTAAACCAAGCATGGTTTTGCTTACGGATTCTGCGGCTATATCAGGGTTCATTTTGGTTTCGTAGTGAAGTTCGTCCTTTAGAATCTCCTTAACTTCCTTCGTGATTTTCTTGGTGACTTGTGTCAAAGCGACATCCAGATCATCGTCCTCTTCATCAACCAGTTTCAGTATTGTGGATGCTATACTGCGGAAGATTAGGATACTTGCTATGCCAAGAGAACTTAGCACCAGAAGGTCCTCCCCATAACACTCGGAGACATGTTTTACCAGACTCACACGTGAGAGTTTGCTGCCCCCATATCCACTGTAAGCATTGAACATTTCCACAGAGTTCCAAATGTGCTTCGGGTCTTCCTTGAGTGCTCGAATCAAACAGTTCAGAGCATCATCCACCTCTACAGAGTTTGATGTCGTGCCTGCAGCTCATATAAGTGCTCTCTGTCCTGTAAACTTGCATCTGCATGAGACATGGTATCGTGCGTCTGCTGCGTGTAAGTCACTGATGGCTCCCTGTATGCGCACTCTCACAGTGGTGGCCCACTCGTCATCCCTGTAATCACATGCTTCTAGCAGATACTGCTTCAGCAATTTCTCGACACAGGTATGCTGGCTTCCACCGAGCAGGATTCTTTGTATCTTTATCCAACATACATTCCTCCCCACAGAATAAACATTGTTCCTGAAAGCTAAAGCTTGAAGCACATGCAAGTCGTGTTTTCTTGGGGGGAATCACAGAAGGTCCTTCATTTTGTTTTGTTCTTTTGAGATGTCTCTGTATCTGAGTGTTGGATGTATTGCATACACAGCTCTAATGGCATTTCACAGTAAAGTCACGATCCTCTTGCACAGAGTCCTCAAGTACTTGATGTTTACCATCGAGATATATTTTGCTGCACTTGATGATGGTTTCAATTCTTCAGTCCAGACTCTATCAGTTTTTCTGGCTTGTCATCACATGCAAACCTCCATTTGAAGAAGCACTCACTGGCCATGACTTACGAAAGCACTCACTGGCCATGACTTACGAAGTACCACTGCACCGCACAAGTACCATTGCAAATACCTAGAAACAAACAAAATATTTCATTATAAACTTAACTACACATGTACAGTAAAAGCCTTATAACTCGGCACTGTATAACTCGGAATTTGCTATAACTCGGCATGGCAAAGACAAGGTTTTTTTTTCTTTTTTCTTTTTCTTTTTTTTCTTTTTTTTCTTCACCTATGCCTATAGTGCGTGTAGGCAGTGAGCTCCATGGGTGGGATGGTAGGCCTTGGAGGTTCACTCGAGGGCTGTGATGGTTGGCCCTCGCCCGTGGTGGTGCAGGCAGGATTCTTATAGTGACGCCTGTGATTAGAGGCTCATGCCGCCCCCTGTGTCCTCCCATGCACTCGCAGTCGAAGGTAGAGTTAATGGACAGGGCATAGTGTTGCAGTAATTAAGTGCTTAAGGGGAGGAGACGGTAATTACTTAGGAGGTGACATTAATTTACTTCAGATTCTTATGAAATTTGGTGTGCATATGTCTTTATATATCAAATATAATATCCCCACTTTTCATTCAGATATGATCATTACTTCGAGATAAAAAAAATATTAAACTCATCGAAAATGGCAATAGATAACACTGGCATTCTTCATAAATCTCATCTATTTTTAGTCTTTTTTTAAAAATAGGTCTGGATATGATGGATAAGTGTAGCATTAATTTTCTATCGTGGCAGATTTTAGTTATTGCATTCCATATATAAAAAAAAAAATAAGAAATATTGGTGACAAAGATTAGTTGTTCCCCCCCCCCCCCCCAAAAATTACTGGGTCATGCTTATGTCTTTTTAAAAATGTCTCACGATGACAAAAATCTTACTCCTTTCCACTTTCCAAAGATACCTTTATGTTTACAGTCACTTGTAAAACAACGGAGAAATACCACTCCAAATGTCAATAACTTTGGTTTTGAGATATGAGCCGTTTTCTGTTGAGTGTGTATCATGGTATTGTAGGCCTTATGCGGCATAATTTTACTCATATTGTGGTAAGAAAGACAAAGAAAGTTAAACCAGTATATATTATAATATTCAGGTCTATTTGGCACCTGGTCCCCTCCTATTTTATATTTATATGTAGGATATTGTTCAATCGCATTAGGGTATCAGAGGACGCCACCCTCCTCATTGTCGCCATGTTTTAGAAGCCTCCTGCCTCGTAATGCTGGCTTTTTTGTTTTGCTTGTGGACGCTTACTTTTCTTCCTTGATGGTGGAGTTGTTCTTTTTGACTCTTGAATGCTTAGTCCAGCAAGTGTGTGTTCAGAGGCACCAAATCCAAGATGAATGAGAAGGCTGGTGTTCAAGTAGCCAAAATTGTGGTCCAAAGTAGTCACAGCAGCTGCAAATCTTACTCTCTTGGGTCCACTGTGTTTTGTCTTGCTGCATTTAGCCCATAACTTGGCATGTAGGCTTTCGTTGATATTCTGTGTTCTACCTTTTAGGCATCTCTCAAGCAGCTCTGTTCTTGTGAGATCAATGTAAATCCTCTTGATATCTTCCTGCTTATCAGAAGGTATGTTACTCAGGTAGGGTGGTTTTACAGAGTAGCTGCGTGGTGTTTCATCCTGAGCAAGTGCCATCTGATAAAAACACCATGAGTTGATGTCCTTAGGGCACAAATGATGTAGCTTTGGAGCCTTGTCTGAGGAACAAGCATGATAAAATTATGCCATGATTGCATTACGCATTGATTCAACAGACTTGTTTTTGTTGTCAGAGATAGCCTTCTTGTAGTATCTCTGCAGCATCTGTATGACATTATCAGTCAACTTCTTGGCACCTCCCAAAGCACTGCGCTTCATTTTCTTTCCTGTTCTCGTCGTGATGACTGTGAAGTCATCCTGTTTGAATTTCCTAAGACGAGTACCAAGTCTCTTGGCTACGTGATTGATGCACTCTTCTTTCTGGACAGGCACATCGTAGGGTCCACGGCCGTCATTTAGTGCACATACTGCATTATATGCACTCGAGTCCCCGTCACTGACGAAGGTTACATATCGAAAGTTGTGGTTTGTGGATCGAGGCCATAACTTCACTGCCGTTTCTGCCTCCATCGCTGCTGGTGTGCCCTCAAAGTTCTTATGACACATGTTTTTGTGGCCCTCAAACCATGCATTCCATTCCTCTTGTGACAGGTTCTTTTTCCTCTTGCAGACAAAGCAAAAATTGCACACAACTTCAAAGTCAATCACTATCCCAGTTTCATCATCAATGACAAATCCGACACAGATGTGGGAAGAGTGCCCTCTCTTTCTCCATGTTCCATCATACGTTGCAGCGATGTCCAGTAGTTTTGTGACGGGGTCTGGATGGATGCCAAGTGTAGCATAATGACGGACAATTCCTTCATGTGCTATCTTCTGATTTCTTTCCAAGTACAATAAACCCTTCATGCTCGCGGGGGTTAGGGAACAGAGACACCCGCGAGTATCGTAAATCCGCGAGCATGACATTATTCTATTCATTCATTTACCCAGTTTTTTTTTTTTTTTTTTTTTTTTTTTTTTTTCCATCACAAGGAACTGGCCAAGGGCACAACAAAAATGGGTAACACAAAGCCCGCTTAGTCGCCAGTCCCTATAAAGAAGACAGTAAGAGAATAAAATAAAAACAGAGGAGTAGGCCAATTTAGTTGGGGAGGTGTCTTGTTACTCTTCTTTTGAAAAGATTTAAGCCATAGGAAAGTGGAAAAATAGAAACAGGAAGAGAGTTCCAGAGTTTACCAGTGAAAGGGATGAAAGAGTAAAGATACTGATTAACTCTTGCATTAGGAAGATGGACAGAATAGGGATGAGAATGAGTAGAAAGTCTTGTGCAGCGAGGCTGCGGGAGTGGGGGAGGCATGCAGTTAGCAAGTTCAGAAGAGCAGTGAGCATGAAAATAACGGTAGAAGAGAGCAAGAGAAGCAACATTGCGGCGGTGATTTAAAGATTGAAGACAGTCAGTCAGAGGAGAAGAGTTGATGAGATGAAAAGCTTTTGACTCAACCCTGTTTAGGAGAGCTGTATGAGTGGATCCTCCCCAAACATGTGAGACATACTCCATACATGGGCGGATAAGGCCCCTGTAGAGAGCAAGCAACTGGGAGGGAGTAGAAAAGAAAAGAAGAAGAAAAAAAAAAAAAGGGGGGTGTTGAAAACCCGCGAGTAATCAAATCCGCGAGCCTGAAACCCGCGAGCATGAAGGGTTTATTGTATAGCCACATCTTATCATAGAGGAAGTTAGCATATTGGTTGAACTTCCCACTTGAAATTGTAGGAACACTTAGTGCTTGAGAAATTCTGTTCAAGCCAGTGCAACCAGGTCATTGATGAGGGCCTCATAAACAAGTTTGCAGTTCATCTCCGTGAAACGCTTTTCTCTCCCAGCATCATCAGTCACTTGCCGAGGTTTTATCGTTGTTGTCTCACGGTCATCGCAGGTGTGACACATGATGGTGATAGAACAGTCAAAGGCGTTATATGACGCATCAATAGCCTTATCACCCCAACATGTAGCGCATGTACTTGATGCGAGTATAAGGGTTTCCAGCTGTGAACAAGAGAGTATATATTTCTCTTCATCGTGACAAGGGGGAGGAATATTATCTTTCAGCAGGTGAGTACGTAGGGCTGACCTAGTCACTTCTTTTACTTCAGTGACGACTTGTGGTGGTGATGGAAAGTGTTCTAAGGTTGAGGGAACAAGCTGAGGTGGTGAGGCAACTTGGGAGGGGTTGGGAGCTCCAGGGAGCCTTGTGAGGCTTTGTATCAATTTTCGTGGGTGGCGGGCTACGCTGTCTTTTCTCTCCCTTTTTCTCTTGTTTATAAGGTCTATTCTATCCTTCTGGTGCTTCTTCACCTTTGAATGCTTCCCCATAACTGCTTGTCTGCTCAGGAAGTGCAGAAATCTTGGATAAAAATTTCAGCATCCAGCTCATCAAACCACCTCAGCTCAAGGTCATCTTGATATACTAACAAAACCCCCAAAAAAGTGAAAAAAAAGCTTCAAAATGTTTCAAAATCATGAACAACGACAAAACACGTGGCGCACCACCCGTCAGGGCATTTAAAGATCTTTAAATGAACGTAAACAGAGTCAATTTTATTATAGAAGGATTTAAGCTAGCAACATGCCGTTTTCACAGAAAACTGGGATAATTTCAAGGGTAATTAAACTGTTATTAACCCAATTTCGAGGTCTGACTAGAATTTTTTTTTTTTTTACCGTCTCCTCCCCTTAAGTGATGTAAAATTAAGTTGTACAGGTACAGTACTGTATACAAAACAGTACAGGGAGGAAAGCCACACAACACTTTAAGACCATTTTTTGGTCGGAAGTCCTACGACGGAACCCACAGCTCGGAAAAGTCGTAGGTTTGGTCGTTAACGTGCACACTGGCCAACGACTGCTCAAGACCGGTATTAGCAGAGGTCGGAAGTCTCCAGGCATGCTCATTATTGCTTGGTATGCTATGAAATATCTTTTTTATAGGTGAATGTAGACATATGATTGCATTTGGATAGATATTATTCATATATATGAGTAAAGAGATGAAATACAAGCAAGGGACTCATCCACGTCTGGCAGCGCGGCCTTCGGCAGCAGCAGCATGAAGCCCGTGAGGTGGATATCAACACCAACTTCACCAAGGGAGATAGATGTCCTTGGTAATATTTAGTAGGGGAGCGAGAACCCCTTGAGGAATCCTATGATCCCTGGTGATATCCTATGGTGCTATCACAGGCGTGGGAGCTGTGAGAGATGGCTACGAGTTGTGTGTTGGTCCCCATGGCTCCGGTACCAGAAACACCAACAGTTCTCTGCTTCTGAACTTTTGCAAGGTCCAGAAGGTTGAGAATTGCAGGTTCTTGGTATCAGAGACCAGAGCTGCACCGCTGGACATGGTATAGTAATGCCGGAGGGGTAGCTAAGGAGATCGCCCACATCCTCGTTAGTACTCGTTGGAGGATCCTCCAGAACTGCAGGGTTTACTGGAGTGCTGAGTTCTTTGGAACAGATCACAGACTTGTTGTTGCTACACTTAAGCTTCATGTCAAGTCCAGAAGAATCTCAAGAGGTAACCATACTGTGTTTCATCTTGAGAAACTGAAGGACTTGACATGTGCTCATGAGTATGCGGTGGCAGTCTCAAATCGGTTTGATGTGCTCGGTGCTCTCGGGGATCCTGTAGAACTGTGGGATACCTTCAAACGTGAAACTCTACAGGCTGCCAAGGAGTGTATTAGGGAGCGCCCGAGGTCAAGGCGTGGTTTTGTCTCGACGGAGACGCTGGAGAAAATCGAGGAGAGTCACGCTGCCAGGCTGGCTGGGAACCGGGACCAGCACAGGGCTCTGTCACGCCGGACTAGAACCCTCCTGAGGAGAGACAAGGAGAGGTATGTCAGGAGTCTCGCTGAGGATGTCGAGGGTCATTTGAACGCTAATGACCTCCGACCTGCCTACCGAGCCCTGAAGAAGCTCCGTTCCAAGTCTCCTTCTCGGGCGAGTGCTATTCGAACAGCAGATGGGCGCCTCGTGTCGGACATGGATGGGCAGATGGCTCGTTGGACTGAGTACTTTGGGCAGTTGTTCACGGTGGACCCTCCAACTGAACAGCTTCACACCACTGGGTTACAGGCATTGGATGCCGATCCTCCCATTGACGAAACCGCACCCTCTCGACGAAGTCAGAGAGGCTGTAGCAAAGTTGAAGGGTAGAAAGGCAGCTGGTGTTTGTAATATCAGTGCGGAGCTCCTCAAAGCTGGGGTTGAGGCCATGATCCGCGGGTTGCATGCTGTCCTGACTGCCGTGTGGCAATCAGGTACCATTCCTCCTGACTGGAAAAGGGGGCTGGTCGTCCCTATCTGGAAAGGGAAAGGGGACCGTCAGGACTGCAACAATTACCGCGGTATTACACTGCTCAGCGTACCAGGCAAGGTGCTTGCCCATCTATTGCTGACACGAATTCGCAGTCATCTGGTGAAGCATCAGAAACCTCAGCAGTCTGGGTTCACGCCTGGTAAGTCAACAACGGACCATATCCTAGCGCTTCGTGTCCTGGTGGAACGCCGACGTGAGTTTCGACAGGGGATGCTTGCAGCCTATGTTGATCTCAAGAAGGCGTTTGACTCAGTGCATCGTGAGTCACTCTGGGATCTTCTGCGACTTCGAGGGATTCCTGCAAGGACTATTGGTTTTGATAACTGGTCTATTCTGGGACTGAGAGTGCTGTGAAGTGTGGGGCAGGTGTATCCAGCTTCTTTCCTGTGAATACAGGAGTGAGGCAAGGGTGCGTCCTTGCCCCATCACTTTTCAACGCTTGTATGGACTGGGTATTGGACAAGGTTGTAGATCAAAGTGATTGTGGAGCATCCGTCGGCAACACCAAGATCACTGATCTTGTTTTTGCCGATGATGCAGTAATCTTTGCTGAGTCGCTGGAGGTCCTGGTGATGGCTCTCGAGGCGCTGCACGAGGAGGCAAAGCCTTTGGGACTTGCGGTCTCCTGGCTCAAGACCAAGGTCCAGGTGTTTGGAGACTTACTAGATGAAGCAGTACAGTCTGTTCATGCGTGTGGCGAAGACATTGAGATCTTGGAAAGTTTTACATACCCTGGTAGCGCAGTCCATAATGACGGCGGGTCACGTCAAGAAGCCTTACGGCGGATTGGCATAGCCCACGGTGTTATGGACTCGCTCAGCGGGAGTATTTGGCGTTGTCGGTACCTGTGCAGGAGAAAAAAGATCCGGATCTTCAAGTCGCTTGTGATCCCTGTCTTACTCTATGGTTGTGAGACATGGACACTAAATAGTGACTTGAAGAGATGAATCAATGCCTTTTGGGTAATAAGTGTCTTCGCAGAATCATGGGGTATCGCTGGGATGATTACGTGTCAATCAGCGATTGCACCGTGAGACTGAATCGAGGCCTATTACCTGCATAGTCCGTCAGCGCCAACTTCGGCTATATGGGCATGTGGCACGCTACCCTGAAACCGATCCTTCCCATCGGGTTGTATCTGTAAGAGACAATCCGGCGTGGAGGAGGCCAAGGGGGCGCCCACAAGGCTCGTGGCTGGGGCAAGTTGATGTTTCTTGTCTAGAGCTGCTTGGTATGGGAAAGGAGCCTGCATGGGAACTCGCGCGTGGTGACCCCCGGGAGTGGCGTCGTAGGGTGGGCGAGGCGACGCGCCCCCCGGCGTATGCCCCCAATGATTGATATCACAGGCGTGGGAGCTGACTGTCTTCTTCAGGAAGGCACAGGTGAGGCGGATAACTGCGGGTTTTTACTCAAAACTTTTGAGAGTGGTGGCTGGATCCCCCACTGTAGGTTTGGGCAGGATTAAACGTCTTATTACTCGTTATTATACAACTTAGTGATTATGGTGAGATGTTATATATACTTGTCATTATCTAAATCAATGTAGCACCGTGTGTCACCTTAAATAAGGGTGATTTAAAGAAGTTATGATGAGGTGACTGATGGCGGGGCAGTGAGTGACGGAGAGGCCTTGCCGCGGGGCCTCCCCATATCACAAATATTCACTATTTCAACCCACACACACACACCTTCTACCACCAAGACACTAGCAACACAGGCTTCTTACTTATACATCTTACTATCTGATACATTAAAACTCCTTAAAACACAAGCATTTTGAATAAAACGAGAATTAGTTTGAGATGACGGGGACAGAAGGCGGGGAGAGGCAGTCTGGCATGCCATTCTTGCCCGGAAATATGTTTCGCTGACATGTGATTGGTCGAGAAGTTTTAAAAACTGTTTGTCATTGACTGGTGACTGATGATGAGCTTGATGACGTCATTACTCGTCTTAGCCAGTCAGCGCCTTCCGACGCGTTTACGACCGACCGAGGGAGGCTTGTAGCGTCCGTCGTAAGGAAAAGAAGTATCTAGGTAGTCGGAGAGATGGTCGTTGCTGGCGATACGACCTTTGTTGCTGGCTTCCCGCCCAGAGTTGTGATTATAAAGTGATTAAAGGGATACCAGTGTTAAAATGCGACTGAGTCCCCATAACATCTTCTACATGTTACAACAAGGCTAAGGCTCCCCTCTCCTTGGATTACATGCCTGCTGCTACCCGTTCATTGGTAAGTGTAGTTTTTATACTTTTACAGTACTGTATATTTATTTTTTTTTTTTACCCATATCAGAGGAGGACATTGCATAACTCGGCACATTGAATAACTTGGCAAGGGCCAGAGCCCCTATCGTGCCGAGTTATAAGGCTTTTACTGTATTTGTATGGCGGCTATCTTGATTCTCTTGTGTTTTATTCTAAAAATCATAGCGTCATTGGATTTCTTATGCCTGAAAACATATAAAATGACCTTTTATTCACGTTTCTAGCTCATCTAGTAACGAAGATACGAGGTGAATTATATATCCCCAGAATCGGTGGCGGTCATCTTGAATTTATGCTCCCAGCAAAAGTTGCTCAATTGTGACAAGATGTCGCCTGTCAGTTTCTGAATGTATATGTACAGGGAGGTCCCGAAGATACGAGCAGTTAGGTTCCACCGGGTATACTTGTAAAGCGAAATCTCGTATAATGAAACACATAACTAATGGTAAAATATAGGTTTGGTTCCAGGACCCCATCAATTAAAAAAGAAAAAAAAGAAAAGAAATGTTTTTCAAGCTAAAATAAACTATAGCAAACACAACAAACACACAGCGTCTATATTACCCACACTGTACTACCTATTCTGTAGAAAAAGCATTCTGAAAGAGAAAATAGCACACAAAATAACATAACTGCACATTAATTAAACATAAAACATGCTTAACAAGCAAAAAAGACGTTGTAATGTATGGGACGCCGCGTGATACAAGAGAAGGTAGTGTAGTGGTTCCAAGGTTGGGGCCCCACACCTGCTAATTACCCCTAAAGGTCAGGCCGCGCCATATGCTTAATTACCCTTCAGGTCACGCCTTGCTAGGGTGACCTGACTGTGGTCCCAAGGTTGGGGCCGCCACCTGCTAATTACCCCTAAATTTCAGGCTGCACCATATGCTTAATTACCCTTCAGGTCACGGCTTGCTAGGGGTGACCTCACTGGGGTCAACCAAATCCCCCTTTGTCCAGCCAGGGAGTGGTAGGGCTAGCATTTTGAACTAGATAATTTTACTCACCCTTTTAAATGTCGTATCATTGGATTTTCGATCTCGTATATTGAAAATAGACCCTAATTTACACATCTCGTATCATCGGATTCTCGTATACCGAATGCTCGTATAACGGGACCGCCCTGTATACTAAACATCAGTTAACAAGATTATATACTTGAGACAATCGGCTGCTGTATTGACTCACACACACACCTCCGTACCTTCCCAACCTCCCTAGCGCACTGCCTGCAGCAATTTTTTTTTCCTAGACAGGTTCGCAAACTTTCAGTTAGGGTTAGGTTAGGTTAGATTCAGATTCACTTTATTAATGGTAACTTTGTATGGGAATCACAATGAGGGTATTTTCAAGAAAATCCTGTGATTAGTTTCGGAGCTACACCCATGCGTAGAGGGCCGCTAAACTTTGCAAACTCGTTGAGGAAAAAAAATTCGCCGGCCGGCCGCCGCGCAGCGCACAAACACGTCTGGGGAAATCCCCGCACACGAGCACACCAACACCCCTCACACGTCAGCAGCACATCGCGAATATGTACACAATTATACTACAATACTTGAACCAGCTTTTACATGCCATGTAGCAATGGCTGTTGAGAAAGTCAATTTTCTGCAATGAAAAACACATTTATGGCGGCCATCTTGTTTTTTGTGTGTTTTATTGATATAATAATGGCTGCATTGTAATCTTGATGCCTGAAAACATATAAAAGGACCTTTCATTCGTGTTTCTATCTCATATAGTTACGAAGATATGAGGCAAATAGATTTTCCCAGATTCGATGGCGACCATCTTGGATTTCGCCTCCTAGCACAAATTGCTCATGTATGACAAGATGTCATCCGGCAGTTTCTGAATATATATGCCCTTACCATCAATAATCAACATTAAAAAAACTTTATACTCCAAAATGAGGTCAAGCACATATTTGGCATTTATCTGCCGGACTATTAAGAAAAAGTACCTATACGTAGATCAATTTAAAATTACCCACAATAGTACAAATTCCTTTTGCATAATATTTATTATCCAGAGTTAGCTAAAGAAAGTACCGTATTTGCCGGCGCATAAGACGCACCTCCGCATAAGACGCACTCCTATTTTACATAAATATTTAGAGAGAAAAAAATTAGTAGTGTTTTAAGGACATTTTTATTTTTTGTAAATTTATTAAAAGTTATTAAAAAAAAAGGTTGTGTAAGGGAAAACAAATGATTTTGAGCATGTACCCAAATACAATAGTCACAGTGCAGTGAATGTGAATGAAAGATTATACTAGTTAAAATATGAAGAGAATGACAGTGTAGGGTAACCAAATCGGTCATCATTTATTGCAGGATGCTCCACGAATTGATACTCTAATAATTTTCTACCTATGACATTTAGCTTAGATTTAAAGTTGTAAGTAGTATGTCGTTGTTGCTTTTCTGGCATGTGTTTAGACTTTGTGGAGACTTTGCAGTAAAGATAATGGTATTGTTTCAGTAGTGGGCTTTCAAAAGTCCTAGGATTCTTACCTCCATTATCGTGTATCTTTCTTCATTCTGAGTATTTAGAGCCCCATTTCTAGTAGCGCAATTGAATAATAATTGCATTACATGTACTAACGAAACCTACCGTTATTTCAACCAGAAAGTTAAGTTAGGTTAATCAGTTTAGGTCAGGTTAGGTTAGAGGTGGGGTTTGGTTTAGTAACAGTAGATATAGAGATAAAACGAAAATTATCAATACTATGGCAGTGTGAAGCTTAGCAATGTTTGCGGGGCGGGCACCCTCCCGCTTGGTATTATGCATTACTGTTGATATTATTAGTAACGCAATTACAAATTTATGTTCAGTGGTCTAATGCTCAACACAGATCACTCGAGACCCTCTTAGTAATATACCACCGGCGATTCTGCATTCTCTGCCCAACCTCTCATCAGTAATATGGCCGCATTAGACGCAGGGTGAATTTTGCATTCCCTTTATTGGAAAAAAGCTGCGTCTTATGCGCCGGCAAATACGGTACCTTGTAACTGCATATAATAAACAAATTCCACTTTAATTTAATTGGTTAGACCCAACAAAGAATTTAAGCATTATCATGATCATGAGGAGGAGTGTGTTTATTCATGGACTTCAATAGGAAAACAAGTTATGCTGCCTTCTCTGTACCGAGGCGGTTCCTCAGTTTTGAGTGTACGGTTATTATGCATTATATGTTATATTCATGTTATATGCATTTTTAATTCACTCATTCTATCTCTTTTTAGTTATAAATATGCTAAACAATATCCTGTAATAGTTAGATTTCATGTAGAACATCAAATTAATAAAAAAAAAAAATTGATTTAAATCAAATAAATTGGATTTTTTAGATTTTTTTTTTTTAAATAAAAAAAAACAACAACCTTGCCATCAAAAGATGCCTGGCAGTAATTTTGTCACCTGTTTCCCGCTTAATGTCAGCTCGGATAAAGTTTGGTGGTACATGTTTAAATGCTAACTCAAAGTCAAGACTTTGTGGATGGTGTGGTCGTGTATTCTGTCCTGCTCTGTTTCCATTCCTTGCAATGTAGTCTGGACGTGGCAGGCAGTGAGTAGTTGGATGCTGTGCACGGTATGCTGTCATTTCTTCCTCCACCACTGCAGCAGCTGAGAGAAAGGGATCAGATATGCAGTGTTCTTTAACTTTCACACTGACTGTGGTGGCAACCAAGGCACCTGGATTTCCATGATGATTGTGGTGTGACTTTCCGGGTGTGAAGGTAGAGCCACGCTGAATTACTGTTGCAGGACAGCGGTTCTCCTTCTGCCGTATACTACACCACCAGTACATGACAAAATCAGGTTTTTTTTTGCTCTGTATATGTGTACCCATTGCTGTTGTGGAGTCTTGGTTTGCCATGCTTTGTTCCAGCTGGAATTATTTCCCAATGCACTGGTGCATTATGTGGTAACGCTTCTGGAATTGGTGATGACTGCACTGAACTCTCGATGACGGGATTCACAGACTCGATTGACAGGTCAACGTTGAATGATGGAGATGTTGTAGATTCCACTGCTAACGACGTCGCTTCAACATTCCTTGACAAGTTGGTGATGAATGCTGGAGATGTGGAAGATGGCTCCAATGGTTCCACATCGGACATGCTGAGGTGGAATGAAGTGAAGTGGTCATCATCCTGCCTAGTGGAGGACATCGCATCAGCAAGTTTGCAGTCAGGACAATTCCAATCGATTGTGTCACTGTGCCTTTGTAAGTGTTCTATATGTGATCCTCGACATGTTGGTCCCACACAACCGGTGCCTCCATAATTCACAAGTGTCACACTGCAGGGCATCTTGACACGGACGTACTTCTTTCTTGAGTTTTGGTGTGTCATGGCCTACAAGCGGTTAGGTTAAACCCAGGGTTTTATGTGAAAGAGAGTCTGTTTAGTTAAAAGAAAAATATTCGCTATGAAGTTTACATATAGCAGTTGTCAGAGTATAACGTTATTGTAGTGATGTTATCGGTAAAGTTCTCTGGTTATCACTGTGCACTCATTGTCCTCACACACTACTACACACACGTCTGTCTTTAAGCGTTGCTTGTTTCTCTCTTGTCAGTCCACCAGCGGGGCCCAACAGGGGCGCGTCATCAGGCGTTCAGCAGGAGGGTGTGGCATGACGTCAATATTCAGGGTTGGCAGTCAGAAATAATCTGCTATACATTTTACATACATTAAAGTAATCGTCCAGACCCTTTTTTTTTTTGCCTAATTATGTTGAATTTGAACTAATTATGTTGATATATTCAAAACACCTAATCCACAAAAAATAATAGATTTCCAGGCCTTATTTCCGTAAAAACCGCGTGAATTTTTTTTTCTTCCCCCCAACAGGACTATGAATATTATTGATGACGTCACAGGAGGAACTCCAATGTAAACAAAAGTCTTCTGCCTGTGTATAGTAGTAGTAGTAGTAGTAGTAAAGTAGTGGTGGTATAGTGGTAATAGTAGTAGTGGTGGTACTATAGTCTATTCACTTAAGCCTGGATTCCTGGGCTGGGAGCTGCTCGATGCCTAGCCGAGTTTGTAAGGAAGTCGCTGATTGGCTGATAGGCTCGGGCTGGGTGGCGATGGTGGTGGTACTTGCCTCGCCTCAACCCAAAACCCTTGCGTTGCCTCAGAAAAATATTCATATTTCTTGGCTTTACTCACCTCTTACACAAGATAGGCCTATTTTGTTTGCATCAGTGAATCAGGCAGTGATTGTTCAACAACAACACGCCATTCATAACTCAATAGGGTAAAAAATAAAGTCATGACTGACTATCACAAGAGTAGGCGGACTTTTAGGTTTTCAGTGCATTGAAATGTTGTACTCCTACCCGATATTACCAAGCTACCAGATGATATTTATAAAAGCTGAGCCTACCATCGTGTTCATAATACATTGCTGCATATCTTGAGCATAAAAAAAGTACACTAAGACTACACTAATATTAAGATAATTGAAGGAAAGTAAAAGAGTGTATAAACATTTTTTCTTGCTTATTTTGCTTCAACTCGCTATAACTCCATAAGTTTTGGTCGCATTCAATTTTCAAGAACTGTTTCAAAATCCTTATACTTTTCCGCTACCTGTGGGATGTAGCACGTACCAATAAGGAAAAGAGTAGGTGGTCAAAATGGCTAAGAAAGTTAAACTGTTTCAAACTGGTGCCGTGACGGGTGGAGCCTCTGATAGCTCTCCCGAGAAAAAGTCTCTCCTGTATAGGAGCAATGCTCACCCGTCACTGTGCCAGTTTGCAGTAGTAGTTTAACTTTCTTAGCCATTTTGACCACCTACTCTTTTCCTTATTGGTACGTGCTACATACCACAGGAAGCGAAAAAGTATAAGGATTTTGAAACAGTTCTTGAAAATTGAATGCGACCAAAATTTATGGAGTTACAGCGAGTTGAAGTAAAATAAGCAAGAAAAAATGTTTATACACTCTTTTACTTTCCTTCAATTATCTTAATATTAGTGTAATCTTAGTGTAATTTTTTTATGCTCATGATATGCAGCAATGTATTATGAACACGATGGTAGGCTCAGCTTTCATAAATTTCATCTGGTAGTTTGGTAATATCGGGTAGGAGTACAAACATTTCAATGCACTGAAAACCTAAAAGTCCGCCTACTCTTGTGATAGTCAGTCATGACTTTATTTTTTACCCTATTGAGTTATGAATGGCGTGTTGTTGTTGAACAATCACTGCCTGATTCACTGATGCAACAAAATAGGCCTATCTTGTGTAAGAGATGAGTAAAGCCAAGAAATATGAATATTTTTCTAAGGCAAGGCAAGGGTTTTGGGTTGCGGCGAGGCAAGTACCACCACCATCACCACCCAGCCCGAGTCTATCAGCCAATCAGCGACGTCCTTACAAACTCTGTCTAGGCAGCGAGCAGCTACCAAGAATCCAGCTTAAGTGAATAGACTATAGTAGTAGTATAGTAGTGGTGGTAATAGTAGTAGTAGTAGTAGTAGTGTAGTAGTAGTAATAGTAGTATAATAGTTGCTTAGTAGTGGTGGTAATAGTAGTAGTAGTAGTGTAGTAGTAGTAGTTAGTAGTAGAAGCCACCCAGCCACACCACCGCCTTGCCACATGCGTAGTATTGACGGTATTATTACGTCCTATAGGACAGATATAGACAGTATGGACAGATTATATAACTAAGGGAAGGATTACTGCTAGAAGAGACAAGGTATTCAGGGATGTCAATTTTCCGCGGATTCGCGGATTTCCGAGTATTTTGTTGCCAGCTGGGTCATTTCTGTGAATCATGTAGATTCGGGTTAAAACATTTTGGGGGGGGGGGGGGTGTACATAGTTGCCTAGCCCACAACCGAACCTGACCCTGGCCACTGATCCAGCACAGACCATAAAACATTTTTTGGCTGCCAAGCGGGAAGTTAATACTAGGCTGCCAATATCTCCTGACTCCACTGCTACAAGTTTGCTCAGGAGGCAGTATATTGGGGGTGGAATACAGCAGCCCACAGCCAGTATGTTGGGGGTGGATTACAGCAGCCACAGCCAGGTGAGATAGCTCTGGTGATCCAGGGGTCTGGTATCGATTGGCACACTGCCCTCACTGTGTCAAGTTTGCAGGCTCCAGGCCTGGAGAGTTCAATGCAGGGATGCCACAGCAGGAGGCAAGCCAGATTGGCCAGAGGGTATATACTCAAATTGTGGACACAAAAACAGACAAAATTGAGACCAGAAATTATTATAGATATAACCAAGGACCTCTCAGAAGCTCTCTCAGAGCATGAAATTTACAAATAATCTCGGGGGGGGGCTTACAGCGCCCCCCGAACCCCCCGCTGAAAGGTTCCCTCGCTACGGACGGTCAGCCTCCCTGCGCTCGGATGAGTTGGTCGCCCTATTATTTTATTTTAGAATTTTTTTTCTTTTCTTGACATCCCTGGGTATTACGTTGTGAGAGACAGTGAGATGAAGAGATAATAGCAAAGGAGAGATGTGTGTGTGTGTGTCTCCCAACATGGCAACTCTAACCCACTGTCCTCTTCCCTTCTTCCTTCTCTCTCTCTCTCTCTCTCTTCTCTCTCTCTCTCCTCTCTCTCTCTCTCTCTCTCTCTCTCCTCTCCTCTCTCTCTCTCTCTCTCTCTCTCTTCTCTCTCTCTCTCTCTCTCTCTCTCTCTCTTTCCTTCCTTCTTCCTCCTCTCTCTTCTTTTCCTTCCTTCCCCTCTTCTTCCTCCTCTCTCTCTTCCTCCTTCTTCCCCTCTCTCTCCTCCTTCTCTTCTTCCTTCTTCCTTCTCTCTCTTCCTTCTTCCTCCTCTCTCTCTCTTCCTCGCTTCTCCTCTCTCTCTTTCCTTCTTCCTCCTCTCTCTCTCTCTTCTCTCCCTCTCTCTCTCCTCTCTCTCCTCTCTCTCTCTCTTCCTCTGCTTTCTCTTCTCTCTCTCTCCTCCTACTATAGGTTGTAGTGGTGTTATGATATAGACAGTATGGACAGATTAATATAAGCTTCATGTCAAGTCCAGAAGAATCTCAAGAGGTAACCATACTGTGTTTCATCTTGAGAAACTGAAGGACTTGACATGTGCTCATGAGTATGCGGTGGCAGTCTCAAATCGGTTTGATGTGCTCGGTGCTCTCGGGGATCCTGTAGAACTGTGGGATACCTTCAAACGTGAAACTCTACAGGCTGCCAAGGAGTGTATTAGGGAGCGCCCGAGGTCAAGGCGTGGTTTTGTCTCGACGGAGACGCTGGAGAAAATCGAGGAGAGTCACGCTGCCAGGCTGGCTGGGAACCGGGACCAGCACAGGGCTCTGTCACGCCGGACTAGAACCCTCCTGAGGAGAGACAAGGAGAGGTATGTCAGGAGTCTCGCTGAGGATGTCGAGGGTCATTTGAACGCTAATGACCTCCGACCTGCCTACCGAGCCCTGAAGAAGCTCCGTTCCAAGTCTCCTTCTCGGGCGAGTGCTATTCGAACAGCAGATGGGCGCCTCGTGTCGGACATGGATGGGCAGATGGCTCGTTGGGCTGAGTACTTTGGGCAGTTGTTCACGGTGGACCCTCCAACTGAGCAGCTTCACACCACTGGGTTACAGGCATTGGATGCCGATCCTCCCATTGACGAAACCGCACCCTCTCGACGAAGTCAGAGAGGCTGTAGCAAAGTTGAAGGGTAGAAAGGCAGCTGGTGTTTGTAATATCAGTGCGGAGCTCCTCAAAGCTGGGGTTGAGGCCATGATCCGCGGGTTGCATGCTGTCCTGACTGCCGTGTGGCAATCAGGTACCATTCCTCCTGACTGGAAAAGGGGGCTGGTCGTCCCTATCTGGAAAGGGAAAGGGGACCGTCAGGACTGCAACAATTACCGCGGTATTACACTGCTCAGCGTACCAGGCAAGGTGCTTGCCCATCTATTGCTGACACGAATTCGCAGTCATCTGGTGAAGCATCAGAAACCTCAGCAGTCTGGGTTCACGCCTGGTAAGTCAACAACGGACCATATCCTAGCGCTTCGTGTCCTGGTGGAACGCCGACGTGAGTTTCGACGGGATGCTTGCAGCCTATGTTGATCTCAAGAAGGCGTTTGACTCAGTGCATCGTGAGTCACTCTGGGATCTTCTGCGACTTCGAGGGATTCCTGCAAGGACTATTGGTTTGATAACTGGTCTATTCTGGGACTGAGAGTGCTGTGAAGTGTGGGGCAGGTGTATCCAGCTTCTTTCCTGTGAATACAGGAGTGAGGCAAGGGTGCGTCCTTGCCCCATCACTTTTCAACGCTTGTATGGACTGGGTATTGGACAAGGTTGTAGATCAAAGTGATTGTGGAGCATCCGTCGGCAACACCAAGATCACTGATCTTGTTTTTGCCGATGATGCAGTAATCTTTGCTGAGTCGCTGGAGGTCCTGGTGATGGCTCTCGAGGCGCTGCACGAGGAGGCAAAGCCTTTGGGACTTGCGGTCTCCTGGCTCAAGACCAAGGTCCAGGTGTTTGGAGACTTACTAGATGAAGCAGTACAGTCTGTTCATGCGTGTGGCGAAGACATTGAGATCTTGGAAAGTTTTACATACCCTGGTAGCGCAGTCCATAATGACGGCGGGTCACGTCAAGAAGCCTTACGGCGGATTGGCATAGCCCACGGTGTTATGGACTCGCTCAGCGGGAGTATTTGGCGTTGTCGGTACCTGTGCAGGAGAAAAAAGATCCGGATCTTCAAGTCGCTTGTGATCCCTGTCTTACTCTATGGTTGTGAGACATGGACACTAAATAGTGACTTGAAGAGATGAATCAATGCCTTTGGTAATAAGTGTCTTCGCAGAATCATGGGGTATCGCTGGGATGATTACGTGTCAAATCAGCGATTGCACCGTGAGACTGAATCGAGGCCTATTACCTGCATAGTCCGTCAGCGCCAACTTCGGCTATATGGGCATGTGGCACGCTACCCTGAAACCGATCCTTCCCATCGGGTTGTATCTGTAAGAGACAATCCGGCGTGGAGGAGGCCAAGGGGGCGCCCACAAGGCTCGTGGCTGGGGCAAGTTGATGTTTCTTGTCTAGAGCTGCTTGGTATGGGAAAGGAGCCTGCATGGGAACTCGCGCGTGGTGACCCCCGGGAGTGGCGTCGTAGGGTGGGCGAGGCGACGCGCCCCCCGGCGTATGCCCCCAATGATTGATATCACAGGCGTGGGAGCTGACTGTCTTCTTCAGGAAGGCACAGGTGAGGCGGATAACTGCGGGTTTTTACTCAAAACTTTTGAGAGTGGTGGCTGGATCCCCCACTGTAGGTTTGGGCAGGATTAAACGTCTTATTACTCGTTATTATACAACTTAGTGATTATGGTGAGATGTTATATATACTTGTCATTATCTAAATCAATGTAGCACCGTGTGTCACCTTAAATAAGGGTGATTTAAAGAAGTTATGATGAGGTGACTGATGGCGGGGCAGTGAGTGACGGAGAGGCCTTGCCGCGGGGCCTCCCCATATCACAAATATTCACTATTTCAACCCACACACACACACCTTCTACCACCAAGACACTAGCAACACAGGCTTCTTACTTATACATCTTACTATCTGATACATTAAAACTCCTTAAAACACAAGCATTTTGAATAAAACGAGAATTAGTTTGAGATGACGGGGACAGAAGGCGGGGAGAGGCAGTCTGGCATGCCATTCTTGCCCGGAAATATGTTTCGCTGACATGTGATTGGTCGAGAAGTTTTAAAAACTGTTTGTCATTGACTGGTGACTGATGATGAGCTTGATGACGTCATTACTCGTCTTAGCCAGTCAGCGCCTTCCGACGCGTTTACGACCGACCGAGGGAGGCTTTGTAGCGTCCGTCGTAAGGAAAAGAAGTATCTAGGTAGTCGGAGAGATGGTCGTTGCTGGCGATACGACCTTTGTTGCTGGCTTCCCGCCCAGAGTTGTGATTATAAAGTGATTAAAGGGATACCAGTGTTAAAATGCGACTGAGTCCCCCTAACATCTTCTACATGTTACAACAAGGCTAAGGCTCCCCTCTCCTTGGATTACATGCCTGCTGCTACCCGTTCATTGGTAAGTGTAGTTTTTATACTTTTACAGTACTGTAATTTAATTTTTTTTTTTTTTTTACCCATATCAGAGGAGGACATTGCATAACTCGGCACATTGAATAACTTGGCAAGGGCCAGAGCCCCTATCGTGCCGAGTTATAAGGCTTTTACTGTATTTGTATGGCGGCTATCTTGATTCTCTTGTGTTTTATTCTAAAAATCATAGCGTCATTGGATTTCTTATGCCTGAAAACATATAAAATGACCTTTTATTCACGTTTCTAGCTCATCTAGTAACGAAGATACGAGGTGAATTATATATCCCCAGAATCGGTGGCGGTCATCTTGAATTTATGCTCCCAGCAAAAGTTGCTCAATTGTGACAAGATGTCGCCTGTCAGTTTCTGAATGTATATGTACAGGGAGGTCCCGAAGATACGAGCAGTTAGGTTCCACCTGGTATACTTGTAAAGCGAAATCTCGTATAATGAAACACATAACTAATGGTAAAATATAGGTTTGGTTCCAGGACCCCATCAATTAAAAAAAGAAAAAAAAGAAAAGAAATGTTTTTCAAGCTAAAATAAACTATAGCAAACACAACAAACACACAGCGTCTATATTACCCACACTGTACTACCTATTCTGTAGAAAAAGCATTCTGAAAGAGAAAATAGCACACAAAATAACATAACTGCACATTAATTAAACATAAAACATGCTTAACAAGCAAAAAAGACGTTGTAATGTATGGGACGCCGCGTGATACAAGAGAAGGTAGTGTAGTGGTTCCAAGGTTGGGGCCCCACACCTGCTAATTACCCCTAAAGGTCAGGCCGCGCCATATGCTTAATTACCCTTCAGGTCACGCCTTGCTAGGGGTGACCTGACTGTGGTCCCAAGGTTGGGGCCGCACACCTGCTAATTACCCCTAAATTTCAGGCTGCACCATATGCTTAATTACCCTTCAGGTCACGGCTTGCTAGGGGTGACCTCACTGGGGTCAACCAAATCCCCCTTTGTCCAGCCAGGGAGTGGTAGGGCTAGCATTTTGAACTAGATAATTTTACTCACCCTTTTAAATGTCGTATCATTGGATTTTCGATCTCGTATATTGAAAATAGACCCTAATTTACACATCTCGTATCATCGGATTCTCGTATACCGAATGCTCGTATAACGGGACCGCCCTGTATACTAAACATCAGTTAACAAGATTATATACTTGAGACAATCGGCTGCTGTATTGACTCACACACACACCTCCGTACCTTCCCAACCTCCCTAGCGCACTGCCTGCAGCAATTTTTTTTTTCCTAGACAGGTTCGCAAACTCTCAGTTTGGGTTAGGTTAGGATAGATTCAGATTCACTTTATTAATGGTAACTTTGTATGGGAATCACAATGAGGGTAATTTCAACAAAATCCTGTGATTAGTTTCGGAGCTACACCCATGCTTAGAGGGCCGCTAAACTTTGCAAACTCATTGAGGAAAAAAAAATTCGCCGGCCGGCCGCTGCGCAGCGCACAAACACGTCTGGGGAAATCCCCGCACACGAGCACACCAACACCCCTCACACGTCAGCAGCACATCGCGAATATGTACACAATTATACTACAATACTTGAACCAGCTTTTACATGCCATGTAGCAATGGCTGTTGAGAAAGTCAATTTTCTGCAATGAAAAACACATTTATGGCGGCCATCTTGTTTTTTGTGTGTTTTATTGATATAATAATGGCTGCATTGTAATCTTGATGCCTGAAAACATATAAAAGGACCTTTCATTCGTGTTTCTATCTCATATAGTTACGAAGATATGAGGAAAATAGATTTTCCCAGATTCGATGGCGACCATCTTGGATTTCGCCTCCTACCACAAATTGCTCATGTATGACAAGATGTCATCCGGCAGTTTCTGAATATATATGCCCTTACCATCAATAATCAACATTAAAAAAACTTTATACTCCAAAATGAGGTCAAGCACATATTTGGCATTTATCTGCCGGACTATTAAGAAAAAGTACCTATACGTAGATCAATTTAAAATTACCCACAATAGTACAAATTCCTTTTGCATAATATTTATTATCCAGAGTTAGCTAAAAGAAAGTACCGTATTTGCCGGCGCATAAGACGCACCTCCGCATAAGACGCACTCCTATTTTACATAAATATTTAGAGAGAAAAAAATTAGTAGTGTTTTAAGGACATTTTTATTTTTTGTAAATTTATTAAAAGTTATAAAAAAAAAAGGTTGTGTAAGGGAAAACAAATGATTTTGAGCATGTACCCAAATACAATAGTCACAGTGCAGTGAATGTGAATGAAAGATTATACTAGTTAAAATATGAAGAGAATGACAGTGTAGGGTAACCAAAATCGGTCATCATTTATTGCAGGATGCTCCACGAATTGATACTCTAATAATTTTCTACCTATGACATTTAGCTTAGATTTAAAGTTGTAAGTAGTATGTCGTTGTTGCTTTTCTGGCATGTGTTTAGACTTTGTGGAGACTTTGCAGTAAAGATAATGGTATTGTTTCAGTAGTGGGCTTTCAAAAGTCCTAGGATTCTTACCTCCATTATCGTGTATCTTTCTTCATTCTGAGTATTTAGAGCCCCATTTCTAGTAGCGCAATTGAATAATAATTGCATTACATGTACTAACGAAAACCTACCGTTATTTCAACCAGAAAGTTAAGTTAGGTTAAATCAGTTTAGGTCAGGTTAGGTTAGAGGTGGGGTTTGGTTTAGTAACAGTAGATATAGAGATAAAACGAAAATTATCAATACTATGGCAGTGTGAAGCTTAGCAATGTTTGCGGGGCGGGCACCCTCCCGCTTGGTATTATGCATTACTGTTGATATTATTAGTAACGCAATTACAAATTTATGTTCAGTGGTCTAATGCTCAACACAGATCACTCGAGACCCTCTTAGTAATATACCACCGGCGATTCTGCATTCTCTGCCCAACCTCTCATCAGTAATATGGCCGCATTAGACGCAGGGTGAATTTTGCATTCCCTTTATTGGAAAAAAGCTGCGTCTTATGCGCCGGCAAATACGGTACCTTGTAACTGCATATAATAAACAAATTCCACTTTAATTTAATTGGTTAGACCCAACAAAGAATTTAAGCATTATCATGATCATGAGGAGGAGTGTGTTTATTCATGGACTTCAATAGGAAAACAAGTTATGCTGCCTTCTCTGTACCGAGGCGGTTCCTCAGTTTTGAGTGTACGGTTATTATGCATTATATGTTATATTCATGTTATATGCATTTTTAATTCACTCATTCTATCTCTTTTTAGTTATAAATATGCTAAACAATATCCTGTAATAGTTAGATTTCATTAGAACATCAAATTAATAAAAAAAAAAAAATTGATTTAAATCAAATAAATTGGATTTTTTAGATTTTTTTTTTTTTAAATAAAAAAAATCAACAACCTTGCCATCAAAAGATGCCTGGCAGTAATTTTGTCACCTGTTTCCCGCTTAATGTCAGCTCGGATAAAGTTTGGTGGTACATGTTTAAATGCTAACTCAAAGTCAAGACTTTGTGGATGGTGTGGTCGTGTATTCTGTCCTGCTCTGTTTCCATTCCTTGCAATGTAGTCTGGACGTGGCAGGCAGTGAGTAGTTGGATGCTGTGCACGGTATGCTGTCATTTCTTCCTCCACCACTGCAGCAGCTGAGAGAAAGGGATCAGATATGCAGTGTTCTTTAACTTTCACACTGACTGTGGTGGCAACCAAGGCACCTGGATTTCCATGATGATTGTGGTGTGACTTTCCGGGTGTGAAGGTAGAGCCACGCTGAATTACTGTTGCAGGACAGCGGTTCTCCTTCTGCCGTATACTACACCACCAGTACATGACAAAATCAGGTTTTTTTTTGCTCTGTATATGTGTACCCATTGCTGTTGTGGAGTCTTGGTTTGCCATGCTTTGTTCCAGCTGGAATTATTTCCCAATGCACTGGTGCATTATGTGGTAACGCTTCTGGAATTGGTGATGACTGCACTGAACTCTCGATGACGGGATTCACAGACTCGATTGACAGGTCAACGTTGAATGATGGAGATGTTGTAGATTCCACTGCTAACGACGTCGCTTCAACATTCCTTGACAAGTTGGTGATGAATGCTGGAGATGTGGAAGATGGCTCCAATGGTTCCACATCGGACATGCTGAGGTGAATGAAGTGAAGTGGTCATCATCCTGCCTAGTGGAGGACATCGCATCAGCAAGTTTGCAGTCAGGACAATTCCAATCGATTGTGTCACTGTGCCTTTGTAAGTGTTCTATATGTGATCCTCGACATGTTGGTCCCACACAACCGGTGCCTCCATAATTCACAAGTGTCACACTGCAGGGCATCTTGACACGGACGTACTTCTTTCTTGAGTTTTGGTGTGTCATGGCCTACAAGCGGTTAGGTTAAACCCAGGGTTTTATGTGAAAGAGAGTCTGTTTAGTTAAAAGAAAAATATTCGCTATGAAGTTTACATATAGCAGTTGTCAGAGTATAACGTTATTGTAGTGATGTTATCGGTAAAGTTCTCTGGTTATCACTGTGCACTCATTGTCCTCACACACTACTACACACACGTCTGTCTTTAAGCGTTGCTTGTTTCTCTCTTGTCAGTCCACCAGCGGGGCCCAACAGGGGCGCGTCATCAGGCGTTCAGCAGGAGGGTGTGGCATGACGTCAATATTCAGGGTTGGCAGTCAGAAATAATCTGCTATACATTTTACATACATTAAAGTAATCGTCCAGACCCTTTTTTTTTTTGCCTAATTATGTTGAATTTGAACTAATTATGTTGATATATTCAAAACACCTAATCCACAAAAAATAATAGATTTCCAGGCCTTATTTCCGTAAAAACCGCGTGAATTTTTTTTTCTTCCCCCCAACAGGACTATGAATATTATTGATGACGTCACAGGAGGAACTCCAATGTAAACAAAAGTCTTCTGCCTGTGTATAGTAGTAGTAGTAGTAGTAGTAAAGTAGTGGTGGTATAGTGGTAATAGTAGTAGTGGTGGTACTATAGTCTATTCACTTAAGCCTGGATTCCTGGGCTGGGAGCTGCTCGATGCCTAGCCGAGTTTGTAAGGAAGTCGCTGATTGGCTGATAGGCTCGGGCTGGGTGGCGATGGTGGTGGTACTTGCCTCGCCTCAACCCAAAACCCTTGCGTTGCCTCAGAAAAATATTCATATTTCTTGGCTTTACTCACCTCTTACACAAGATAGGCCTATTTTGTTTGCATCAGTGAATCATTCAGTGATTGTTCAACAACAACACGCCATTCATAACTCAATAGGGTAAAAAATAAAGTCATGACTGACTATCACAAGAGTAGGCGGACTTTTAGGTTTTCAGTGCATTGAAATGTTGTACTCCTACCCGATATTACCAAACTACCAGATGAAATTTATGAAAGCTGAGCCTACCATCGTGTTCATAATACATTGCTGCATATCATGAGCATAAAAAAATTACACTAAGATTACACTAATATTAAGATAATTGAAGGAAAGTAAAAGAGTGTATAAACATTTTTTCTTGCTTATTTTACTTCAACTCGCTGTAACTCCATAAATTTTGGTCGCATTCAATTTTCAAGAACTGTTTCAAAATCCTTATACTTTTCCGCTACCTGTGGGATGTAGCACGTACCAATAAGGAAAAGAGTAGGTGGTCAAAATGGCTAAGAAAGTTAAACTACTACTGCAAACTGGCACAGTGACGGGTGAGCATTGCTCCTATACAGGAGAGACTTTTTCTCGGGAGAGCTATCAGAGGCTCCACCCGTCACGGCTCCAGTTTGAAACAGTTTAACTTTCTTAGCCATTTTGACCACCTACTCTTTTCCTTATTGGTACGTGCTACATACCACAGGAAGCGAAAAAGTATAAGGATTTTGAAACAGTTCTTGAAAATTGAATGCGACCAAAATTTATGGAGTTACAGCGAGTTGAAGTAAAATAAGCAAGAAAAAATGTTTATACACTCTTTTACTTTCCTTCAATTATCTTAATATTAGTGTAATCTTAGTGTAATTTTTTTATGCTCATGATATGCAGCAATGTATTATGAACACGATGGTAGGCTCAGCTTTCATAAATTTCATCTGGTAGTTTGGTAATATCGGGTAGGAGTACAACATTTCAATGCACTGAAAACCTAAAAGTCCGCCTACTCTTGTGATAGTCAGTCATGACTTTATTTTTTACCCTATTGAGTTATGAATGGCGTGTTGTTGTTGAACAATCACTGCCTGATTCACTGATGCAAACAAAATAGGCCTATCTTGTGTAAGAGATGAGTAAAGCCAAGAAATATGAATATTTTTCTAAGGCAAGGCAAGGGTTTTGGGTTGCGGCGAGGCAAGTACCACCACCATCACCACCCAGCCCGAGTCTATCAGCCAATCAGCGACGTCCTTACAAACTCTGTCTAGGCAGCGAGCAGCTACCAAGAATCCAGCTTAAGTGAATAGACTATAGTAGTAGTATAGTAGTGGTGGTAATAGTAGTAGTAGTAGTAGTAGTGTAGTAGTAGTAATAGTAGTATAATAGTTGCTTAGTAGTGGTGGTAATAGTAGTAGTAGTAGTGTAGTAGTAGTAGTTAGTAGTAGAAGCCACCCAGCCACACCACCGCCTTGCCACATGCGTAGTATTGACGGTATTATTACGTCCTATAGGACAGATATAGACAGTATGGACAGATTATATAACTAAGGGAAGGATTACTGCTAGAAGAGACAAGGTATTCAGGGATGTCAATTTTCCGCGGATTCGCGGATTTCCGAGTATTTTGTTGCCAGCTGGGTCATTTCTGTGAATCATGTAGATTCGGGTTAAAACATTTTGGGGGGGGGGGGGTGTACATAGTTGCCTAGCCCACAACCGAACCTGACCCTGGCCACTGATCCAGCACAGACCATAAAACATTTTTTGGCTGCCAAGCGGGAAGTTAATACTAGGCTGCCAATATCTCCTGACTCCACTGCTACAAGTTTGCTCAGGAGGCAGTATATTGGGGGTGGAATACAGCAGCCCACAGCCAGTATGTTGGGGGTGGATTACAGCAGCCACAGCCAGGTGAGATAGCTCTGGTGATCCAGGGGTCTGGTATCGATTGGCACACTGCCCTCACTGTGTCAAGTTTGCAGGCTCCAGGCCTGGAGAGTTCAATGCAGGGATGCCACAGCAGGAGGCAAGCCAGATTGGCCAGAGGGTATATACTCAAAATTGTGGACACAAAAACAGACAAAATTGAGACCAGAAATTATTATAGATATAACCAAGGACCTCTCAGAAGCTCTCTCAGAGCATGAAATTTACAAATAATCTCTGGGGGGGGGCTTACAGCGCCCCCCGAACCCCCAGCTGAAAGGTTCCCTCGCTACGGACGGTCAGCCTCCCTGCGCTCGGATGAGTTGGTCGCCCTATTATTTTATTTTAGAATTTTTTTTCTTTTCTTGACATCCCTGGGTATTACGTTGTGAGAGACAGTGAGATGAAGAGATAATAGCAAAGGAGAGATGTGTGTGTGTGTGTCTCCCAACATGGCAACTCTAACCCACTGTCCCTCTTCCCTTCTTCCTTCTCTCTCTCTCTCTCTCTCTCTCTCTCTCTCTCTCTCTCTCTCTCTCTCTCTCTCTCTCTCTCTCTCTCTCTCTCTCTCTCTCTCTCCTCTCTCTCTCTCTCTCTCTTCTTCTCTCTCTCTCTTTCCTTCCTTCTTCCTCCTCTCTCTCTTCCTTCCTTCCTTCTTCCTCCTCTCTCTCTTCCTCCCTTCTTCCCCCTCTCTCTCTCTCTCTTCCTTCCTTCTTCCTTCTCTCTCTTCCTTCCTTCCTCCTCTCTCTCTCTTCCTCGTTCTTCCTTCTCTCTCTCTTCTTCTCTCCTCTCTCTCTCTCTCCTCTCTCTCTCTCTCTCTCTCTCTCTCTCTCTCTCTCTCTCTCTTCTTCTTCTCTTCTTCTCTCTTCTCCCCCTGACTATAAGGTTGTAGTGGTGGTTATGATATAGACAGTATGGACAGATTATATAACTAAGGGAAGGATTACTGCTAGAAGAGACAAGGTATTACGTTGTGAGAGATAGTGAGATGAAGAGATAATAGCAAAGGAGAGATGTGTGTGTGTGTGTTGGCAACTCTAACCCACTGTCTCTCTCTCTTCCCTTCTTCCTTTCTCTCTCTCTCTTCCTTCCTCCTTCTTCCTCCTCTCTCTCTCTCTCTTCCTCCCTTCTTCCTCCTCTTCTCTCTCTCTCTCTCCTCTCTTCTTCCTCTCTCTCTCTCTCTCTCTTCTCTCTCTCTCTCTCTCTCTCTCTCTCTCTCTCTCTCTCTCTCTCTCTCTCTCTCTCTCTTCTCTCTCTCTCTCTCTCCTCTCTTTCCTCTCCCTCTCTCTCTCTCTCTCTCTCCTTCTTCCTCTCTCTCTCTCCTCTCTCTCTCCTCTCTCTCTCTCTCTCCTCTCTCTCTCTCTCTCTCTCCTCTCTCCTTCTCTCCTCTCTCTCTCTCTCTTCCTTTCCTCTCTTCCTCTTCTCTCTCTTCTTCCTCTCTTCTTCCTTCCTTCTTCTCCTCTCTTCTCTCTCTCTCTCTCTCTCTCTCTCTCTCTCTCTTCCTCTCTCTCTCTCTCTCTCTTCTCTCTCTCTCTCTCTCTCTCTCCTCTCTCCTCTTCTCTCCTTCTCTCTCTCTTCCTCCTTTCTTCTTCTTTTCTTTCTCTCTCGTACTTCTTCTCTTCTCTTCCTCGTCCTCTCTCTCTCTAACCTCTCTTTGTCTCTCGATCTTCAGTCTTTCTCTTCTTCGCCTTCGCTCTCTTACACATTTGTTTTCTCCTAACTTCTCTATGCTTGACTATAGGTTGTAGTGGGTTAAGCGCGGAAGTGAGGCTTCTGTGTGACGTCACGAGCGTGTGCGTCGTCTGCAGCCGAGAGCTTGGTTAAATTTTGACGGATATTTAAAACGCTGACAGAGTAAAAGTGACAACATATGTGATACCTACAAAGGCACGGATTAAATCTCTCTTTGTAAGAAATACCGAATGACCACTATGGGAGGATATGGTTGTCAGAGAGAACACAGGAGTGTCAATGACATGTCTACAGCACCCCTTACCCCCTGTAAGTACCTCCCTAGGAGTATTTTACCAAGGCAGGTGTCTACCTGCCTACTCCTAATAATTTGGCAGGTAGATTCTTCGTTGGAGCTTAATTTTTAAGAACTCTATTCCATCCTCCACTCTTTGTGCCTTGAGTTTATTGCAAGGACAGCAAGGCCCTTTGGACCTTGTTTGGATGTTGTCCTATCGTTGCTGGTTGCAAAGCGGTCCCCATAACAGTTCAAGCCTCAGGACCCCAAAAATGTAGGTCCACCACTGACAAGGCAACACATACAAGCCTGTATGGACAGAGCTGGGCAGTATTTAAATACAATTGTATTTAAATACATTTGTGTATTTAGAAATGTATTTATAAATACATTGGTTGTCATGTATTTAAATACAGTATTTAAATACTTTTATGAGTATTTAAATACATTGTATTTAAATACATTTAATAAAAAATAAAAACACTTTTATCAGTTAATTTGGCCATAAATCCGCCCAACAATCTGGCAATCCTGATGTTACAGTGAACCAGTGTTTCCACTGGCAAGGAAATGTCCTGATTTTAAGGAAATTTAGGCCTGAGAAGGAAATTTCTAAGGAAATTCAGTTATTTCGGACATGTTAAAATTTGTGTGTATTTAAAATGTATTTACAAATGTATCTAAATACAATTGATGTATTTAGTATTTAGTATTTAAATACATTCGTAAAATATATTTAGCATGTAAATACATTTCTCCCGTGTATTTAGTATTTAGTATTTAAATACATTCAATGTATTTAGTGCCCAGCTCTGTGTATGGAGTATGTCAATTTAATGACAATGATGATACAGATGTCGAGAGAAAGACAAGAGTTGTCACAATGCAATAATATATATAGAATGAGAAAGATTTATCCACCTGAAAATTTTATATAGTGGAATATGCAGTTCCCTATGTATGCCAGGTAATAGGTTTTGTTGTATTGATATCTATAAGTTGCTGTCCATGTAATAACCAAGTTTTCTATTTCCACAGGACTTTGAGGGTCAGAAGTTGGCTGAGAGATTGTTCCAGATTATTGTGGTGGCATTTGGGGTAAGTCAATGTTTCTACATGTAGTTTTATTCCTATTAGGAAGGACAGTAGTGGAATCCTTGGGTTGTATGATGAGAGAAAAAGCAGTGAGTAGAAGAAAAAATGGCATTCAGACATAATACACCTGACAGTTTCAAACACCAGACCTGAATATGGAACCAGAGGCCTTAAATATTGCAACTGAGGGATGGATGTAGTGTGAACAGAATCGATGGTGAAAGAAACGAGAATGTATGTGTAAGATCGGGTATGATTAAAAAGGGAGTGGGAGTGAACTATGGAGTGGTGAAAATGATGAGGCGCAACACCTGGAGATGGTTTAGACTTTAAACACAGAGGATTGTTGAGAGTGAGCTGACGAGAAAGATATACAGTCAAATATGTTACTGTCAATTACAAACTTTTTTTATATAATAATTTGGTTGAGATGCTTGAAAAAAGGTGTTAGAACTTATTCTGGGGGTCCTTTGTTTAGGCAAAATCGTTGGTGCGACTTCTTTGTTTTGGTTTGGGAAGTTTACTGGTGCTGTTTGTTGTCTGCTTATTTTTGCATTTTGCAAGGAAAATAATCTATTTGCAGTTGCTTTACATAATACATTGTGGTAAAAAAGTTTAACCCCTAACCAATGGGCATATTGGAAGGACTGTTCTCTCAGGACGGGCCTTTTTCAGAAAAAATGGCTCTACTTCCCATTGTCATATATCTTCAAAATTCAAACTTATTGTTTTGAAACAAAAACAAGAAAATTAATTCTTCTACTTAACGATGGTGTTTTTGATCTTGTGTCATAGTTTAGCTTAGTAGAGGTAGAATAGCACTACATCATCTGAACACAATACAGTATTCACTCATTATACGATGGGGTAGCATTCCTGGAAACACAAACGTAACGCAATCTATTGTGTATCGAACTTAAGGGTTAAAAGGATTAAGGGATGCGTTCCTAGACCTCTACTGTATAGGTAGGTGCCATAATACCCCCTCTAGGCTATATAAATGATGTTTTACTGTACTGTATTGACCCGTCAGGGTGGCTCGATTGGTAGAGCTGTTGTCTTGCGTGTGTAGCGTCTCTGCGCATTCGGTCAGCGGTTCGAGTCCACCAAGTTCGTCCTGGCGTGGTGGTGCTTTGTATAGTCAATAACCTTGTAGTTGGTACTTGCAAAGTGTCTAGATAGGATCAAAGTATCTTATCTTATGTACTGTATTGAAATCATTGCCTAAGCTAGTACAGTAAACCCTCGCTTTTACGGACCTCGATATGACGAATTTTGGCTTTAACAAACGTTTAATGCCAGTCCGTTGCCAGACCAGTGGTTTGGTTCAGTGGTGGTGAAAACAAAGCTGCCCGCGGCTGCATGCCAATCAGGAAGGAAGGAAGGAGCCTGTGTTGCTAGTGATTTAGTGGGTAGAAGGTGTGTATGTGGGTTAAAATAGTGAATATTAGTGTTACGGGGTGGCCCCGGCAAGAAAGTTTCCCCGTCATAACTGGCTGCTGCGTCACCTCAACACCTTTAAATCGCCCTTATTTAAGGTGATAGATAGATATTTTATTGACCACAGTCAGGAATCACATTACACACTTAATGATAATAAACATGTACACATGAATTAATAGAAAATATAAATCTTTACATATACATAAGTATATGTAATCATCTACACTAGTACGCAAATTTACTTAGTAAATCACAAAAAACCTCCAGACAGTTCCCCAGTAACAAAAAAGAAAAAATCACATACAACCTAAGAATATCATGAATTATCTTACATATAGTTTCATGGGAAAAACGATCACAGAACAAGTCTTGTATACTATAAATCTGGTAGGCATCACTGATGTGCAGAGATACTGGACAATCCTAGCACTTTTGGCACTTTTCCAGTTGTTAATGAGCATTTTATTATCATATACTGGTTTGACCAACTGCTTTTTCCTCTCCTGTTCCTCTTGTACAATTCATCTTCCTCTTGTATGTCCTTTTCCGTGTGTGTATGTATGTGTGAGTTTGTGTGTAATGGCACGTCAGGACAGTCAAACATAATCAGAGACGGTGGCAATGTTAGGAGTAAATGATAACAGAGTAGGGTTGGAAAAAAATGCCAGAGACAGGATGTAGGATATCATAGGATATCATGATGTCTTCAGTGCAGAGAGAAAGAAGAAAACCCTAGAACTAGGGTTTCTAGGTAGTGTTAAGTAACAGGAACTATCTCGTGTAGGTCTCACGGCCTCTTGTAGCTTCTTTATTATGTTCTTATGTTAACTATTATCTTTCTTCATAACTAACGATTTTACTTACCAAAGAAATTTATGAGTATATTTCTTGTCCTTTACCTGTAATGTAAAGCATAAATTGATAACAATGAGATATGTATCGAGTCAGTTTACTATAGTCTGATCACACCACATAGTTGCATACATTTAAAGCACTGCCTTTGTTACCTTTCTGACTCCATCATGCTTCTACTAGTGTGTAAAGTGTACTGCTTTTTGGAAGAAGAAAAATGTCATTATCATATTTCCGAGCTTTTAGGCAAAGACAGCCAGTCAATACTAAATCACTGACTTTAGAAAACAAATATGTGCATTTGCATCTGATTAAAGCTGCTAAAGTAAAGCTGTTATCTTCCTAATCATTCTGCCACCAAAGGTTTGATTCCTGTATCCTGTTACTTCTTCCGATATGTTTTGTTGACCATCATCTCCTTAAAATTATTTTCCTTACACAGAAGAGCTTGTTTTTCTTTTTGCAGGCAGTTGGGTGGCTGTACGGATATCACATTCAGGACTTCTTCATGACAGTGCTCACCTTGGGAGCTGGATTTCTCCTGGCCTGTCTGGTAAGCTAATTTTATCATGTTCTTCAATTTGGAAATTTTCAGCAGTCCTTTTTCATTTCATCACCAATCAAGGAGATTCCAACCATACAGCAAGCATATGCAGTGGATCCCTGAATATTGCAGGGGTAACGTACTGGATCCCCTGCGAATACTGCAAAACCGCAAATAATGCAAACTCCCCCAATAGCTCCCAAAGGCGAATCCAAATCCAAGACCCCTCAAAAATTTCAAAAATTTCCTGCCTCCGCACATGTGGCCGCGGCAGCTGTATTTAAACAAACAATTTGGATAAATCTGTAGGGGGATGGGGAGATGCATACACAATGCATACGCACCACACCGGCCAATTATAGGACTGAGTATCAATAAAACATTGGTGCCTAATCAGGCATTTGAAGGATTGCAGCACATTGTGTATAGTAAATTGTGTCCAGACCCTTCCCCCCACACGGAAAATACGTGGATCCATCCATCCCTGTCGGACACCAAACATTCTTCACAGAGATAGATTTTTACTTTAACAGCATAATGCATTGTTGAAATTATTATATGCCGTGGTGTTTATATGTGTTTTGGACAGTAGTCACCGTAAAAGATTAGGAAAATACATCTATATAATACTAAAGCCATGTTCTAACCTCATAACCTAACCACCCTAAATAAACCTAACATAACCCCAAGTTTTAACCTCCTAATATAACCAAACTTAAATATAACCCTGTTTTAGCCCCCAAACCTAGCACAGCGCCATATTGTGTTGGCGGCATATGAAAACAAAGCTTTTACAAAGGCTGTGCGGGTCACAAGAAGAAGAGTAAGGCATTTAACATGGTCCTCTCTCCCTCATATTAGAGATGTTCTATATCTCCTAAAATAGTGGAGGAAACTCGGAAAGTTTCTCGGAAGCCATTAAAGTAAACAGAACCCATACTCCCAATTTTCTAGAGTACTGTCGAACCTTAACATTTGCGGAGATTAGGTAACAGAGATGGCATGGCTGTGAAAGTTTAAAATCCTTGAAAAATAGCTACCTGCCCCTCCCATAAGACTACCTCTGGATCACTCATTTCCTTATACTAAACCTCAACTATCTGGCCCCCGTGTTTCTGGAAACCCAAATTAAAAAAAGTATCTGGCAAAAGTCTGGCCGGCCAAAAAAAAAAAATGATAATAATCCGACCACCGTAAGAATTATAATACACTCAACCCTCGTTTTCCTGGACTATTAGGGGGGAGCTCTGGTCCGGGAATCGCAACAGTCCGAGGCCATTACCCACCCCCGGACGTTTATCTGTATTTACGTTTACTCTAGTATTTACTGTCCAACAACCGCCAATATTAACTACCCCGCCCCGGACTTTTACGTCACTTTGTTGTTGTTTTTAGGGCTGCGAGGATCCCTTGGGGAACACTATGAGCCCTGGTGGTGTCCTATGATGCTATCACAGGTGCTGTAGTTGACCTGTCTATCTCAGGAAGGCACAGGTGAGGCGGATGACAGCGTGTTGCCAGGATGGGGGGACGCCAGCCGCCTCCAGCAGGGTGGGCAAGTCACAGGTGGTGACGTTCAGGATGAGGAGTTGAGAGCGTAGCACTACACGGTGGGAGTGGAAGCGCGGACACTGCAGCAGAAAGTGTTCAATAGTCTCAGAGACGTTCCTGCACCAGGGGCAGTGGGGGTCAGGGGACTGGCGGAGGCGGTGCAGGTGAACTGCGAGTGTCGTGTCCCCAAATGTAAACAATACGACCGCTGAGCATGCTGCCACCTGGCGGGAGGCGCGGACAGGGCAGTGGGGGTCAGGGGACTGACGGAGGCGGTGCAAGTGAACCGTGAGTGTCGTGTGCCCAAATGTAAACAATACGACCGCTGAGCATGCTGCCACCTGGCAGGAGGCACGGACACTGACCAGGGGTGACAGGAGACGCTCAGTCCGCCGGACAACTTTAATATAAAATAATAATAATAATAATAATAATAATAATAATAATTGTCCGAAACTGACTTATCCCCAGCCCTCGGATTTTGTCCAGCAAATCCGATATCCGGGAAATCGAGGTTTGTGTGTATATATATATATATATATATATATAATATATATATATTATATATATATTAGGGTGTCCCTTATTTGGCAATTTTCGAATTTCAACTGGGACGGGCAGTCATATTGATCCATTTACTCTCGAAACGACGTGTGCAAAATATTTTTGAAAATTATTTTATATAGGGGTCGTGCAATGAGTCTAAAATCTGACATATTTCACAATAATTTTACTACGGTTCGTGGTTTATTATACTAATACATGCATGACATTTTGGCTTGTATGTCACAGCTTTGAATCTAGGAAGCCCTTTCAAACATGTTTGTACTGGTTGTGTGGTGAAAGTATCTCTCTGGCCACGCCCTCTCTATGTCATGTTTCGGACTGGATTTCGTCAATAAGTTAAAACATGTCAGCCGGGCAGGCATAACTGCTGGAGCGCTGTCGCTGATCGTCCTGAGCGGACAACCGCTGCGTGGGATCAGGAGATTGCGTCCTGGTGCCCTCCACCGTGCCCGTTGGGTGGCAAAAATCATTTACGCCATCAAGATCTACCTGTTCTGCGATCCAGAGCAGTTCCGCCTCACTGCAGGAGATAGATAGATATTATTGTTTTAAGGCGCCGCAACTGCGGGGTTATTGACGCCTGCTTACAAAAGATACAGTAAAAGTAATATTAAAAAACGAATTTTAAGATATAATCAAAATATTTAAAATAACAAAATATATAAAAGAACAATAGTATATTAAAAGCAATAATAAAAAAATATTAAAAACATCATAACTTGTTGAGAAGGCCAACCCTCTCAATAAAGGTATGGACCTCATGTCCCGGGGAGAAACACCTCTCTCCCAGCATTGGGAGAGACGGTAGGCACCGTCCGCCCCCCAACACCGGGACAAGAATTGCTCACGTAAGGCCCCATGACTAGGACACTCGACCAACAAGTGCCGCACAGTCAAGGGGACCAAGCAATCATCACAGTAAGGAGGGTGGCTCCCCTCCATAAGGAATCTATGTGTATATAAAGTGTGACCAATACGCAATCGTGCCAAGGCAGTCTCCCATCTCCGGGAGAGACCGCAGTAGCTCTCACTGCAGGACAGAAATCTGGAATTTGACGCCTAGTCGCTTTCACCGTCTCGACGTACGTGTCGTCTTGGTTCCGTGCGACATCCCCGACTGCGGACCCGGCACGAGACCTCCAACTGTTTAAGATGTTGGTGTCCTACCCCGACAGGGCAGTGGCCATGGCGATGGCAACGGTCTTCGGGTGCCATCTCTGGTACTTGAGCGAGAGGAGAGTTGCTCTTGCGTTCTTCGACAATCACCTGGCCATTGAGACGAAGCGGGAGATGGTGAGGGCTCTGCAGGAGGAAGAGGGCTCCGATGGCCCTCCTCGACGAGCAACGGTCGAGCTTACATCCACTGATCTGGCAAAGAAAACTGTTGCAAGTTTCGTGACGTCTGTCACGCCGTCCTTCTTCAAGATCCTTGGGTTTGATGCGGGTCATTTGGCAGTCGACCCAACGGCGTGTCCTGACAATCCGCGATACACCGCCACCGCCGCCTGCGTCAAGGAACTGCGCACTGTGAACGACTTCGCTGAGTGAGGCATCGCCCTGATGCAGGTCAACCTGGCTCTCACCAAGAACGAAGATCAGAGGCAGTTCCTCCTCCAAGTCATGGAGGAACACCGGAGGAAATACCCGACGCCCGAAAGTCCACAGTGACTGTGAACTAGGCGACAATGAGTGGGAGATGGGCGCCCTTGAGACCCCCCAAAGAGGGGCTACTACTCGAGAAGAGGGGGACCTAGAATCAACGCTGTGAAATGAAACGTGCTTACAACTACGTTTATTACCTCAAATAATGTAACATTCAAATCTGTTAGTGACAAATAATTTTGAGAATGACCTATATCGGCACATAGAAAATGTCCAATTCTTACAGAAAATAATATACTTCAACCTCATTGCGCGACCCCTAAATATTAATATTTCTAGACAGATCTCTACATACGTTGTTCTTCGAGCAAATGAAACACTTTGACCGCCCGTCCCGGGTAAAATTCCGACAAATCAAAACTCTCATCAAATAAGGGGCACCCTAATATATATATACAGGGAGGTCCCGTTATACGAGCATTCGGTATACGAGAATCCGATGATACGAGACGTGTAAATTAGGGTCTATTTTCAATATACGAGATCGAAAATCCAATGATACGACATTCAAACTGGGGTGAGTAAAATGATCAAGTTCAAAATGCGCGCCCTACCACTCCCGGGCTGGACAAAGTGGGATTTGGTTGACCCCAGTGAGGTTACCCCTAGCAGGCCTTGACCTGAAGGGTAATTAAGCATATGGCGCGGCCTGACATTTAGGGGTAATTAGCAGGTGTGCGGCCCCAACCTTGGGACCGCAGTCAGGTCACCCCTAGCAAGGCCTGACCTGAAGGGTAATTAAGCATATGGCACGGCCTGACCTTTAGGGGTAATTAGCAGGTATGGGGCCCCAACCTTGGGACCGCTACACTACCCTCTCTTGTATCACGTGACGTCCCCTACCTACATTACAACGTCTTTTTTGCTTGTTATGCATGTTTTATGTTTAATTAATGTGCAGTTATGTTATTTTGTGTGCTATTTTCTCTTTCAGAGTGCTTTTTCTACAGAATAGGTAGTACAGTGTGGGTAATATAGACGCTGTGTGTTTGTTGTGTTTGCTATAGTTTATTTTAGCTTGAAAAACATGTAATTGATGGGTCCTGGAACCAAACCTATATTTTACCATTAGTTATGTGTTTCGTTATACGAGATTTCGCTTTACGAGTATGCCAGGTGGAACCTAACTGCTCGTATCTTCGGGACCTCCCTGTATATATATATATATACATACAGGGAGGTCCCGTTATACGAGCATTCGGTATACGAGAATCCGATGATACGAGATGTGTAAATTAGGGTCTATTTTCAATATACGAGATCGAAAATCCAATGATACGACATTCAAACTGGGGTGAGTAAAATTATCAAGTTCAAAATGCTAGCCCTACCACTCCCAGGCTGGACAAAGGGGGATTTGGTTGACCCCAGTGAGGTCACCCCTAGCAAGCCGTGACCTGAAGGGTAATTAAGCATATGGCGCGGCCTGACATTTAGGGGTAATTAGCCAGGTGTGCGGCCCCAACCTTGGGACCGTAGTCAGGTCACCCCTAGCAAGGCGTGACCTGAAGGGTAATTAAGCATATGGTGCATCCTGACATTTAGGGGTAATTAGCAGGTGTGCGGCCCCAACCTTGGGACTGCAGTCAGGTCATCCCTAGCAAGGCGTGACCTGAAGGGTAATTACGCATATAGCAGGGCCTGACCTTTAGGGGTAATTAGCAGGTGTGCGGCCCTAACCTTGGGACCGCTACACTACCTTCTCTTGTATCACGCGGCGTCCCCTACATTACAACGTCTTTTTTGCTTGTTATGCATGTTTTATGTTTAATTAATGTGCAGTTATGTTATTTTGAGTGCTATTTTCTCTTTCAGAATGCTTTTTCTACAGAATAGGTAGTACAGTGTGGGTAATATAGACGCTGTGTGTTTGTTGTGTTTGCTATAGTTTATTTTAGCTTGAAAAACATGTCTTTATTTTATTTTTATTTTTTTTTATTGATGGGGTCCTGAAACCAAACCTATATTTTTACCTCCGCCAACGAAGTTGGAGGGGTTATGTTTTCACCCCGATCTGTCTGTTTGTTAGTGTACAGGATTTCTCGAAAAGTTACCAATAGATTTGGACCAAACTCAGTATACCAAGTCTATTTGGCATAAGGAAGAACTGATTTAATTTTGGATGAAATCTATTGACAACTGTTGCCATTGCAACTAATTGATGAAATATTCGGCCGGAGGTATGCGCTCATACTGAGTGCATATATATATATATATATATAATATATATATAATATATATATATATATATAATCACTACTGTTGCCATAGCAACCAGTTGATGAAATATTCGGGCAGAGGTATGCGCTCTACTGAGTGCCCCCCCCCCCCCCCCCTAGTACCATTAGTTATGTGTTTCGTTATACGAGATTTCTTTACGAGTATGCCAGGTGGAACCTAACTGCTCGTATCTTCGGGACCTCCCTGTATATATATATATATATATATATATATATATGAGGGCCTTACTTCCAGAACAGCATAAGCGCCACTGCGGCTGGTTTCGAGTTACCGCCACGATCCCGCTCACTCTGATAAAATCCCTCGGGGTCGGTCTTTGCCTGGCCAGCGACCTTAATTTCATAATTGTTTTTTTGCTGCTCTTGTTAATCTTTTCACTGTCCTAGCCATCACGTTATACTGTTCTCTGCTCACCTGTCCTGCCTTGACCCTTAAGTACATGTTTCTTTTTACTCCAATGTTGTGTTTTAAATTCACAGTCATCCATTTGGGGTCGTTTTTCCTTGATCTTATCTTCCTATAAGGAATATTCTTTTTCTGACCTGCAATTAAATTCCTTACAAATAATGTATAATCCTCATCAGCACCGACCTCACTGACACCTCTCTGCCCTGACCTCCGACCCCACCTTCCCCTCCATCCTACATCCCCAGTTAATCCCCTCCAGATGTCTTCTTAATCCTGCATAATTAGCCTTTCTGAAGTCAGGTACTCTATGCTTAGTAAAACTTCTAGTTCCAATTTCCTATTTTAAGCAGAACCTGATTTCACAATGATCGCTGTTACCTAACTGACCTCCAACTTCCACCTCTGTAACTAAATCTTCCCTGTTTGTTAGTAATAAATCTAGAATATTATCTCCCCTAGTAGGCTAATTGATAACTTGCCTTAGAAAGTTATCTTGAACTAGATTTAACTATTCTTCTGCGTCATTGTCTCCTACAATTAAATCCCAGTCTATGTTCCCTAAGATTAAAATCTCCTACCACGCATAATCAATTATATCTACAAACCTTGCTTATTTCTTGCCATATAGAAACTGAATCCCCTTTACATAAGTTCGGAGGCCTATACACTATACCATAGACCAGGGGCTCTCAAACTAGGGGTCGCGAAAGTTTTCTGGGGTGTCGCAAGATTTCTAGAATGTGCAAACTGCATTAGAGAACGCAATAGTCATAATTTATGATTATTCTTTTATATCTATTTTCAGTATAAAACAAAACAATGATTATACCTTCCTAGGCTTTAATACATTACTCACAAAAAAGTACAGGTAGCTACATAATCTGACTCTGAGAAGAGTCACCACCATGCTCACACGTCCAGTAGTCATATAGGCTACATACTAGTGATGGACCGAATGTCTATTTTCGGTATTCGCGAATGCGAATGCGAATATTTGGTTTTAATATTCGCGAATGCGAATTGCGAATATTACATAATACTTCAAGTGATACACTATTTTTGATATCATACAGGTAACTGAAATATTTTGTATGTATTGTAAGAGTTCAGCCATAAAAATATGAGTAAAGTAAATTCCATTCAATTTCTATGTTTCCAGGTTGCGGGACGAGGACCCACTCCTACTCGAATACTTACAGTACATGATAATATCTTAAATGAATAATTATTATTGCAAAGTTTACACTTTGCAATGTCATTAGAGATAATCTCGAAATTATCCCAAACCACGTAACTGGTGTGACTGGACGACATTGCGCAGTAAGCTGGTGCAATACTGTTCTCTTTCAAAGAAGGTTGACTGCTCGTGGGTGACAGAGAAAAGCGTGTATATGCTTACTGCAGTATGGTGCACGAGGCAATGAGTTGAGTTCAATAACAAGTGACCTTGAGAGTAGCGGCTGCCACTCTGTTGAAGGGTGGAGGCCGGAGGTAGTGTTCGAAGGACAATGGCCTTGGCTACCGCTACGGCTCCTCACCCCATTTATTTAACTAACGCTCGGCTAAACTATTAATTTATTTATATGTTTGCTTATGTAATATTATGTTCACTTGTTATATTTTTTCTTATACTTGTAAGGTTACTGATTTGGGCCAAATATTTGTATATTCGCAAACAACTACGAGTGAGTGCGAATGGGATAATGAAAAACATGCGAATATTCGGTCCATCACTACTACATACGTACTTGTACTATCACTGCCCGACCCTTGTTCTTGCATTACAAATCCACATCACAAATCTAAACTATATTTATGTTAGACTTATTTTTTTGCTGCGTGTATAGCAAGAATATAGGATATAGATTGCACCGATTACGGTATCATTTAAGTATTCATAATGTTGTACCAATTATATGAATTATACTTAGAATGTTATGATACGGAGCAATACGACCTACCTATGTGTGGTTGTGTGTGTTTGTGTGTGTGTATGTAAAAGAGAGAGAGAGAGAGAAAAAAAAAATACCTCAGGTTGTCAGAAATGCTTTGGTAAGGGGGGGGGGTTCGCAAGCCTTTCAAAATTATTTGGAGGGGTCGCAGGCCAAAAAGTTTGAGAACCTATGCCATAGACCAGAGGTTCTCAAACTTTTTGCCCTGCGACCCCTCCAAATAATTTTGAAAGGCTTGCGACCCCCCCCCCCCCCCCCCCCCTTCTTACCGAAGCATTTCTGACAATCTGATACATTTATATATTTTTTTTCTCTCTCGCTCTCTCTTACACACACACACACACACACACACACACACACACAAACACACACATACCCACACATAGGTAGAGTCGTATTGCTCCGTATCATAATATTCTCAGTATAATATATTCGGTAAAACATTATGAATACTTAAATAGTATCAAATCAGTGCAATCTATATCCTATGTTCTTGCTTTAGACGCATCAAAAAAATATGTCTAGCCTAAATAAAGTTTAGACTTGTGATGTGGATCTTTAATGCATTATCAAGGGTCGAGCAGTGATAATACAAGTACGTATATATACGTAAAGCTACTGGACGTGTGAACGTGGTGGTGAGGGCTTAACTGAAAGTGGAGGGAGGATAAAAGATCAACGCTTTTCTCAGTCAGATTATGTAACTGTACTTTTTTGTTAGTACAGTTAGTACATTAAGGCCTAGGAAGTTATAATCAGTTTTGTTTTATACTGAAAATAAGTATAAATGAATAATGATAAATTATGAATATTGTGTTCTTTAATGTATTTTGCACATTCTAGAAATCTCGCGACCCCCTAGAAGACTTTCGCGACCCCCAGTTTGAGAACCCCTGCCATAGATCACTGTAAATCCAGACTGCGCACGGAATATCGGCCTGTTGCACAAGGGCCCTTCAGTCGGAGCGTCTGTTTTCAACTTCACTGTTCACTCGGTAACCAGGAAGGATATCAAAGCGAATTTTGGTAGGTTTCAGTTCCTAATAGAAAGTCGCTGAGAGTGACGTAGTTTACATAGGAGTGAAAGAAGAAACTATAGAAGATGAGTGGAGATGATAGGAGTATATTGGAAGTAAAGAAGAGGCTGTTATGGAGATGTTGAGGTTAGTGGAGATAAGTGTAGGGGGTTAAAAGGGTGTGAAATGAGGTTACGGTGAGGTGGGGGTGGTTGTGGGAGGAGGGGGGTTAGTGGCCGAGGTTGAATTTCGTGGCTTCGCGAAACTGGCACGTAATTTTAGGTTATATAACAGTGGTGATAAATGTTACGTGTGTGTGTGTGTGTGTGTGTGTGTGAGGTGATTCAAACCATGAGGTGAAGTTAATGATGCGTCTCGGATTTCACTCACCTCACAACCCACTCACAAGTCACAACACCTAATAACCTACTCATTAATAACTCATAACACCTCTTAACCCAATCACAACACCTCATAATCCACTCACAATAAATCATAACTACTCATAACCCACCCACAACAAATCATAACTACTCATAACACATCATAACCACTCATAAAAGCTATAACCCACTCATAACCCCTCACAACAACTCACAACCCACTAACAACACATAATTATTAATAATATCTTATAACTCTCTAACAACACCTCAACCCACTCACAACACCCTCACAACCTACTAACAACACCTCATAATTATTAATAATATCTTATAACTCTAACAACACCTCATAACCCACTCAACCCACTAACAACACCTCATAATTATTATTATCTTATAACTAACAACATCTCATAACCCACTCACAACACCCTCACAACCCACTAACAACATCTCATAATTATTAATAATATCTTATAACTAACAACACCTCATAACCCACTCACAACACCTCATAATTATTAATGATATCTTATAACTCTAACACCACCTCATAACCCACTCACAACACCCACACAACCCACTCACAACACCTCATAATTATTAATAATATCTTATAACTCTCTAACAACACCTCATAACAACTCACAACCCACTTTAAACACCTCACAACCCACTCACAACACCTGCCACCTTAACTATCACTCCCTACCACATGCACAACCACACTCCACCACAACCCATTACAACTCCCACTTCGACACCACTCCTATCACCAGCCTTCTATCCCCCCACCACTACCACAACCACAACCATAACCACACCTCTCTATCCTTCCACAATATTCCATCCCCTTCCTCTACCCCTACCACACTATAACCACGCCCCAATATTTCCCACCACTATCACAACCATAACCACACCTACCTCTTATCTTTCCTCAATATTCTATCCCCCTCCTTTCCCCCCACCACACTATAACCACACCCCAATATCTCCCCCCACCACTACAACCACACCCCAATATCTCCCCACCACCACACTATAACCCCCATCCTCTACCCCCCTACCACACTATAACCACCCACCCCCACCCACAACCATTCCACATAATTTCCTCATCTCCCAGCCACTCGCACCCCCACCACCACACCTTCACCCCACCACCACCACCACACCTTAGCCACACCCCAACCACACTTATGCGTTCTCGGTACAGTCAAGGACGGTGTATGTAGATGGGACCAGTAGGGCCCCTATGCAGCCTGGCGATTTCAAAACACTGGCGCGTGAACAGTCCAGAGATATAGTGGTCTATGACTATACCCAAAACCATTTTCTCAGTTTTGACCCCAGTGTCTAATCCCTGGCTATCTATCTTAAAAAAGCCTGCAAGGCACCTACTTCCCCTTCAAGGGATTCAGACAAGATCTTAACCCTTTTCCGCAAAAGGTGTACTCCATCTCTGTGGTAGAGGCTGTTATGCCCGATAAAGAGGTCCCAGTTATCAACAAAGACCCAACCATTGGCTTTGCAATGAAATGCCAGCCGGTAATTCAGAGCAATAGCCCTGGAGTACCACTCATCGTCAACAGTGCGCCTCACAAGGACACCACACACCACAGGGACCCACCCCTATCCCTAACCTTACCTACAGCCTCCTTGAACCGTCGCAGCAGATCTTCAATCTTTAAACAGTCAACGTCGTATCCTCCCGCTCTCAGGCAAACGATGGGCTTGTTCCCTTGGTCTGCCATACACTCGTCTATCTTATCACTTTACATTTACCCTTCCCTAGGAAACACACCCGTTTTCTGCGCATCCCGTCCCTGTCACAAAACTCGCTGTCCAGATACCTAATCTAACTGTCCCCAACAACCAAGGTATTACCTTCGGGTAGGGATGTATTGTCTACCTTTTTATCCTTTACCTCCTCTTCCTCCTCTTGCAGTCCCGAGAGTACCTGAAAAGAATTCCTGCACACTACCTGGTCATTGTTCACCTGCCTCTGCTTCTGATGAGCCCCTCCTTGTTCTATCACCTTCCATCCCCCATTCTCAGGTGACTTACTAGGTACGCCACCCTTAGTAATACCACCAGGCACGCCACCCTCTGGTACCCCTCCCGGTACGTCTCTCGCATGTGCCCCACCAGGACTTAGACCGACACCCCCACATTTAAGAGATCGGATCTCTATCTCCTGCTTCTACACAACACTTTTCAACTCATTTACTTCACTTACAAAACACATTTTCAGGTCTTCGATCGCCTCAAGAATAGTCTTAAGTACTCCACCACAAACTCCTTTACACCCTGACTCCACCATTCTCACACTCTTAACACACTCGAAGCTACCTGAGACTCGTTCCTTCCACTCCTCCCTTCCACACTCACAACACCCTCACAAAGTTCCCCTGACGCTGCCATCCTAATCCTCTTCCTAGACCTCAGTCACTTCAACAACAGGGAGAGCGCGGGAAGCACGTCTTGTCACCACCACTGCGCTGAGACATCTGGATTTCCAGATATACCAGCTTATTGTTGCTTCCTTATGTTCTGATGTACTAGTGTCTGACAATACAACAATGAAACATATCTGACATTGATGCGGGGGGAGAGGGGGTCTTCTTGCTTCTTTCTTCTTTCTTCTTACTTATCTCTTCTCTTTACTCTTTGTTACTCATTTTTGCTGTTGAGATGTTCTGAGGGGGATTCCTGAAGGGGCAGTCTTGGTCAAGGGGGGGTGTTTCTAATTATAATTGAGCCCTGTTGACAGAGACTTGCATGTGGCCGTATTATGGAGCCAGGTGATGCTTCTATGGGGGGTTATAGCTTGGACCCGACAGAGGCTTCACATTGCCCTGGGCCATAGTTACCTTTTGAAATCCCGTCAGTATGTCCTTCCAATAGACATATGACTCAGGCTGATAATCATGATTCGGAAATAAATAATTTCTTTTTTCCTTGCCCGGCCAGGATTCGAACTATCGCTATCATCAGATTTGCACCCACTTGGCACTTAACCGACTAGGCCAAGAGGTATATATCACTTGGCTTAGTGGTTCCGGTGATATTTATGTGCATTACAACATAAAACAGATGAACGAGAAGGTGTCCATTCCAAACTATTTATTTTGTTTACCCATAATTAATTTCTTTTAGGGCTTGCAGGGAATCTGCAGAGCTTGAAACCCTTCTCAGACCTATTGTGACATCCAACAGCACAGCAGCACGGCATGACATTATTTATAAGAAGCAAAAAGGGACTTGAGAACCTCCGAAGGTCTAGGTGAACGGAGAGGCCCTGGCCTCAAAATGGCGCCCAGTAGCGTTTTACATAGGACCAACGGGTGGCGTAACAATTCTTTATAAAGAGTCCCGATTATAGCAGGACCTATAGCACACGTTAAATGTGATCTTGATCTTAATATTATAGGCTGCCTATCTTCATGGGTTTTAGGCATATAGTGAAATGTTGACATTTTCAAGGGTCTTTGGTCAATATAGTCACCATTTCAATAATACAATGATTGAAAAAGATACCATTATCTTTTTCACATCATAATAGCATACAATAATTAACTGTGTACACGTGTTGTCTTTGTTTATATATGCGCTGCTGACGAGAATGTTGTCCTTGGGCCGCCATCTTTGATTAGCCTAACATCTGTTTGTGAAGAGGTAATCGTGCTCCCTGGCACATTTATGGCCTCAACAGCGCTGTTAACAAGTTTTGTTCATACACGTTTAGTGCCTCAACAGCGCTGTTAACAAGTTTTGTTCATACACGTTTAGTGCCTCAACAGCGCTGTTAACAAGTTTTGTTCATACACGTTTAGTGCCTCAACAGCGCTGTTAACAAGTTTTGTTCATACACGTTTAGTGCCTCAACAGCGCTGTTAACAAGTTTTGTTCATATACGTTTAGTGCCTCAACAGCGCTGTTAACAAGTTTTGTTCATACACGTTTAGTGCCTCAACAGCGCTGTTAACAAGTTTTGTTCATACACGTTTAGTGCCTCAACTGCGCTGTTAACAAGTTTTGTTCATACACGTTTAGTGCCTCAACTGCGCTGTTAACAAGTTTTGTTCATACACGTTTAGTGCCTCAACAGCGCTGTTAACAAGTTTTGTTCATACACGTTTAGTGCCTCAACTGCGCTGTTAACAAGTTTTGTTCATACACGTTTAGTGCCTCAACTGCGCTGTTAACAAGTTTTGTTCATACACGTTTAGTGCCTCAACTGCGCTGTTAACAAGTTTTGTTCATACACGTTTAGTGCCTCAACTGCGCTGTTAACAAGTTTTGTTCATACACGTTTAGTGCCTCAACTGCGCTGTTAACAAGTTTTGTTCATACACGTTTAGTGCGTAATAACCATATATTAGAGTTAACCGGAATTTATTGGCGTAATAGGCATGTTTGTGCAAATATATACGTAGGTATGCGTGATAGCTGTAAAACGCGATAGCTGAATGTGGTATTTCCGAGGGTTGAGTGTGTATGTGTATATATATATATATAATATAATATATAATATATATATATATATATATATATATTATATATAGTATATATATATAATATATATATATATATATATATATATATATATATATATATATATATATATATATATATATATATATATATATATATATATATATATATATATATATATATCAGGTTTGCAAAAGATTACAGATTTTTAAAGAAAAAATACTTTTGAATTTAAGTAGGATTTTTTTTTATATACAGTAAGTACATTTTTTATGACAACTTGATTTCTTCACTTTTTATACTAAATCTATGTCAATGTAAAGTGACATCTTATTTTTGTATTATGAATTTATTACATCAGTGGGAGTGGGCCGCTGGTGTAGTTTCATTTACTTGTTCAATTCAAGTTCAATTACTTGAGTACTTGTGAGTACTGAGCAATCAAGGTAAGTTTTACTTAAATTCAAATACTTTAAACTTTGGGTACTTTTTCTCGTACTTTGAGAAACATTTTGTCATTGTAACAATACTTTAGCTTTAGTAACAAAGTTAGATACACATACAACACAATTAAGATACACACCTTGGGACCGGAAAAATTTAGGGACCGATGCAAAACTATAAGAATGTGATACTTAAGCACTACTTAAGCCCTCTCATATGTTGGGTCTTTACAGGTGACTCTTCCTCCATGGCCCATCTATCGTCGATACCCCCTCAAGTGGGCCCCATCACAGGACACCTCCACACCCTTCATCTCATCCCAAGAAAATACATGCAGTAAGAAGAAGAAGAAATAAGCAAACTTGTTATCCCATGACACATCTTAGTTTGTGTCTGTAATGGAAATAGAGTTTCTTAGAAATGGAAATAAAATTACTAATTCAGTACATGGTTTTACAACTTTCTACCTCGAAGCAATGCAGGTAAGATTTTTCCTTTTTAACACTCCATCATGTATGGATGGAACATATTGATATATTTTCACCTTGCTTGGAGCTATGAGGTGGGGTGAGACACTGGATATAGATATGTGATAGAAGACATGAGTAATGATAAATAGAGGGGATATTACTTGTGACAACTAAAGGTATTCTAAAATGCTTAAAGTAGTCGTCCAGACCATTTCATCATTCCTGATTTAATGCAGTCAAATCATAGCCATTGACGAGTATATCAACAATACGTCGTCACTTTTTGTATCCAGTCAGCCGTTTTTAAATAATCCGCAATCAAAATCTGCAAATTCCCCGAGTTCTCAAAACGCACTCAAGATTTGCAGACGCTCAGGCTCAGGCTCCGTGACGTGCCATCAGGGAGGCTCATCTTCCCGCGCTGATCAGAGGCACGTAAACACAGAGATAAATATAATAGTACTTGAAGATATTTGGGTGTTTCTGATAGATTTGTTTTGCTATATGCCACATGCATGCATCCTTTATGGGTGCAGCATGCTTCCTTCCCACACACACGCCTGCACACCGACACCCTTCCCACACACACGCCTGCACACCGACACCTTTCCCACACACACGCCTTCACACCGACACCCTTCCCACACTCACGCCTGCACACCGACACCCTTCCCACACACGCCTCCTTCCCCCACACACGCCTGCACACACGCTTCCTTCCTACACACACGCCTGCACACCGACACCCTTCCCACACACACGCCTGGGAAATACTTTGGAACTCATCCTTCCGGCTTTGACTGAAATGAACTACCGCACTGTATTGTATGCTTATTATACTTCACATCTGTAAAGGTTCCAGCGTGCGCTCAGCCTTGGTTAACCCACACGACCGCTATGAAATATGAGGTGCCTCAAAAAATTCTAAGTCCAGTTAGGTTAGGTTAGGTATACTTTGTGGTTAAGGTTAGGTTAGGTTAGGTATACTTTGTGGTTAAGGTTAGGTTAGTTAGGTATACTTTGTGGTTAAGGTTAGGTTAGTTGGTATACTTTGTGGTTAAGGTTAGGTTAGGTTAGGTATACTTTGTGGTTAAGGTTAGGTTAGGTATACTTTGTGGTTAAGGTTAGGTTAGGTATACTTTGTGGTTAAGGTTAGGTTAGGTTAGGTATACTTTGTGGTTAAGGTTAGGTTAGGTTAGGTATACTTTGTGGTTAAGGTTAGGTTAGGTTAGGTATACTTTGTGGTTAAGGTTAGGTTAGGTTAGGTATACTTTGTGGTTAAGGTTAGATTAGGCTAGGTTAGGTATACTTTGTGGTTAAGGTTAGGTTAGGTTAGGTATACTTTGTGGTTAAGGTTAGGCTAGGTTAGGTTAGGTATACTTTGTGGTTAAGGTTAGGTTAGGTATACTTTGTGGTTAAGGTTAGGTTAGGTTAGGTATACTTTGTGGTTAAGGTTAGGTTAGGTATACTTTGTGGTTAAGGTTAAGGTTAGGTTAGGTTAGGTTAGGTATACTTTGTGGTTAAGGTTAGGTTAGGTTAGATTTTTACATATAGTGACTTTGATGATTTTTTTGGGGAGCCATAAATCACTTATATTTGCTTCCCCCACCCAAAAACCCCGTATTCCCGCCAGTTCCCCAGGCTTGTTGGCTATAGGGGGAAGAAAAAAAAGATAGGGGTGAAGGACTTCCAAAGTTTTACCCACGCCTGCACACATGCCTCCTTCCCACACACACGCTTGCATACACGCCTCCTTCCCACACACGCCTGCACACACGCCTCCTTCCCACACACACGCCTGCAGACACGCTTCCTTCCCACACACACGCCTGCACACCGACACCCTTCCCACACAGACGCCTGCACACACACACGCCTGCACACACGCCTCCTTCCCACACACACGCCTCCTTCCCACACACACGCTTCCTTCCCACACGCCTGCACACCGACACCCTTCCCACACACACGCCTGCACACCGACACCCTTCCCACACACACGCCTGCACACACGTCTGCACACCGACACCCTTCTTACACACACGCCTACTTCCCACACACACGCCTGCACACACGCCCTCCACACACGTGTGTGTTGTGTGTATGTGTGTGTGTGTGCAGGAAGGGTGTTGGTGCGGAGGCGTGTGTGCAGGCGTGTGTGTGGGAAGAGTGTCGGTCACAGCGACAGATTCACTGTCTGACACCGAAGTACAATCGGTCATCATAACATTTGCTGACAGGTGTCAGACAGAGTGTCTGCGGGCGTCCCTGTTCTGACGTCATCAATAACAGTCGTAGCCCTGTTGGAGGGAAGATTTTTTTTTTCGCGCGCTTTTTACAAAAGTCATGTTTTTACGGAAATAAGGCCTGGAAATCAATTATTTTTGGTGGGTTAGGTGTTTTGAATGTACAGTCAACATAATTAGGCAAAAAAAAAATGGGTCTGGACGACTACTTTAAGATGTAGTGATGGAAAAAAGGACAGATACAAGAATTGGGAAGGATGAAATCCATATTACCCATTATTGCATTCTACTATTTAGTCCATGGGAAATAGCTTTTTAAGTTAAACTAATTGCATCAATCTTACTATAGTTTGTTTTATTGCATAAACATGTTATTTGAACCCTAAGGAACACCCTATCCAAAATGGGACAATTTCGGCCATCTTGAACTTACCTAATTTTCAGAAACAAAATGGCTGCCGTTACCATTGTTTAAGCTTGAATATTACCTCAAATATCAACGTTTTGGCATATAAATATATTAAATAGTAATAGAAACATGACCTCAAGCAACTCATATCAGGCATCAAATTTGTCCCTTGACCCCTGTGGGTCCTTGGGTCAAAGGTCAAACCTTATATTTTCCAGGTCAAAGGTCAAAACTTTCATTTTCGGTTACAAAAATTTGTATTAGAATCACTTAATTGAGGAAATGTTGAATTTAGTTAGTTATCTCGAACTAGTTTAGTAATTGTTCATTTATTGATGACAACAATTACAATACATTCTTTTGCACAGTTTACAAAATTATTGCATATAACCAAACTAGAAACCAATTCTTGAGGGTTTCTCTATTTTTGACAGGCAGTCATGCATCAACCAAAAGATCAATGGGGAGTTTTCTAATAAGCTCACGCTCAAGCCTGTCTCTCAGGCTCTCACATCCTCAGCACTTTCAGGCTGAATGATCTATCATTTACCGTAAATTCTCTGTACTTCTTTGGGACATCAGAATTACCCTTCAATACAACAACTGAAACAGTTCTTAATAAAAAATGTAGTTTATCATTTTATTTGTCTGCACTTGGTGAAAATATTGGCAAAACAATTGAATATTTGAAAACTCAATCTTTAAAAATCGTCTTTTCATAAAAAAACACAAGTTCAAGCAGAATGAGGCTTCAGGAAATATCTACTTGTATGTAAGCATTCACTGAGTACCTGTTTTGGGTGTATATGTCTCTCTTGCGACGAACATTTAACCAAGAAGTAATTTAAGTGCTTGGCACCTCAACGAACAGTCCGGGATGGAAGACAGTTGAGAGCGTTTGTTTACTATTTCCGTCTCGAAAGACGAAAGTCTCCTTTATGTGGGAAACGGTATGTGGGAGCGGATGCCACGAATATTCCAGTAGAGGATAGAGAGTGTGATGAGATAAGCGGGTGATAATAGTTAGGATGACAGTTTCTGGTATTGAGGAGTTAGGAGTATCAGAGATATGAGCTGTGAGGTAAGGAGCGGGTGCGCTGTGCTGAGTTCCTACCCGTGTGGTGTCTACAGGAAAGTGGATGATAACAGATCATGCCGGCGGGATGGTTTCTGTGGAGATGCTGAACGCCACACTCTGTTTTGGTTAAATGTTCGTCGCAAGACAGACAGACACACCCAAAACAGGTACTCAGTGAATGCTTACATACAAGTAGATATTTCCTGAAGCCTCATTCTGCTTGAACTTGCGTTTTTTTATGAAAAGACGATTTTTAAAGATTGAGTTTTCAAATATTCAATTGTTTTGCCAATATTTTCACCAAGTGCAGACAAATAAAATGATAAACTACATTTTTTATTAAGAACTGTTTCAGTTGTTGTATTGAAGGGTAATTCTGATATGTCCCAAAGAAGTACAGAGAATTTACGGTAAATGATAGATCATTCAGCCTGAAAGTGCTGAGGATGTGAGATGCGCGAGGGACATCTGGCGGCTTAGCTTTGAAAACTCCCCATATAATGACGTGTGTGTGTTCTGTTGTGCTGCTGTAGAAGAGGATGGAACAGTGTGGGTAGGTGAAATAGCAGCAACTACAGTCAACAATGCAAGCAAGGAAAGAGGATCTTCAATACTGGTCAACACACATTTATCATCAGAGACCTTACTATACTTTTCTAAGTGTATTTTTCATGCTGAATCCGAATCTGTCTTAGGTTTTGCTCTAGCACGAACAGTTTTGGTACATGTACGTACTACGTGTACTATGTTTTACGTAGAGAAATTGGAAGTGGGACAAAATAGAGTAGCAAGAATGGGACTGAATGCACCTAGATATGCAGCGATTAAAGGTTTGAGAGGTGACATGGGATGGAGTACATTTAGGGAGAGGCATACGAAAGTGACTCTTAGGTATAAGGTTAGACTGGAACGAATGGAGTACACAAGATTGGCTCGAAAAGTTTACTTGTGGAGTGAATGCAGCAGTAAATGGAGGAAGCCATGCCAAAAAATGGTAGATAGAAGTGGATTGCAATTTTGGTGGATGTATCAACTGATAGATTGAAGACTGAATGTTGTTGAATGGAAGATGATGAACGGTGACGGAGAAGGCCTTGAGTGGGATGTGAGAAAGTGGAAAAATGAGGTTGATAGAGTAGTGAAATATGTGGGACTAAAGGCGTTTTCTGCGGGGGATTTTTGGTTGCAATCGGAAAATTTTCGGTTGCAAACGGTCACAACAACAACAACAAATGATTGCGGGTCGGGCCAATCATCTTCCCTGGATGGTTGAACAGGGATCGAAATTTGAGCAACCAAAAAATTTTCGGTTGCAATCAGGATCCCTGCAGAAAATGCCTTAAGTAAGTGGAAGAATGAGATGGAGCAAAAGAAAACACTAGAATGGTATAAGGAGAAAGAGGCACCAACGTATGAAAGTGTGTATGGTGGAAAGTGTCTGTGGTGCGTGGCCTCCTCACTACCGTAGATAACACTATAGTCGCCACTTGCACTAATGTCGCCAGATGCCATATATTACGAATTATAGCATCACTATTGATTTGTATGTGCCACTGAAGATGGTACACAGTAGTTTATATCATGACTGTATAATCAACCCTGTTTCAGTGTTGTTTTGTGCTTTGTATCTGCAAGTATACACGGTTTCAAATTTCGTTTTGTCATGGGGGGGGAGGGGGTCTTCTTTGTTCTTACTCTACTCCTTTCTTCTTATCTTCTCTCTTCTCTTTTACTCTTTTGCGTGCGGGAGGGAACACAACATCAGTCTCTTTCTCGACACACATATCGAGGTCTTACGTCAAGTAGCCGCTGGTTATCACCACTGATACAATACTACATCAATATCATCATATAACTGTTGTTTTAGAATGTTTATACATAAAAGGAATACATTTTTCAAATTCTGTACATTGATTTACAGATAATAAATTTTCCTCTGAAAATACACCAGCGGCACTACGGAGGGCTTCGGGAGGCAAAGTTGCCGCTGGTGGCCGCCGTTCGCCGCTCTAATGCCTACGTAGGCCCGCCGGTGGTGGTTAGCTGGGATGGGTCTCTCCTTTTTACACTGATGCGAACTGCTCACCCTACCAGTGGCCTCTTTACATCAGCCTTCACGTGTGCGATGGGAAACATGACATTCCCTATTGAATAACTCCAATAATGTCCCTTCTCCGCAACACATTGGACTCAGGCTGGTAATTCACAATTCGGAAATAAATAATTTCCTTTTTCCTTGACTCCGCGAGGACTCAAACATAAAAACATAAGAAAATAAGGAAGCTACAAGAGGCCGCGAGGCCTACACGTGGTAGTTCCTGTCACCTAACACTACTACATCCACCTTTCATCCCCATCCATGAACCTATCCAGCTCCCCTTTAAAGCTCCCCAATGACTCAGCACTAACTACCTGTCTACTGAGACCATTCCATTCATTTACCACCCTATTTGTGAACCAGTTTTTCCCTATTTCCTTTCTAAATCTACGCTTTTCCAGCTTGAATCCGTTACTTCTTGTTCTACTTCTTGTTCTTGTTCAAACTTACGCCACATCAGAATTTCACTCGCAGACCAGCGCATTACCGATTCTGCCATAAGGTTAACCCAATGGTTTTACGGCTTCTGATGAATTTATGTTCATTACACAGCTTTATCCTCCCTCTGAAATTCTATTTCCCGAATTGTGAAGTCGACGTGGTAGCGTGTGGCTTCGTGGTTTAGGCTTTTCACTCTTCGGAGGTTTGGTTGAGGCCGTGTGATGGTCTTCCATTTTCCCTATTTTCTCTCTGTTTGACTTTTTCAAGGGGATACTGCACAGGACCATCCCACCGCTGCCACCAGTGTAACGGGGGGGGGGGGGATCTTCTTTGTTCTTACTCTACTCCTTTCTTCTTATCTTCTCTCCTGTTTTACTCTTTCTTGTGTGCGGGAGGAAACACAACATCAGTCTCTTTCTCGACACACATGGGTCTCCTTTTTACACTGATGTGAACTGCTCACCCTACCAGTGGCCTCTCTACATCAGCCTTCACGTGTGCGATGGGAAACATGACATCTGTCCCTTCTCCGCAACACATTGGACTCAGGCTGGTAATTCACATTTCGGAAATGTATCATTTCCTTTTTCCTTGCCCCGCGAGGACTCTAACCTACGCCACATCAGAATTGCACTCGCAGACCAGCGCGTTACCGATATGTCGGCAAACATAGGCCGAGATGATTCCCCTGGGACAGGCTGTGAGTCATCTCGGCCTATGTTTGTCAAAAAAACCTACACCGCTCGATCAGTCTTTTATCTGCTAAGTTACCGAGAAATTCGCGCACCAAATTCAAACAAGTTCAGAAGCCAGCACCACCCTCTTCCCCACTCACCCCAATTATTGGTATAATTTCGGTATTGGGCACTATAAACTAACAAATTTAACTTACATCATTGTGTTGATCTTTTCATCCTTGCATTGAATTCCAATTTCCCCAATTTCCATGCCAATGGCGATACATATAATACCGAAAATTTCCCGTTTTAGCTACCGTAGATAACACTAAAGTCGCCAGGACAACGGGTTTTTTTATTAACAGAAGTCTGGTGGGGTTATTATTTACATTTCTACATTCATGATTTCAGGAAAGTTAGAAGGGGCTATCTGGAGAGTGTGTCATTTTGTATCTTCATCTGTATCATAGTATGGCTATAAATGAACAAATTACAAAAATAAAACCGAGTGGCGACTTTGTTAACGGGCTACGCTACCATCGTCGTCGCCCAAAAAAAAAACTAGTAGTGAAATTTGAAACCGTATATACTTGCAGATACAAAGCATAAAACAACGCTGACACAGGGTAGATTAGTACAGGGTACAGTCATGATATAAACTACAGTGTGGAAATTATCCATCAACCACCCTCTCATAATTGGTAGAGTGGTGGTTTTGTTTCCCCCCCCCCTTGTGAGTGAGGTATTTTCCGCTCGTCATAGGGGGAGTGTGAGTAGGAATGTATATATAATTTAAATGGTAATGGGTAATATTAAGGTAATTTAAGTAAATGATTAGTACTGGGATAGGATCAATTAATATTCTCAGTGCTATTAATCATTTGCAACTTAAATAATTAGCACCTTGGTTTGAAGCGCGGTCATTGGCCGCCGCCCATTAGATTCTATAGCCACTGATATTGGTATACGTGGCTAGGTAAGGTGGCGATCGCAGCCGCCCACTTACGGAGAGTCAGTACACTCTAGACCCTTCGAGGAGTAACATCTATTGATCTAATATACGTGCTTGTCTAGAAGTACAAGTACAGTACACTACCAGCTCCCATCGAGTTAATATCTCTTCTCTGATTATAAAGAAGAGATTTGTACAGTCGACCGCGCTAAGTATTGTCGCGGTTTTCAGAATATTTCGCCCTCTGGCGACACTTGGCAACTCTCTCCCCGCTCCGCTAGCCCCGCTCATCCCAGAATGCCCTACCACTAAACTATCCTTACACTACACGTCTCACTTCTTTCACTGTAGTTTACTTCATTCGATTAATGGTCACTCTTGACTTCTATACTGAACATAGAATGATGGTGGGATTACGACTGCTTGGAAGAAAAAACTCAAAATATACAGAAATAAACGAGATTAGGAGAGTTGAACCCCAAGGACAAGGCAACAAATGTTTATACCACTTTCTTTCTGTGCCACGTTTTTAATAAAAAAATTTAAATTTACCTGTAAACCCAAAAATCATGTTATGTGAAAGAGAAACATCTCTTGAAGACGATGGTGCCCTCAGATGTTTGATAGAGTGAAAATGAAGGGAGACTAGCAACATTTTATATCAACATGTTGGCCTCCGAGATATCGTTTCTCTCAGACACACACTCTCTCTCTCCTCTCTCTCTCTTCTCTCTCTCTCTCTCTCTCTCTCCTCTCTCCTCTCTCTCTCTCTCTCTCTCTCTCCTCATAGGTATTTAATTTTTGTTGATTGAATCTAACTTACAATTAAATGTGAAAATCAAATTATGTGATAATTGATCATTCCAGAGATTTTTGCATCAATAAGGAAGGAAAACTTACCGCGCGCTTCCAGAATCTTCATTCCTTTAATGACTCCTCACTCTTCCCCCTGTCATCAAAACAATATTAATACGATAATAGTAAAAATAAAAATAATAAAAGAGAGAGAGAGAGAGAGAGAGAGAGAGAGAGAGAGAGAGAAAATAGTTGCACGCCCCTGTGACTTCATGCCAGCGGGTTCATGGAGCCCAGACTACCACTCACTACCAAGCGACAAGTGGTTACCGTAGCACGGTGCCAACTCATCTTTTATAACCGTCATTTTTCAGTACGCCAATAACTTTTATTCAAATGATTTCTCTTGTTTCAATGTAATGGTGTCTTTTTGTTGTTGTTATTTCACATCAATAACATAACCAGGAATATTATTTCGGCTTACAATCAACAGTTACTAATGACATAACAACACATTTTGATTTAGAATATTTATTTACACAGGATAACACACGCAGTCACACACGCACCACTGATCTATATAACATGGATCGCGGAAGCCTGGCTCAGCACTGGTTCCAACTGTCCGCCTTTTGGGTCGTAACCAAAACAAAGCCTTAAATCTGCGGCTCGCGTTGCTGTCTATCTGGTGTTACGCCTCGTCATGCCAAGTTGTGTTTGGGCTGTCTGGCTGTGTTATCACCTCGTCATGCCAAGCTGTGCTGCTATGTCCTGTACAAACAGACCAGGACCTGGAAAGTGGAAAAATCTTTCCACCTGTGAGTAACCCCACACACACACACACGCACCCACCACACCCACACACACCCACCACACACACACACCCACCACACACACACACACCCACCACACACACACACACACACCCACCCACACACACGCACCCACCACCCACCACACACACGCACCCACCACACACACACGCACGCACCCACCACACACCCACCCACACCCAGACACCCACACCCACACCACACACACACCCACACCCACTCCCCACCCAGCCCATCCACTTTTAAACATCTACCCACTCCAGTCATCCACCTACTAGTTAAAAAAAAATATAGGTGGATAGGGTTTATACTTTTTTTTATATAGGTAGATATAGATATAAGTATATTTTTTTATACTTGTTAACTATTAGTGGGGAACGGAAGCAGACCTGAGTGCGGTTATGATACAAATGAATATATGATCATTTGTATCATAACCGCACTCAGGTCTGTTTCCGTTCCGCGCGCTTCCTAATAAGCGGTGCTTGTTCTAATGGAGATAGCTTTATTTTGCAAAGAAAAAAAAAGGAAAAAAAAGTAACCCTTTTGGTTAAAGTTAGGTTAGGTTTCATTACAACCTATAAAGTTAGGTTAGGTTTTTATTAAAACCTTTAAGGTTAGGTTAGGTTTCATTTAAAAACCCATAAGGGTTTGGTAGGTTTCATTAATATTATTTTTTTTTCGGGGGGGGGGGGGGGGTTGCGCAAAATAAAACTATCTCCATTGCAACAAGCACCTATTGTAGGCCCCAAAAAAAAATAGTTGATGTCTCTTAAAACGACCGCGAAACTCGTCATTATTACCAAAAGTTGTTTCGTAGTCTAAATGAAACCATTAGTCGTTTCGTACACTCAGCTCAGAGTTGAACTTGACTACTAGAGTTACGAAACGACACCAGGTATGTACGAAATACTCAAAATCAGTGTACGAAACTAACTACTTTCATTCAATATACCTAATTAAGAAAGGTTTTTTGATTAGGCCAAAGGTTTTTGATTAATTTAAACTTCCTGTAATCCCCGAGAGTAGCTTCTATGGACCAAATTGGGCTCGCGCCGTACCCGTGGCGCGGCCCGGGACGGGGCTAGCGCCGTTTTTAGTGGACGAGAACTGCGCGTTCGCTCATTAGGTCAGACACACAACACTCGGTGGTTCGCTCATTAGGTCTGTACACTGCACTCTTAGCCTCTCGCTTTACCACATACACCACACCTGTCACTACCACTTGTACGGCCCCCGCAACACACCTGTCACTACACACCTGTACGGCCTCGCAACAAAACCTGTCACTACACACCCCGTACGGCCCCGCAAGGGCACCTGTCACTACACACCTGTACGGCCTCGCAACACACCTGTCACTACACACCTGTACGGCCTCGCAACACACCGTCCTACACACCTGTACGGGGCCCCGCAAGGCACCTGTCACTACACAAACCCGTACGGGGCCTCGCAACACACCTGTCATAAAACCTTTACGGCCTCGCAAGACACCTGTCACTACACACCTGTACGGCCTCGCCAACACACCTGTTGTCTGTGTATCACCGTAAATAAATGGGCTTGGAAGGTTCGAAAGGGTGCACTAGGGTTTGGGAAATTTAGTATAGTAGTAGTAGGTGTTAATAGTAGTTGTAGGTGGTAATAGTAGTAGTAGGTGGTAATAGTAGTAGTAGTAGTAGGTGTTAATAGTAGTAGTAGGTGGTAATATAGGCTATCACATGCCAGCAGCCAACACCCAGCCACTGCCTGGCCGGCCCATGTATTTGTTTTGGTTATTTCCCAAGTTTGGCGGCTGGTGATTTCAGTATCTGGCCCACAGCTAGCCCAGATCCGCGATCCATGTTTATAGATCAGTGCACCCGCACACAAGGGGGGTTTTTCTCTCCCCTCTCTCCTCTCTCTCCCTTCTCCCCTCTCTCCCCTTCCTTCTCTTTTTCTCTCTTTAACCCCTTCACGCCCAAATTTTTCCATCAATAAAAAAAAATCTCTGTGTTAGCCATAAAAATTAGGGAAAAGTCACTGAATTACCACATTGGGTTTATTTGGGAAAGGGAAACCTTAAAAAAGGTAAATTTTTTAATAAAATATTGCTTATAGTCACTAAAAATGGGCCCTAATGGGAGCCAAATTCCCAAAGGGAAAAATCACGTTAGGGGCCCCTAAAGGGGGTTTAAAAGGGGTTATCTCCCCTCACACACACTCAAAAGTGTTTCTTCTCTTAAAAGGGTTTTATCTTTTTTTTTCTCTCACTAAAAAAGGGTTTTCTCTCTTACTTTTTTCTCACACACATACAAAAAAGGTTTTCCTCTCTCTCTTTTTATCTCTCTCTCCCCTCTCTCTCTCTTTTCCTCTCTCTCTCTCCCCCTCTCTCTCTCTCTCTTTTAAAAAAGGGTTATCTCTTTTTCTCCACATACTAAAAAGGGTTCTCCTCGCTCTCTCTTTTAAAAAGGGTTACTCCCCTTTTCCCCTCCCCTAAAAAGGGGTTCTCTCTTTTAAAAGGGATATCTCTTTTTTCCTCACACACTCAAAAGGGTTTCCTTCCCTTTTAAAAAAGGGTTATCTTTTTCCCTCTCCACTTTTCACTAAAAAGGGTTTTATCTCTCTCTTTTAAAAAGGGTTATCTCTTTCTCTCCCCACACACTCAAAAGGGTTTTTCTCTCTCTTAAAAGGGTTTTCTCTTTCTCTCACATACCTAAAAAGGGGTTTATTTTCCTCTCTCTTTTAAAAAGGGGGTTTATTCTTTCTCTAAACCCCACTAAAAAGGGGTTTCTCCTCTCTCCCACACCCCACATGCAAAAAGGGGGTATATCCCCTCTCTTCTGAACATTAAAGCGAGTGTATAAACCCCCTTTTCTGTTTTACTTTTTCAACCCAAACTTGGCTTTAGATGAAACAAGTCTGTCGAAAAAAATTCTGTGCCTCAGGCTTTCCCAGATATTATGGGAGTGAGCCACCGGGGTTTTCCCTCATCCCTCCCCCTTTTTTGGGGGGTCCCTTTTTTTGTTTTTTTGGGGGCCCAAAAAGTTTTCGTTTGGGTTAAAGGTCGGGGGTTCGGGCAGGCCATTGGGGGCCGGATGACGTCTGGGGGGTTTTGTTGAACCATTTTTCAACACCCCTTGAAATTTTTGGCGGGAAAGCAGGGGTCCAGGGCGAGGGGAGAAGGGGCTGGGGTTTGCAGGGATGGGGGCGTCCCCTTTAAACTGTTGGAAACAAAACTTCTCCAGGATCTTCACATATTGTGCGGCAGCGGAAGGCGATTTTCTATTTTGGGTGACCCTCCCCGGGTCCTGGCAGCCTTTCCTTTCCCCTACCCTGCTGTGACCTTCCACTGCTTTCGCGGGGCGGATTTTTCTGCGACTCATCCTTTTTAAAGATAACAGTTACTTCCCAGGGAAACCAAAAACCTTTTTACAGCCCATCAATTCCAATGATCTGAAACTCGGGAAATGCCAGGGGGTCGCTGGCAGTTTTAACTAAAAAGGTTTTTCTACTTTTGTTTTGGTTTCCGCGACTTATTTTTTTCAAAAAATTAAAATTTCGCGAAAAAACATTGATGCACCGCATCGGAATACAAAAAAAATATAGTTCTTTTTTGGGTTACAAATTATAGGGTGACATGAATTACGTTTGGAACGTTCTATACTAGAAATTTTAAATGCAAATTATCGCCCCCGAGTACAAAGTTTAATTTAATTTTTTACATGTAGTTGTGGCTGAAAAATTTTGGGCGATTTTCACACGTTTTCTAAGACAGTACCTGCGTCTGGCAAAACGTTTTGTCAAAATACAAAAAAGCAATCCCTTTGGGAAAAACGAAAAAATAAAAAGCCGAAATGGGCTTTTTGCGGGCGACAATGTAGGTTAAAAATGGGGAGGTGGGGACATCCCCGCGGCGGGGGGGTAGAACCCGATGAGATTTGAGGGGAAAAATTGTTTCAAAAAAATTGCCATTTCCCAGGGCGTCGATCTTTGGGCACTTCCAGGCTTTCTATCTGTTTGATACACAATAATAACGGGAAAAATATGATTTGGCCTAGGTATAGTTTAATTTTCTAAACATACGTTTTGGGACTAATAAAAGGGGTTTTATCTTTTTCTTTTCCACATACACTAAAAAGGGTTATCTCTCTCTCTAAAAAAGGGGGGTTACCCTTTTTTTCCTTCTCACACACATCAAAAGAATATCATAGAGGGCTTTTTTACCTCGCCCCCCTCAACTAAAACCCTCCTTGGTTTTTTGGTTATATAAATTTTTTTAACAAAATCAGGCTTTTTAACAATAACATTAGAAAAAAATCGTTTTTTAAAATTTTAAACTTTTTGTTTTTAAGGGCAGGGGAAATAACCCCAATTTTTTTTTCTTTCAAGTTCCCAACTTTTCCCAAATTGTGATTTAAAAACTGCCAGCGCCACTGGGCATTTCGGATTTTTGCAGTTCTCTCTAATTACCAAAAAGGGAAAAGGCATGGAATCGTCTGCATTTAAAAAAAAATTGAGTAGGGGTTTTAATTTGAAAATGGGTCCTAAAACGATTTTAAAATTTAAGTGATTTTCGTGTTAATCAAACTTTGTTTATGAAAATTTTTTGTCAGTTTTAAAGGGGGTATCTAATTTACTTGTTACATCAAAAATATGAGTTTTTAAAAGTGACTACTATTCAAGGGGGACGAAAAGGGCAGACAGTGCGATCTCTAACATTAAGTAACCAAAACAAAAAATAACCCCGGGCCTCCAACATCCTCAAAAAGAAACCCTAGTATCTGGGGTCACAACTGGCAAAATCAAATAAAAGGTTATTTTTGGGTTGCTGTTTGTGACCTTAGGCTTGAGTGTGGAGGGTGATTGGGCCGTAGTATACACAAAGTGATGAGTGTGGGGGTTTGGAGTTGGGAAAAAAAATGTTTTTAGGGAATAGCCGTTCACTCAATGCATATGGAGAACCCCCTATTTTCGAATTTGGTTTTGGGTTTATTTCCTTTTAAAGCTGAGCACCCAAACCCACTGGGGTAAAAAAATTCTGGGGTCATAAGAATCATTATAAACCAAACTGTGCATTACCAAACGCCCCCCCTTATGTTAAAAACATTATTCAACGGAAATTTTTTCTGTGCCCTCTCTCCCCTTCTCTCTCTCTTCTTCCCCTCTCCCTCTCTCTCTCCTCTCTCCTTTTCTCATTTTGTTTTTGGAACATTCCATTTTCTTTTTACGATTTCAATTGGTATTAATGGAGTTTTTTATTTACCAAATAAGCAATACATTAAAAACAGCAGACTGTAATAACAAATAATAAAAAATGTAAAAAGGCTACTTGGCATTTTGTTTGGGCCCCGGGGGGATGTTGACTGACAGGTTTACCGGGAGGCGGCAGCCTCGCAGCCCAGTACCCTCCCCACTCGCTCCACACGATCCACTTACAAAACCCTTAAAGTGCCTTTTACAGTATTTTCCCAAACCTTATTTTATGGGGAACCCAAACCCGACCATGGTGAACATTTCCCCAAAAAACCGTGGTTGTCCCCCGGGTTTCTGGGAGTAGAAGCCTCATTATAAAACCTCGTGATTTTTTTTTAAAAGAAAAAACTGCTAAATATTAATTTAAAAATTTATAGGTTTAAAATGTATTTAAAATTTTAAACTTTATACTACCCAAAAAAATTGATTTGGGGTTTGAACGTTTTAGAATTAAAGAATAAAGCATAATTTTATAACAAAAAAACATTTGATTTTATATATTTTTTTCCTTACCCGTGTTTTTCAGGCCCCCAGCAATTTTGACTCCCATTTGGGGGTCTGAGGGGAAGGTCTTTTCGTTTGCAGAACCCCGACTTTTTTCCCGAAATCGTCCCTCTGCAAATTTTAGGTATTGCAGGGCAAAGCCTAATCGCTGCTCCTTGTTGGCTTGTTCGGAAGGGTTTTTCGGCTGGGATTTTGTGGTTTTATTCCCCTTTGTAAATTTTTTTAATTTTAGCCCTGCCAAAAACGGCTTCCCCAAATTTTTCTTTTTCTTGCATGCTGGGTGAAAGGGGGTTTTTTGAAAATGTGGAAAAATGGGCTGTTTCTCCAGTGCCCGGGGACCTGTCGCGGAGCGCCACTTTTTCGGCAAAAATTTTTTAGGGGGGCGTCATTTTCTGTTTCCCTTATCCTTTTCATCCCCCTGAACTGTTCGCTTATTTTTATTCAAATGCTTTATATTTCTGTTGTTGGAAATTGGCAGAAAATTAGAGCTTTAATTGATTGTCGCTCTTGTTTAAAATTTGTTTTCCCCCCCCCGTCCCCTGGGGGGGCCCCTGCTGCCGTCTTGAACACCCCACCCCCTCGGTGATGTTAAATTTTCAAGCGAGGGTTTTTTTCGTAGTTTTTTTTTCCCAGAAAAAAAAAAACTGGGGGAGTTTTCGCCCTCTTTTGTTTATTTTTTAATCAATAAAAACACATAGATTTGCTGAAATATTTAAATTTTATTTTTAAAATATGGAATGGATTTGGGAAGGAGCATGGGAAATTTACTTGACCAAATTTTTCCGTTAAAAGAAATTTTGATGTCAAAAAATTTCGGCAAGGAATAGAGAGGATAATATATTCTAAGCAGTATTGACATGCCAAAAATGTTAAATTTCCCCTTTATAAATTTCAAAAAAGGGGCATCTGATTTATAGTTAAAAACATTAGTCCCATTAAAATAGAATTTAAAAACTTTCAAATCTCGGGGAAGGGTTTTTCCAGTAAAGTGATTCCTGAAAAGAAAAATCTACGGACGGGCGACATTACTTAGCGCCCCCTCGCTGTACTACATACGTTAATTGTACATATAAGTTTATAAAACCCAAAAGGACTTGTCTTAGCGGGCTTGCAAAAAAATTTTTTGGGCCCCCGTCTATTAAGTCTGAAATAGCTTTCTTGACCCCCAAACCCCAAAAACGCCTCCAAATTCCCCCTTTACGGGAGGGCCCCCGATCACGCGCTACCCCCCTTTGGATCACAAGACAGGCGGGGTTAATACAAGGGCCCACAGCCATTTCCCCAAACCCCTTAAACCCCCGATAAGTATCCTAGTTTTGTTGATTAGCTAAGGTAATTTAGTCCCCCCAAAGGGGGGGGGATAGGAAAATGGGTTTTATTTTATTAGGTAAGACCTCATATCAAATATGTTTGAGCATAAATTTCTACATACAGTGTAGCATCTATATCTTAGTGGCACACACAATCTAGTGATGTTTAAAATTCGAAATATATGGGCCTGACGCATTAGTGCAGGGGGCGATTTAAAGTGCTGTCTACGGTACAGCCAGAAACGGTTTTGGGTTAAATCAATTATTTTTAGGTTAGTGTTGGGGGGTTTGGGATTTGATGATTAAGGGAAAAAATGAAAATTTCATGGGGATTGTACACTGAAAACTGTTGATGGGGGGGACGGGGGAAAAACAAAAAAACCAGCATTTGGTTTTCCCCGGGGTGGGGAATTTTTTTCACAACATATTTAATCTGAGTTTCTTACCTATTCAATCAAAACCAGGGGTATCACCCGACAATCATCCCCGCTACTTTAAATAACTAGGATACTTATCGGTGGGGTAGTGGGTTGAATTTAAAGGGGAGGGTTTTGGGTCAATTTGCAATGGTCTTGTGATCCCTTGGTCGCCCGTGAAAAGACAAGGCGGAGGTGGAGGCGTAACGTGGTCGGGGTCAAGGGTTACAACCAGTAAATTGACGACCGGCTATTTTTATCAGGGTTTTTTAACACAGTCCTATGATTTTTAAAACATATATGTACAAAATTAAGTATGTACTCAAACAGCAAAGGCAACCCGGGAACCCCCCCCCGCCATCTTTTTTCCCCCCGCAGGAAAAACCCCCACGGATTGACCAAAGGCCACATTTTTTACCCCGTTAGTAAAATTCGTAGGCCCTTTCTCTCTCTCTCTCTTGTCTCTTTTTCTGTCTCTGTCTCGTCTCGTCTCTGTCTCTGCTCTGTCTCTCTCTCTCTCCCTCTCTCTTTACACAAACACGTAATTTGGAAAGTTATTAATGCGGAAATACATAGATATTATTTCAGCAAGATTAGACAGAGAGAGGACGAGACGAGATAGGATTTGAAGGCAGTAGGTCGCGCTACTCTTTTTTCTCTTCTTTATTCAAATCCTTTTTTAAACCCCCCTTTTCTCTTTCTTCCCGCTGCTTTTCCCGGGGTTCCATTCCCTTTTCATAAACTCTCTTCTCTTTCCTCCTCCAGATTTTTCACCCCTTTCATTTTCTGCAACTTTCCCTTTTTCAGTTTTTTTGCTTCCTTCTTGCCTTTTTTCATATCCTTTCCCCGTGATGGTGGGGTTTGGTGATGGGGTGGGAGGGCCCGGTTTGGTAGGGGAAAGAGTTTTTAAAAATTTTTCCCCAAAGGGTGCTTATTTCGCGCCGTCCCACACAAAAAAACCTCTCTCTTTTCGGCTCTCTCAAACTGGCAAAAAATAAGCGACAATAGGGAAAGAGAAAAAAAAAGGAGAGTGTGTAAGGTGTGATAAGGACGGGCGAAAGATTTTAAAATAATGTGGAGAAGGGAAAGGGAAGGGAGGGGAAACCCTCGGGAAATGAGTGAATCGGGGCCCAGGGGGTTAGGAGGGGGCCGGGGCAGGAAAAAAGGGACAAAAAGGAGGGAAAGGATAAGGGGGGGAAGGAAAAGGGTGCGAGGGGGTGGGTGATAAAAGGGGGGAAATTTAAAGGCCAGGTAGAGGAGGAAAAGCCCTTTTAAACCAGGGTTTTTATTGTTTTTTTTTGGTAGAATTCTTTTTTCTTATTTTTTTGCCTCCATCAGCAAATTATAGTTGTTTTAACGGAAAAAAACCCAGGTCCCTGTAGCCCAGTAAAAAATACGGTTTGCCCCTGAAAAAATTTCCAAAAAAAGCTTTTTAGTTTTTTTTGGTAGTTTTTACATGTGGGGAAAAACCCATACAAAAAAAGGTTTCCCAAAAATTTTTGGTTTACCACAAAGGGCCCAAGGGGGACGTAAAGGGAATAGGCCGCAAAGCAAAAAAAAGGGAAGGGGACAAAAAAAAACCCCCCCCAAAATTTTTTTTTCTTTTTTAAAAAACCCATTTTTAAAAAACTTGGTAAAATATATAAAAAAAAAAAAAAAAAAATAGGGGTCGTTTTTGGGGAAAATTTTTGATTTGGCGAATAAAAAAAAAAGAGTTAGCGAAAAAAAAAGGGTGTTTTTGGGGGGGCCCCCCCAAAGACTACCCCCGGGGGTAAATTTATCAGCGGAGAGGGGTGGGTAGGGGTTTTTCATTCGAAAGGGAAAAAAAAACCCGCTGGGGCCCGTAAAAGGGCGATTTTTTTTTATTTTCAAATTTAGATCAAAAAATTATAGCCCCTCAAAAAAAAAAAAAATAAAAAAAAAAATAAAAATTTTTTCTTTTTTTTTTTCATTTTTTTTATTTTGGGGGGATTTTGAGGGACTATACCCCTTTTCCCCCTTTTATATGGGGGGAAAAAACATAAAAAACGTTTCCCAAAAAAAGGGAATTCACCACAAAGGTCCAAACTATGCCCGTCAAAGACAGGGACAGCCATCGCACTAAAAAATAACCACTTTTTTCCTTATTTAAAAGGGTTTGTAGTTTGTAGGTTACAAAAAGGGATTTACTTTTTTTATATTTATTTTTTGGATTTAACAATTTTATACAAAGTTTTCTACTAACTCCCACGGGACACCCCCGAGGTCATGAGTCATCGGGGGACGTCTTTGGAATACATGTCCCATTCAAAAAATTTAAATAAAAATAACAGTGCTTTTTAAGGCCCTCCCTTCACCCACGGGGAATAAAACGTGTCATTTTAAAAAGTCTCTTTTTTCACCCTCGGGACATGTTCCCCCAACCAAATTGTCCCCCCCCCCCAATTTCCCCTTTTTGACAGGCCGCAAAACCCCGGGGAAACCAAAAGTTCCGTGTTTTTTGAAAAGTGCCCCGAAGTTTTTATAAAACCCACGGGAAAAAAATTTGCATGAATTTTTTCAAAAAGGTTTTTTGGCGCGGGGAAAATCCATAATCACGGGAAACCTGGGACTTTTTCTGAAATTTCCCACCCCCCTTTTCCGGGTAGTGCCATGGTTTTCCCCCAGGGGTTCCACCCCAAAGCACATTTTGGAGGAACCCCAAAGGGGGCATGAACTTCTTTGCAGAGGGGGGGTCGGTGGCAGGTTCAGGGGAAATTTAAAAGTTTTTGGCTAAAACCAAACTTTTCGGGCAGAGATAGAATACCTCATTGCGGGGGAAGATTGCCCTCCAGGTTTGCCTCGAACAATCCCAAACCTTTGGGCTTTACCCCCGGGCGTTTTTCAATCTCAGTTATGTTTTTTTAGGTGTGGAAAAAACTTTCTTAGCAAGCTTTTGGGAAGACGGGGGTCCCCCCTTAAAAAACCTTTGGGGTAAAAGCGAGTTTTTTTCCGATTCAAAAACCGCGGAGAATGGTATCCCCATCCCGTGAATGCATGCAGGAACAGAAGATTTGCTGCAGAAAAACCTTTTCCAAAACCCAAATTCTTCAAAAACCTTTTAAAATGTTCGTTTTAACTGTTGCAGGACCCCCCTTTTTTCCAAAGAGAAAAAAAGTTTTTGCCATCGCGGTTGAGGGGCCGTGATAAAAAAGTAAAAAACCCCAAAAATATATTTTATCGCGCCAATGGGGGAACTAGCCCTTTTGGGGTTGGGGAGGACTTTGGACACTGCTCCCTTAAAAAATCTCCATCTTGTTTTCCCCCTGGGAGGGGTTTTACGTTGCAAACCCCCCTGTCCTTCATGGGGTTTGTGAAATCGGGATGTTTAAAGAGACGGGTTGTTCCCCACATTAAAAGGAAATCCCCTTTTTTCCCGCCCAAAATTTTGTTCCCCCCCGCAAGTTCATTTTGTTAGGGTTCGTTTTTTGCGCCGTCTCTAAATGGGGAAGCCCTTTAGTTTTTGGGTCCTCCAATGTAACCATCAAAATTCGTAGCCTTAATATTTAACCCAAATTACCATAACTTTTTACTGATTTTTTTTTTTTTAATTTTTAGAGGAGGAAAATAAAAAAAAAATGCTTAATTAAAATTTTTAGCCCAAGTCTTTCCGCATCCAATGATACCCCTATCATCCCCCACGTCCCCCCAAAAAAAATAAGGATGGGGTTTGGGGGTTTTGGAAAAAACCCCCCCCCCAAAATAAAGTTTTCTTTCCCTAAAATTTGTTTTCCCATGAGGAAAAAAAAACAATTTTTTTTTTAGGAAACAAAAAATTTTTAGAATTAAAAATTTTACCGTTTTAAAATACCAAAATTTTACGTTTTTTTGGGCCAAAACAAAAAAAAAAAATTTCCCCATAGGGGGGAAAAGATCCCCTTTAAAATTTTATAAGCTTTTGGGGGCCATATTCCCTTTTTGTTTACATTTTTGGGCCCTTTTTGATAAACCCTATTTTTGGGAAAAATTTTAGTATGTTGTTTTTTCCCCACAAAGTAATTTCTACCAAAAAAAACAATAAAAAAAAAGGGGGTTTTTGGAATTTTTTCAGGGGAAAGGGGTTTTTTTTTTGTATTTTTTACTGGATACGGTTGGATTTTTTTGTTTTGTATGTAAATTTTTTAAATTTAATGTCAAAAAATTTTAAAAAAACTTATTTAATTAATAACTACCAGTGTAGGTTTTCGGGGCCTCTTGTAGCTTCCTTATTTTCTTATGTTTTTGTTCTTAGTAATATTTTCAAGCAAACACACACACACACAAAAAAACAACCCCACACACACACACACAACACCACACAAAAACCCCCCACACAATACACAAAATTTACAACACATACACACACACACACCCCAAAACACACACACAAAAAAACCCAGGGAAGGGGGAAATCCCAGTGTTTTGGGTACGGGGGGAGATGGGAAGGGTTTTGGTGTGGGTTTTGCCCCCAAACCCCCACAGGCAGCCATCATTTTCCACCGCTCCCTTGCCTTGGGGGCCCTTTACCCGAAATCCCTCCTGTCTGTTGTTTTGTTTTTTTTAAAAAGAGAGAGAGAGGGAAGGGCGAAATAATGGGGGAAAAAGGTTAAAAAGAAGAAATATTCTGGGATGAGTTTTGCAAAAAAGAAACCCCAACCCAACAGAGGAGAGAGAGGGGAGAGAGAAAAGGAGGGGTACGTATTTTTACTAAAAATGGGTATAAAATGTGGCTTTTGGGTCAGGGTTTGTGGGGATATATTTCCCCGTGGGGAAAAAGGGTGGGGGCAGGGGGGTCCGGTTTGCCTTTGTGTTTGAGAACCCTTTAAAATTTATTAATAAGAGATGTTAACCCGGAGGGGGTTGAAATTTGGGAAAAGCACTTATTTAAAAATTTTATTGTATCCTTTACAGGGGGTCCGGGGGGGTACTGTTCTCCCCTTTTGGGGGGGTGGCCCGCGGGTCCGGGCCCCCCTACCTATAGCCACGTAAAGAAAAAACTTAGTTTGGTAGTGTTTTTGGGCGACAACCCCAAAGAAAAACGCTCCCAAAAAAAAAAGGGGCTAATATTCCAAGTGCCAAAAAATTTTTAAAACCCCGGGAATATTAAAAAAATTTTCCTATTTCCGTATTAAAACATTTACTTAAAAAACCTTAAAAAATTACCCATTACCATTATAAATATATAATACAAAACCCCCTAAAACCCCTACACGAGGGGGAAAAAACTTTTCTCACAAAAGGGGGGGGGGGGGGAAAAAAAAACCAAACCCCTTTTAACCCAAATTTGAGAGGGTTTGGGTTTTTTGGATAAATTTTTTACACTGGGGGGGGGCGAAAAATGAAGTTTCGTTTAAAGTGACAAAACCCCCGGAATAGCGCCGGAACATTAATAGTGGGTTTGGGCATGTTTGGTTTTTTAGCTTTTGTTTTTAAAAAATTTAAAGTCTTGATAGAGGTACCAGTGAAAAATGTGACAATACTTGAAACGGGGGGGGGGGTTATCCCCCTGATGTTTTAGGAAAAATTTTTTCCCCCGTTAATTCCCCTCACCAAATTTACCTTTAAAAGGGGTTTTAAGATTTTATTACAAACGGGAAAATTCCCGGGGGGGGGCCTTAAAATAGGAGACTATTACACTAAGGGTCATTTTAAAATTTTAAAGAGAGGGTCTGAGGTAAAATTTTTACTGCCTTTCTTTTCCATGATTTTTCCAAAATTGACACCCGATATCGGCCAAAAAAATTTTAAACCCTTCAGCCCTAATTGAGTTCCCATGATTTTTTCCACCAAAAAAATTTAGTAAGAGATGGGGTTTTGGGGAAATTAGTATGGGATGGGGGATTTTTTATATGGAAAAATCAAACTGAATATTTCGGGCCCGACCCCCAAAAAATTTCCCTCATGATCAAGGGGAAAAGGGGGCCCCCTATGGTCAATTTTTCCATGGGGGGGGTGAAGCCAAAACTGATATTTCCCCATGAAATAAAGTTCGTATTTTTCTTTATCCAAAAAAAATTTAAAAAGGGTCAGAGGATTTCCTTTTTTAACCCGGGAAGGAATATTTAAAAATTTCGGGGGGGATTAACCCTTGCAGGGAGTATTAAACCCCGCAGGGAAAAATTAAAACCCTTTCAGGGGGGTATCAAACCTTGCAGGGAGTATTTAAACCCGCAGGGGGGTATCAAAACCTTTCAGGGAGTATCAACCCGCAGGGGTATTAAACCCTTTCAGGGGGTATTAAACCTTTCAGGGGAGTAAAAACCCTTTCAGGGGTATTAACCCCGAAGGGGGGTATTAAAACCCAAAAAAGAAAAATTTTATGTCTAAACACAGGGTCGGGGTCAATTTCCGGGGTTCCATTAATTTTTCAGGGTATGTTGGAGAAGGGGGAAAACCCTATTTGGTTATTATTACACTCTTTTTTAAAACCAGGTAAAAGGGCCCTTTTAACCTAAACCGTATTCAATTTTAGGTTGGGTTTTTCCTCCCCGGCACATTATTTTTAGGATTTTCAATTTTGTGGCAATATTTTTTCCCTTATGAATGGGAAAAAACCCCCTTTCCCCTAAAAACCTTTATATTGGTGGGGGCAAGAAAAAATGGTTTCCCATTTTTGGTTTAATTTAAAAGGGGTTGGGATGATAAAGGGTAAACCTTTTTCGGGTGTATGGGGAGGGGATGGGGGCCCCCTTATTAAACCCTTAAACCCCCCAAGGGGGGAAAAATTTGGGGCGTTAAATATTTTGATGGACCTTTTTTTTTGGAAAAGCCCAAAAAATCGGGTTTCCCATTTTTTTAATTGGGGGAAAGGGCCATCAAAAAGTCTTTTTAAGGTTAAAAACAATTCGTTAACACCAATTCCCTCAGCATTTCAGCCCCCCCGTCCTTTTGCCCTTTAAAAAGTTAAAAATTTAAAACCCAAATTATTTACTTTTTACAGCAGTTTTCCCCCCAAAATTTTTTTTTTATTTTGTTCCCGTTGGACTTTGGGGTTTAACTTAAAGGGCAAAGGTTTTAGCCTTTAATTTTGGGCGAGAAAAAAACCTTGCAGGGCCCATGTTCACTTTTTTAAATTTTGGGTAGTTTTAATAATTCAAAATATCTTCTGCTTTTGGGAAGGGGTTTTGTGCACCACTGTCCCCAAACCCTTTCTTTAATATGACTGCATTTCCCTTAGGGCCCCAATTTTTAACTCGGCAGTTTGGAAAAGCTGCTGAAAATACTTTTATTTACTGCCATTTTAAAATACTGTAGGGTTGGGGTTATTATCACTGTTTGGGCAAAAAAAAAACGATTTTTAAAGAAAGATTTTTTTAAATTTCCCCACAAAGTTTTTTAAGTTAAAAGGGCATGCATTTTGAAGGCCCTGGTTTTCCCACCGGGGGACAGGTTTTGGGAATTAAAAAAAGGCGCTTTTGAAACCTTTTAAAATTTTCGGGGTAAAAAATCTGGGAAAAAAAAAATTAATGTGGGGGGGGTCTATTTCCCCCAATAAGAAAAAAATTTATTTCGACTCACTTGAAAAATCGCCCTTGAACTAGGGATTTGTATCTTTTGTTTGGGTAGGCAAAATGGTTTTCCGGTAGGCTGCGAAGTTTGGGAAACGCAAAATTTCAGGCGTTTGATTTGCGTAAAAAGGCGCAGGAAAACTTTCCCCAAATAACGAGGGATCTTTTAAACTCTGAGGGGTGGCCGGGAAAAATTAGCAAAAATTACCCAGGGGGTAAAAAATCGTGGGGCTCCCTGTGGGGGAGGGTTTCCCTTTAAAGGGAAACCCTTTTAAAATTTGGGTTAAAGGGAAAATATCGGTTTTGAGGAATATGAGCACACTCCCAGTTAAAACCCCCAGATTTTAAAATTAAAATTTATCGAAAAACTTTGGGGCAAATTGTGTTTAAAGATGATAAAAATTTCTGAAAAAAATTTTTTTACCCCCGCTTTGTTTAAATTTAAATTTATATATGCAGTAAAACCGTCTATTTTTCCCCTTTGTTTTTAGCATTTGCAGACCCGAGTTTAAAAAACTATTATAGGTATAGGGGTAGGGCCCCGGCTCACACCAATAAAATTTTAAAAAATGGGTTTTAAAAAAACCTAATTTTTGCAGTAATGATTAGTTTCCCCGTCCCCTGGGTTTTAAATTTATTAAAATCAAAGGGGAAATATTAAAAGGCAAAGGGTTAAGGGTTTTAAAAAAAAATGTTGGGTTGGGAAATTAAATTTTAAATTTTAAGTTTGGGGGGAAGGGGGTGTTGGTGGCCAACCCAAGGGCATAAAAAAAGGGGGTTTTGGGCCCAAACCCCCCCTTTGTTTTTTACAACAAACCTAGGAGTAAACCCTCTGATGCTTTTTAATTTCCACAGGGTGATGGCTATGGGAGGGTTTAACAGCCGAGTCATTCTTGAGCTTCGGGAAACCAAACCCCCCCTCCAGGGCCCCATAACCCAAAAACGGTTGGGGGTAGGCCCATAATTTCCTCACCTTTAAAGGGGCCACTTTTTAAAACAAAAGAAACAAAAAATTTCCCCACTCGGGGCACCAATGGGGAAATTTTATTTCCCCCATCAATTTTTAAACTGAGTTTTAAAATACAATCAAAAACCCCCGGCTATCAAACCCACACATCATCCCAGCTTTCTTAACTAACTAGGATACAAAGGTGGAAGGTGGGTTTTAATTAAGGGTGGGGGGTTTGGATTTAAAATTGAAAAGGCCTTGTGATCCGAAAGTGGTCGCCCTGAATGACAAAGGGGAGGGGGAGGGTAATCGTGACGGGCGGCAAGTGGTTATACACCCGAAATTGACCACGGTTATTTTTTCAGGTGGTTTTATGTTTTAAAAAAAGGCCCATGAATTTTAAACACATATATGGGACAAAAAAAAAAAGGGGGGTAAAATTTAAAACCCTTAAAAAAGAAAAATGTTAACCGGTTGAGGGGCTGGGGAAATAACTTGGTTTTGAAAGCAAGTCTATTTAAAAATTGATGTTTATCCTCCCCAGAGGGGTTGGGGTGTACGGAAATTGGGCCCAGGGGGGGGGTGGCAGCGGTTTTCCCCCCCTTAAACCCCCATAGCCAAAGGAAGAAAATCTTAGGGCTAAATTTTTTATGGGGACAACCCAAAACCGCGCTCCAAAATTTAAAGGGGGCTAAAATTTTTAAATGCAAGTTTATTAACCCCTGGGGGAAAATTAATTATCCTATCCCAAAACTTTAAACATTTTCTTAAATTACCTTAATATTACCCATTTCCATTTTAAAATATAATAAAATTTCCCTTTGAAACCCCCTTCACGAGCGGAAAAAAAACTTTACCACAAGGGGGGGAGGGGGAAAAAAAAAAACCAACCAAATCTAAATGAGAGGGGGGGTTTTATGGGGAAAATTCCAACACCCCGGAAAAAAAAATAGGGGGCGTTTTGGGGATGGAAATTTGAACTACAAAACCCCCAGAAAATTTTTTAAATTTTCCCAATTTTTTTGTGGACTTGGAAAAAATTTTTCCCTAAAAACGAGTTTGGTTTTTAATTTAAAATTTTCATGTACACTCCCCCAGACCTTTTTGGGGAAAAAAATACCCTTAAAAAACTCCCCCAAAAATTTTGGGGGTGTCAACCCTTTAAAATTTTTTAAAAGTTATCAAAAAAGGGCCCCTTGAAAGCAGAAGGGGGAAAAAAACACCAAAACAAAAACACCACAATTTAAAAAACCCCACCCCAAAACATCTTAAATCGGGACGAAAAGGGGTAAGGAGGAGAGAGGAGAGGGAGAGAGGAGAAGAGGAGGGAGGAGAGAGAGAAAGAGAGGATAGGAAAAAGGTGCTTAAAAAAAATTGGGGGGGTCCTTTTTTAGAGGTGCCCACGGGGGGGTAAAAAAAAAGAAGAAAAGAGGGTAAATTTAACACACAATTTTTCCCCCCAATAAAAAAAAAATAGGTTTCCTTAATTTCAAAACAAATCGGGCCCAAAAAATTTTTTAATTTTGGGGGTTAAATTTTCCCTTATCAACCGAAAAATTCCCCCCCTTTTTTCCTCCATATTCGTTACTTCCTAAAAATTTTTAAAATTGGAAATTGGGTTTAAATTCACCTTAAAATTCCCTATCTCTCTCTTCTTTTCTTCTTCTATCTCTCCTCTCCTCCTTCAAAACTCGCTCTCTCTCCCCAAATTCCCAGGAAAAGGGGAAAAATGGTTTTTTTTATTAATTTAAAATTTTTTTATTATTTTCATTTTTTTATTTATTTTTTATAGCAAGGGACGCGGGACGCGAATATTTTTCCCCAAACACGGGGAACGGTTACGGTTACGGTTACGGTTAGGTTAGGATATATAGGTTAGTATAGATATCTCTTTAGAATTTGTGTGGGAATGGACCCTAACCCATAACTACGTCACGGTCTGTTTAAAATCGGTGCTTTGGTGGGGATAAGTCGGGTCCCCCGCGGGGTGGACCTACGAAGGGAAAACTCGGCGATGGAAGAATTTAGAGTTATTTTGCGCGAAATTGATATTCCAGGTGCTAAAATTAATGTCCCTCTGTTCTCGCTGAAAACACTTTTAAAGAAGACCTGAGGTAATGGCTGATGTGCAGAGGCTTCTAAACCAAGAAAACAGAGTCATAACAGAGCCTCGTAAAAAGGTAAGCAACTGGTAGCTACGTTATGTGTCCCTACCACTTGTTTAAAAACTTCTTAATGAGACTCTGCTGTGCTGTTTTCCTGGTTTAGAAACCTCTGCACATCAATCATCACCTCAGGTTCTTCTCATAGTTGTCAGCGAGCACGGAAAATATAGCACCGGGAATATCAATTTTCGCCCAAAACAACTCGAAATTTTTCATCGTCGTAGTCTTCTCTTTGTAGGTTGTACCTACATATTCAGGGTTATGATAGTTTTAAAATACCTTATTAATTGAGTTCCTTTGTTGTCTTTCCTCAAATAAGTAGTGGTACATCATGGTTTTAAAGTGTTACTGACGAGCCAATGCATACTCTGAGTCGTTTTCCGGTCATTTCGCCACACGTAAATTCGTCCACAAGACATTTCCCCCACATGTGAGAGTCAATTCGCCCACATGAAAGAGCCAATTCGCCCACTCTAAAGTCAATTCCCCCAAAACACGCATCCATGTCACGGAGTCATGAAAACTATATCTCCTCGGGCAGAAATGGAATGAACCACCAGTAACCTTGGGCGAAATGACGGTAGATTTCTAGTGTTTGCCCATACTCTCCCAAATTCCCCAAAACAAGTATGGGGACCTGTGGGAATGCGGGGTTTTCGGGTGGGGAACAAATTATGCGTCGGAAAACACTTAATTATAGAGTTGTGTAGGGGGGGTAAAATTCCCTAAGACCTAGAGAAAATTGTCTAACCAAAATTAACCTACCCTAGCAGGGGGCCTTGACCCACCGATAAACCTAACCTAACCAGATCTAACCTAAGCTAACCAAACCTAACCAAATCTCACCTATCCTAACCTAACCAAATCTAACCTATCCTAACCTAACCAAATCTAACCTAACCTAACCTAACCCAAAATTTCAAACCCTAAACTACCAAATCTAACCTACCCAACCTAACCTAAACAAATCAAACCTAACCTCCTAGCGAGGAGTTGGGGGGGGTTCTCGACACTTCGGTCATATTCTGTGAGGATCGTCAGGTTCACATGTCTATGGACTCAGAAGAAATCCAATGAATATTCCTACATCTAGGGAATTTTATCAACACCCCTAACTCAAAAACGATGTGGTTGCGACGCATATTTTGCAAGCATCCCGAAGCTTGTTTTGGGGAGAGGGGAGTATGTGCAAACACTAGAATAATATCCAGTCAATGCCCGCACGATCCATGTCACGGAGAGACATGTAACTATATCTTCCTCTGGCAAAAATGGAATGAACCACCAGTAACCTTGGGCGAAAGGGACTCCATAGTGTGGGCAAATTTAAAACCTGTGGGGAAATGACTCCATAGTTTGGCGGAAAGGGCATGTGAGCGAAATGACCGGATATTCCGAGTCTATATAAAACATCAACCAACTTTGTTTTGATTTATCTTATTACTCCATCCATAAACAAGTTGCAAAAACCACGGTGACATTACCCATCCTTGCCTCATGGTACCTGGTACTACATGTCGTCTACCGAAATGCTCGTCCCTACACAAGGGGAAAACTCGCCGACGGGAATGGTTAGGTTAGGTTACCGTAGGTACCTAAGGTTACCTAAGCTGTGTGTAAATGTGGAAAAATTCTAGGGCTGTGATTAGCTAGATTGGCAATGTTGTTACCAGGTTGGTTATATTTAGCTTCATTGAGTCACATGTACTCCACAGTGATGAGGCAAAAATGTATGGGAAAATCATAATTGGAAGAATACAAAAAATCTCAAATGGCAAGGTTAGTGAGGAGCAAGGCAGATTTAGAACTGGGAAAGGTTGTGTAGAATCAGATCTTTGATATGGGAATGATAATTAAGACAATGTTAGCAAAAGACAAGAAGATGTATGCTGCATTCATGGGTTTAGAGAAAGGGATAGATAAATATCCAGATGAACACCGAACTCACTTTTGGGGGACGAAACTATTTTTTTCTGGTGTGTTTTTATGTGTTTTGAAAGAATCTGCTAACCGTTTCTGTCTTTCGTTTTTTTTTACAATAATGAAAGAAAAAAACCGACAATAAACCTAACAACCTTTACCTAACCAACCCATACCTAACCTATACCCAACCTAACCTTTAACCTATACCTAACGTAGCCTTTACCTAACTAAAAAAAAAAAAAAAAAAAAAACTTTACCTTAAAAAAAAAAAATTGAGAATAAATGGTTAGCAGATTCATTCAAAACACCCTAAAAAAACACCAGAAAAAAATAGTTTTGTCCCCCAAAGTGAGTTCGGTGTTCAATCTGGGCTAATACCCAAAACATATGACAGAAACGAGATAGATGGGATGGAATGTGGGATGTATTGAAGGGTTAAGAGTGTGTATGGGGGGGGGAGTGTATGCGAAACTAATAAGTGCCTTTACTTGTGATTATGAATACCTAACCAACTGACCTTTACCTAACCTAACGGTAACCTAATTCCAACCATTTACCGTCGGTGAGTTTTCCCAATTTGTGTAGGGACGAACATTCGGTAGACGAGAGTACCAGCCAGGGTACCATGGGCAAGGACGGGTAATGTCACCGTGGTTATGCAACTTTTTTATGGATGGAGTAATAAGATAAATCAAAGCAAAGGTTGGTGATGTTGGTATAGAAATCAGAGATGCATTGGCTCGTCAAGTAACACTTAAACCATGATGTACCACTACTTATTATGAGGGAAAGACAACAAAGGAACTCAATTAATAAGGTATTTTAATACTATCATAACCATGAATTGTACAACCTACAAAGAAGACTACGACGATGAAAAAATTTCGAGTTGTTTGGGCCGAAATTGATATTCCAGGTGCTATTTTTTTCCGTGGCTCGCTGACAACATAGAGAAAACCTAGGTGATGGTTGATGTGCAGAGGCTTCTAAACCAGGGAAAACAGTCACATCAGAGTCTCTTTAAGAAGTAAGCAAGTGGTAGGGGCACAAATTTCGTACCTACCAGTTGCTTACCTTTTGACGAGGCTCTGTTGTGACTCTGTTTTCTAGGTTTAAAGCCTCTGCACATCAGCCCTTACCCCAGGTCTTCTCTATAGTGTTGTCAGCGAGAACAAAAGCACAGTAATATAAACACCTGGAATATCAATTTCGCGCAAAATAACTCTAAATTCTTCCATCGCCGTAGTTTTCCCTTCGTAGTCCACCCGCGGGACCCCGACTTATCCCCACAATGCACCCATTGTAAACAAACCGTGACGTAGTTATGTCTGGGGCCCCTTACAACGAGGGGATTTTCAAGAAAATCCTATGGTTAGTTTCGGAGCTACAGCCAAGCGTAGAGGGCCGTGCATCAGAGCAAACCTGTCTTAAAAAATATTTCCCTTGACAGGATGGACTTGCTGGGTGTGGGAACCTCTGTATGGGAGGAAGAAGGAAGGCAGACTTATCTCTTCTTCTACCCTCCGTTTATCTCTCTCTCTCTCTCTCTCTGTATTTTCTTTCCTCCCCATCCTCTCTTTTTTCCTACCGCGGTAATATGACCCTATCTCCCGCCTACCCCCTCTCCCCCCCACTCTCTCCTGCCCTCGCTTCCTCCCTGTTTCTCTACTTTCTTTCCGCACATCAAATTTATATTAGTATTATTATATTAGGGGCTCTGTTTTATATTTCTTCTCCATTACTCTTCTCTCTCTCCTCTCTCTCTCCTCGTCAGAGTATCAGAGATACACAGCAGGCGTGTGTGTGTGTGTGAGTGTGTGTGTGTATTCCCCTTCTAGTATCTACGCCAGTCGATAAGACATTTAAAAGGAAGTGACACGCCAGCAGGTTTGGGGTGACTGGATTTTCGCCCGGATAAGGCGGGGAGTGTACATATTCTTATAATTCATTTAAAGTTGGTTTCGTGCCTTATAATGAGGTAACAACATATTTTGTGAAGTTTTGTTGATGTGGCCATGTACGTCAAGGGATGAATATTTATCGGTTTTTACACATTTGTATAAATATTTCTTGATCTATAGTTTAATTGAAATACTCCCAGTGGTCACCAGCAAAGGTATTGTTATAGCGCATTTTCGTGACGTTCACCACCCTGGTTCAGTCCAGTCCGGACCGGGTCAGGGTGGACTGATGGTCGCGAAAATACATCGAGACTGGCCCCGTCCCATTCGTCGTTCCTATTGGCTGGGGGATCGAGTGGGCGGTACTGAACTGAACTGTGGAGGCGGCAGGCGTCCATCTTGTCAATATCCTTTTTGTCGTCCGCCTTTTAACCTGTGCTGAAGACTTTACAACTACCACGCCTGTGATACTTTAGTCTTATGGTCGGCCATCATGGTGTTTCATGTCTTATCAGCAGCACGAGAAGCTCCTGGTCGCCTTCCCCGCTGACTGTAGTGCGCATGCGCCAGTTCTCCCCACACTGGTCCAAGGTGGTCCTGGTATGTGGGTCGGACCGGACTGGACTGGGCTAGCCCGTTCTAGACTGCCTCGCAAAAACAGTGACCGCCCGGGACTAGCCCAGTCCAGACCGGGCCAGAGCGCGTCGGAAAATACGCTATACACAGGCAGGCTGCTCATGTGTTTTCTCGTGTGTTCGGGGCCGGTCCAGAGTGTGATAGAAAGTCATGGGGGGCGGGGATGGGGTCACCCGGGGACTGGCGGGGAGGCGATTGGCCGCCCGGGCGGTGGGCGGAGCCTCCCTCCCTGGGGCGCTTGAGGTGACGCAATCTGCCTGGAAGGTTAAACTTCCATACTCTTTTCTACTATGGGGAGTTTCTAATAAGCTCACGCTCAAGCCTGTCTCTCAGGCTGTCACATCCTCTGCTCTGTGAGGCTGAATGATCTATCATTTACCGAAATTCTCTGTACTTCTTGGGACATATCAGAATTACCCTTCAATACAACAACTGAAACAGTTCTTAATAGAAAATGTAGTTTATCATTTTATTTGTCTACACTTGATGAAAATATTGGCAAAACAATTGAATACTTGAAAACTCAATCTTTAAAAATCGTCTTTTCATAAAGAAACACAAGTTCAAGCAGAATGAGGCTTCAGGAAATATCTACTTGTATGTAAGCATTCACTGAGTACCTATTTGGGTGTATATGTCTCTCTTTACGACGAACATTTAACCAAGAAGTAATTTAAGTGCTTGGCACCTCAACGAACAGTCCTCTATCGAAGACAATACATGGTCTTGTTTACTATTTCCCCCGCCGCGAACTTAAGCCCCTCCACCTCAATCTTTCCCTCTGAATCAATCAATCAACCCTTCCCTCTGAATACCCTATGTCCTCTGGTTTATCCTATTGTAACGAAGGAGGGTGGGGGCAACCCACCCCTCTCAAACTTCGTCACACTAACGGCTCGGGGCTATAGAGGAGACGGAAAGGACTGCAAGGAGACATTTACTGTTGTGCACGGCTTTATTACCCCAACTACTACTACCCACAGTACATAGTGACTGCACGTCTGTCACGTAACTACACGCGCCACTCCGCTCCCCCCAACACAACACAAGTCACAGTCAAAGCACGAAATAAGTCAATAAGCACGAAAGTCTTCTTTATGTGGGAACGGCATGTGGGAGCGGATGCCGCGAATATTCCAGTAGAGGATAGAGAGTGTGATGAGATAAGCGGGTGATGATAGTTAGGATGACATGTAGCCTGTGGTATTGAGAAGTTAGGAGTATCAGTGATATGAGCTGTGAGGTAAGGAGCGGCGGCGCTGAGCTGTCCATCCCGTGTCGTGTCAACAGGAAAGTGGGTGATAGCAGATTCTGCCGGCGGGATGGTTTCTGTGGAGATGCTGAACGCCACACTCTGTTTGGTTAAATGTTCGTCGTAAGAGAGACATATACACCCAAAATAGGTACTCAGTGAATGCTTACATACAAGTAGATATTTCCTGAAGCCTCATTCTGCTTGAACTTGTGTTTTTTTATGAAAAGACGATTTTTAAAGATTGAGTTTTCAAGTATTCAATTGTTTTGCAATTTTTCACCAAATGCAGACAAATAAAATGATAAACTACATTTTTTATTAAGAACTGTTTCAGTTGTTGTATTGAGGATTAATTCTGATATATCCCAAGAAGTACAGAGAATTTACGGTAAATGATAGATCATTCAGCCTCACAGAGCAGAGGATGTGAGATGCGGAGAGACATCTGGCGGTTTAGGGCTNAAAGTCTAGTGCTAGGTCTATTAACAATGATTTATCTCACAGAGGGTCTGGGTGACTGATTCTCCTGTGGGCGGTCGGCAGCGATCGCCACCTACCTATAGCCACGACGAAATCTTAGTGGCATGTTATGGCGACAACCATGACCGCGCTCCAATAGGTGCTAATTATTAAGTGCAATGTTTATTAACCACTGGGAATATTAATTTATCCTATCCCAGTACTAATCATTTACTTAAATTACCTTAATATTACCCATTACCATTATAATTATATATATACATCCCTATACACCCCTATCACGAGCGGAAAATACTTTACTCACAAGGGGGGGAGGGGAAACAAAACCACCACTCTACTGAGAGGGTGGTTTATGGATAATTTCCACACCCGGAACGAATAGAGGCGTTTTGGTTATGGATATAGATACTACATACCGCCAGAATTTTAATTTCCTAATTTCTTTTGTGGACCTTGGAGATTGTTCATATACGAGTGGTTGTTCATAAAATTCTCATGTACACTCACAGACCTTTCTGGGCGAGAAATATCCCTTAAAAACTCACCCCAAACTATTTGGCGTGTCACTTCCATATCTTTTTAAATGCCTTATCAAAGGTCACTTGATAGCAGAAGGGAAACACACACACACACACACACAATACACACACACACACACATCTCTCAGTCGGACGAACGGATAAGGAGGAGAGAGAGAGAGAGAGAGAGAGAGAGAGAGAGAGAGAGAGGATAGGAAGGCTGCTTAAACACTTGGGATCTTATTTAGAGCTGCCCACGGGAGTCATATATGAAAATCCAGTAGGTCATTTATACACCACAATTTTCTCCCAATAAGAAAATAATACGTCCTTAATTCTCATACAAATCTGCCTCAATTTTTCCTACTGCGGTTAATTGTCCTTATCACCCGCCACCTTCCCCCCCTCTCTCTCCTCCATCCTTCTGTGACTTCCTCCTATTTGTAAATTGAAATTGTTATTCACCATTAACTCCTCTCTCTCTCTCTCTCTCTCTCTCTCTCTCTCTCTCTCTCTCTCTCTCTCTCTCTCTCTCTCTCTCTCTCTCTCTCATTCGAGAGAGAGATAATGTTGTTTTGTATTAATTCAATTTATTTATTATTATCATTATTTTATTTATTTTTTATAGCAATGACGCGGGACGCGAATATTTTTTCCCCAAACACGGGGAACGGTTACGGTTACGGTTACGGTTAGGTTAGGATATATAGGTTATGTATAGATATCTCTTTAGAATTTTGTGTGGGAATGGACCCTACCCATAACTACGTCACGGTCTGTTTACATCGGTGCATTGTGGGGATAAGTCGGGTCGCCGCGGGTGGACCTACGAAGGGAAAACTACGGCGATGGAAGAATTTAGAGTTATTTTGCGCGAAATTGATATTCCAGGTGCTATATTAATGTGCTCTGTTCTCGCTGACAACACTATAAAGAAGACCTGAGGTAATGGCTGATGTGCAGAGGCTTCTAAACCAAGAAAACAGAGTCATAACAGAGCCTCGTCAAAAGGTAAGCAACTGGTAGCTACGTTATGTGTCCCTACCACTTGCTTAAACTTCTTAATGAGACTCTGCTGTGACTGTTTTCCTGGTTTAGAAACCTCTGCACATCAATCATCACCTCAGGTCTTCTCTATGTTGTCAGCGAGCACGGAAATATAGCACCTGGAATATCAATTTCGCCCAAAACAACTCGAAATTTTTTCATCGTCGTAGTCTTCTCTTTGTAGGTTGTACCTACATATTCATGGTTATGATAGTTTTAAAATACCTTATTAATTGAGTTCCTTTTGTTGTCTTTCCTCATAATAAGTAGTGGTACATCATGGTTTAAGTGTTACTTGACGAGCCAATGCATACTCTGAGTCGATTACCGGTCATTTCGCCCACACGTCAATTCGTCCACAAGACATTTCGCCCACATGTGAGAGTCAATTCGCCCACATGTAAGAGCCAATTCGCCCACTCTAAAGTCAATTCGCCCACACGATCCATGTCACGGAGTCATGTAACTATATCTTCCTCTGGCAGAAATGGAATGAACCACCAGTAACCTTGGGCGAAATGACGGTAGATTTCTAGTGTTTGCCCATACTCTCCCACTTCCCCAAAACAAGTATGGGGACCTGTGGGAATGCGGGGTTTTCGGGTGGGGAACAAATTATGCGTCGGAAACACTTAATTATAGAGTTGTGTAGGGGGGGTAAAATTCCCTAGATCTAGAGAAAATTGTCTAACCAAAATTAACCTACCCTAGCAGGGGGCTTGACCCACCGATAACCTAACCTAACCAGATCTAACCTAAGCTAACCAAACCTAACCAAATCTCACCTATCCTAACCTAACCAAATCTAACCTATCCTAACCTAACCAAATCTAACCTAACCTAACCTAACCAAATCTAACCTAAACTACCCAAATCTAACCTACCCTAACCTAACCTAAACAAATCTAACCTAACCTCCTAGCGAGGAGTTGGGGGGGGTTCTCGACACTTCGGTCATCATTCTGTGAGGATCGTCAGGTTCACATGTCTATGGACTCAGAAGAAATCCAATGAATATTCCCTACATCTAGGGAATTTTATCAACACCCCTAACTCAAAAACGATGTGGTTGCGACGCATATTTTGCAAGCATCCCGAAGCTTGTTTTGTGGGAGAGGGGGAGTATGTGCAAACACTAGAATAATATCCAGTCAATTCGCCCGCACGATCCATGTCACGGAGAGACATGTAACTATATCTTCCTCTGGCAAAAATGGAATGAACCACCAGTAACCTTGGGCGAAATGACTCCATAGTGTGGGCGAATTGACCTGTGGGCGAAATGACTCCATAGTTTGGCGAAATGGCATGTGAGCGAAATGACCGGATACTTCCGAGTCTATATCAACATCACCAACCTTTGTTTTGATTTATCTTATTACTCCATCCATAAACAAGTTGCATAACCACGGTGACATTACCCGTCCTTGCCTCATGGTACCTGGCTGGTACTCTCGTCTACCGAAATGTTCGTCCCTACACAAATTGGGAAAACTCACCGACGGTAAATGGTTGGATTAGGTTACCGTTAGGTTAGGTAAAGGTCAGTTAGGTTAGGTATTCATAATCACAAGTAAAAGCTTATTAGTTATACATACATACTCCACTCCATACACACTCTTTAACCCTTCAATACATCCCACATTCCATCCCAGTCTACTCGATCTGTCATATGCTTTGGTATTAGTCCAGATGAACACCGAACTCACTTTGGTGGACGAAACTATTTTTTTCTGGTGTGTTTTTATGTGTTTTGAATGAATCTGCTAACCATTTATGTCTCAATTTTTTTTTTTTTTTAAGGTAAAGTTTTTTTTTTTTTTTTTTTTTTAGTTAGGTAAAGGCTACGTTAGGTATAGGTTAAAGGTTAGGTTAGGTATAGGTTAGGTATGGGTTAGGTTAGGTAAAGGTTAGGTTAGGTTTATGTTCGGTTTTTTTCTTTCATTATTGTAAAAAAAAACGAAAGACAGAAACGGTTAGCAGATTCATTCAAAACACATAAAAACACACCAGAAAAAAATAGTTTCGTCCACCAAAGTGAGTTCGGTGTTCATCTGGACTAATACCAAAGCATATGACAGATCGAGTAGACTGGGATGGAATGTGGGATGTATTGAAGGGTTAAAGAGTGTGTATGGAGTGGAGGATGTATGTATAACTAATAAGCTTTTACTTGTGATTATGAATACCTAACCTAACTGACCTTTACCTAACCTAACGGTAACCTAATCCAACCATTTACCGTCGGTGAGTTTTCCCAATTTGTGTAGGGACGAACATTTCGGTAGACGAGAGTACCAGCCAGGTACCATGAGGCAAGGACGGGTAATGTCACCGTGGTTATGCAACTTGTTTATGGATGGAGTAATAAGATAAATCAAAGCAAAGGTTGGTGATGTTGGTATAGACTCAGAGTATGCATTGGCTCGTCAAGTAACACTTAAACCATGATGTACCACTACTTATTATGAGGAAAGACAACAAAAGGAACTCAATTAATAAGGTATTTTAATACTATCATAACCATGAATATGTACAACCTACAAAGAAGACTACGACGATGAAAAAATTTCGAGTTGTTTTGGGCGAAATTGATATTCCAGGTGCTATATTTCCGTGCTCGCTGACAACATAGAGAAAACCTGAGGTGATGGTTGATGTGCAGAGGCTTCTAAACCAGGAAAACAGTCACATCAGAGTCTCTTTAAGAAGTAAGCAAGTGGTAGGGGCACATTACGTACCTACCAGTTGCTTACCTTTTGACGAGGCTCTGTTGTGACTCTGTTTTCTAGGTTTAGAAGCCTCTGCACATCAGCCATTACCTCAGGTCTTCTCTATAGTGTTGTCAGCGAGAACAGAGCACAGTAATATAGCACCTGGAATATCAATTTCGCGCAAAATAACTCTAAATTCTTCCATCGCCGTAGTTTTCCCTTCGTAGGTCCACCCGCGGCGACCCCGACTTATCCCCACAATGCACCGATGTAAACAAACCGTGACGTAGTTATGTCTGGGGCCCATTACAACGAGGGTATTTTCAAGAAAATCCTATGGTTAGTTTCGGAGCTACAGCCAAGCGTAGAGGGCCGTGCATCAGAGCAAACCTGTCTTAAAAAATATTTCCCTTGACAGGATGGACTTGCTGGGTGTGGGAACCTCTGTATGGAGGAAGAAGGAAGGCAGACTTATCTCTTCTTCTACCCTCCGTTTATCTCTCTCTCTCTCTCTCTCTGTATTTTCTTTCCTCCCCATCCTCTCTTTTTTCCTACCGCGGTAATATGACCCTATCTCCCGCCTACCCCCCTCTCCCCCCACTCTCTCCTGCCCTCGCTTCCTCCCTGTTTCTCTACTTTCTTTCCGCACTCAAATTTATATTAGTATTATTATATTAGGTGGCTCTGTTTTATATTTCTTCTCCATTACTCTTCTCTCTCTCTCTCTCTCTCTCTCGTCAGAGTATCAGAGATACACAGCAGGCGTGTGTGTGTGTGTGAGTGTGTGTGTGTATTCCCCTTCTAGTATCTACGCCAGTCGATAAGACATTTAAAAGGAAGTGACACGCCAGCAGGTTTGGGGTGACTGGATTTTCGCCCGGATAAGGCGGGGAGTGTACATATTCTTATAATTCATTTAAAGTTGGTTTCGTGCCTTATAATGAGGTAACAACATATTTTGTGAAGTTTTGTTGATGTGGCCATGTACGTCAAGGGATGAATATTTATCGGTTTTTACACATTTGTATAAATATTTCTTGATCTATAGTTTAATTGAAATACTCCCAGTGGTCACCAGCAAAGGTATTGTTATAGCGCATTTTCGTGACGTTCACCACCCTGGTTCAGTCCAGTCCGGACCGGGTCAGGGTGGACTGATGGTCGCGAAAATACATCGAGACTGGCCCCGTCCCATTCGTCGTTCCTATTGGCTGGGGGATCGAGTGGGCGGTACTGAACTGAACTGTGGAGGCGGCAGGCGTCCATCTTGTCAATATCCTTTTTGTCGTCCGCCTTTTAACCTGTGCTGAAGACTTTACAACTACCACGCCTGTGATACTTTAGTCTTATGGTCGGCCATCATGGTGTTTCATGTCTTATCAGCAGCACGAGAAGCTCCTGGTCGCCTTCCCCGCTGACTGTAGTGCGCATGCGCCAGTTCTCCCCACACTGGTCCAAGGTGGTCCTGGTATGTGGGTCGGACCGGACTGGACTGGGCTAGCCCGTTCTAGACTGCCTCGCAAAAACAGTGACCGCCCGGGACTAGCCCAGTCCAGACCGGGCCAGAGCGGTCGAGAAAATACGCTATTACACAGGCAGGCTGCTCATGTGTTTTTCTCGTGTGTTCGGGGCCGGTCCAGAGTGTGATAGAAAGTCATGGGGGGCGGGGATGGGTCACCCGGGGACTGGCGGGGAGGCGATTGGCCGCCCCGGGCGGTGGGCGGAGCCTCCCTCCCTGGGCGCTTGAGGTGACGCAATCTGCCTGGAAGGTTAAACTTCCATACTCTTTCTACTATGGGGAGTTTTCTAATAAGCTCACGCTCAAGCCTGTCTCTCAGGCTGTCACATCCTCTGCTCTGTGAGGCTGAATGATCTATCATTTACCGTAAATTCTCTGTACTTCTTTGGGACATATCAGAATTACCCTTCAATACAACAACTGAAACAGTTCTTAATAGAAAATGTAGTTTATCATTTTATTTGTCTGCATTTGGTGAAAATATTGGCAAAACAATTGAATACTTGAAAACTCAATCTTTAAAAATCGTCTTTTCATAAAGAAACACAAGTTCAAGCAGAATGAGGCTTCAGGAAATATCTACTTGTATGTAAGCATTCACTGAGTACCTATTTTGGGTGTATATGTCTCTCTTACGACGAACATTTAACCAAGAAGTAATTTAAGTGCTTGGCACCTCAACGAACAGTCCTCTATCGAAGACAATACATGGTCTTGTTTACTATTTCCCCCGCCGCGAACTCTAAGCCCCTCCACCTCAATCTTTCCCTCTGAATCAATCAATCAACCCTTCCCTCTGAATACCCTATGTCCTCTGGTTTATCCTATTGTAACGAAGGAGGGTGGGGGCAACCCACCCCTCTCAAACTTCGTCACACTAACGGCTCGGGGCTATAGAGGAGACGGAAAGGACTGCAAGGAGACATTTACTGTTGTGCACGGCTTTATTACCCCAACTACTACTACCCACAGTACATAGTGACTGCACGTCTGTCACGTAACTACACGCGCCACTCCGCTCCGCCCCAACACAACACAAGTCACAGTCAAAGCACGAAATAAGTCAATAAGCACGAAAGTCTTCTTTATGTGGGAAACGGCATGTGGGAGCGGATGCCGCGAATATTCCAGTAGAGGATAGAGAGTGTGATGAGATAAGCGGGTGATGATAGTTAGGATGACATGTAGCCTGTGGTATTGAGAAGTTAGGAGTATCAGTGATATGAGCTGTGAGGTAAGGAGCGGCGGCGCTGAGCTGTCCATCCCCGTGTCGTGTCAACAGGAAAGTGGGTGATAGCAGATTCTGCCGGCGGGATGGTTTCTGTGGAGATGCTGAACGCCACACTCTGTTTTGGTTAAATGTTCGTCGTAAGAGAGACATATACACCCAAAATAGGTACTCAGTGAATGCTTACATACAAGTAGATATTTCCTGAAGCCTCATTCTGCTTGAACTTGTGTTTTTTTTATGAAAAGACGATTTTTAAAGATTGAGTTTTCAAGTATTCAATTGTTTTGCCAATATTTTCACCAAATGCAGACAAATAAAATGATAAACTACATTTTTTATTAAGAACTGTTTCAGTTGTTGTATTGAAGGATAATTCTGATATATCCCAAAGAAGTACAGAGAATTTACGGTAAATGATAGATCATTCAGCCTCACAGAGCAGAGGATGTGAGATGCGCGAGAGACATCTGGCGGTTTAGCTTCGAAAACTCCCCATTGTTTCACCCTTAGGTGTTTGTGTGTCTAGATTGTGCGAGAAATAGAATTGTCAAGAACTTTCTTGGAAAAAGAGAACTTTGTATATATATATATATAGCCATTGACACGGGAGGAGAGTAGAGTTCCTGGAAGAGAGTCCTGCAGAAGAGTTCCTGCCAGACAGTCAAGAGTTGTACATAAACAGAAATATATACCAAGAAGCTTCGTGCCAGCCTTTCTTTGCCCACGGCTACTTCGTGTCTAGTGACGGCGACGTTGAAGGCTACAAATAGTGTCAACACAGGACCCGCGTTCGTAACAATATTAAAAGAAAAAAAAACCCAGGTATAGCATTATGCGGGGTTCACACTACACGTAATTGCTACGTCCGTCTTGCCAACGTGACGTCATCGTGACGTCACTTCCTGCTTGTGTGACCTTGAAAGACGTGCGTCTGGAGGCAAAAGAATTGGAGCCTCCAGATCTTTTGGCGGGCTGCGTGAGCGGTGGTGCCACAATTTATAGAACATTATACGTAACTAAGTTTTGCAATATCAAAATAATGCTGTTTCCAAGGTCTGATTTAAAATATATTTATTATCAGTGATTCTGGAAGACAATATTAGTAATGGAAGACATACATGATGTGAAAATATTGTGCCCCGCTGCTTGAAGATCGGAACAGCGACACCGCTGCTTGATTGTATAAGCTCCACCAACACCACTACCTCTGTGTATTTTAATGCGTTATTTCTCGTGTTCTCTAGAGTTCTAACCCTCTTACGTGCCCCTCTAGTAGCTACTATATACCATCCTTCCTACAGCATCACGCTACGCCACCAACACCCTCTACAGGCCGTGCAATAGGTAGTAATTATTAGTGACTTGAAAAATAGCGTGACGACTGCGATATGTGGCAACACCTGTGAACCCCGTTATACAGAATCCACTTGTAACCTTTGCAATAGCGCTGTTGTCAGGAATTATAGCGTTATATAGGTAGGGCAGGGAGTGAAGGGAGTAATAGGTGTGTCATGGGGTACAAAAGGGAGGAAGTAAGGAAAGCAAGGAGGTTTTATACTGCAATGTTTTCTGATAAGAGCGAGCGGGAGTGATCGACCAGTGAGACGAGGTAACGTCATCGTGACGTCACGGTGACGTCACGATAACAAGACGGACGTAGCAAATACGTGAAGTGTGAACCGGGCCTTAGGTATAGGACTGGAGTGAGTCTGAGCCCAGAGTCTCCCCAGAGTCCCAGACCAAGACCCAGACCGTATTCGGTATCTTTTAACAGCAGATAAATCTGCTAATTTGACTTTACAGCTATATGTCGACCTGTCGTCTCCGTGAAGTGAGGTTGTGCTTTGGTTTAGCTCTCAGGATTAGAATGGCTACGTCTGTGATGGAGAGTGCTGTGGAGGCGGAGAGTGAAGTGGTGTTGTGTGTTGGTGCTGGGGTTGAGAGTGGTAGTGTGGTAGGAGTGAAGGAGGCTGAGGTTAAGGGAGGTAGAAGGGTCGAGGGAGAGTGTAGTGAAGGGTGTGGTGCGGCGCTTAAGACTATTCTGGAGGCGATCGAAGACCTGAAAAGGAGTTTTGCAAGTGAAGTGAACGAATTGAAAAGCGTTGTGAAGAAGCAGGAAATAGAGATACGTTCTCTTAAGTGTGGAGGTGAAGGTCCAAGTGGAGCGAGTGGAGGAGCACATGCGAATGATGTGCCTGTAGGGGTACCAGAGCGAGATGTGACTCAAGCGACTACTAAGGTTCCTAGTAAGTCACCAGGGATTGGTGTTTGGAAGGTAGTTGATCATGGAGCCCACCCGCAGGAGAAAAAGGTAAACAATGACCATCTTTTGTGCACGAACTCATTTCAGGTACTCTCGGGGCTGCAAGAGGATGATACGGAGGTTAGGAAGGTAGACGATACATCATTACCCGAAGGTAAAATCTTGGTTGTTGGTGACAGTCAGGTTAGGCATCTTGACAGCAGGTTCTGTGACAGAGAAGGGATGCGCATGAAGTCGGTGAGTTACCCAGGGAAGGGGATAGGTTATGTTAGTGACAAGATAGTTGAGTGCATGGCGGACCAAGGGAAAAAGCCCATCGTCTGCCTGAGCGCTGGGGGAAATTATGTTGAGTGTGTAAGAAGTGAGGAAGCTGTAGGTAAAGTTAGGGACAGGGGTGGGTTCCCTGTGGTGTGTGGTGTCCTTCCAAGACGCTTTGTTGACGACATGTGGTACTCCAGGGCTATTGCGGTGAATTGCCGGCTGGCACTTCATTGCAAAGCCAATGGTTGGGCCTTTGTCGACAGCTGGGACCTCTTTTTCGGGCATAACCACCTCTACCGCAGGGACGGGGTGCACTTTTCGAGGAAAGGAGTTCAGATCTTGTCTGAATCCCTTGAAAGGGAGGTAGATGCACTGCAGGCTTTTTTAAGATAGAGAACCGGGGTTTAGACACGGGGATCGGGGTAAAGGAAATTTGTGACACTAGGAGGAGTTTCAGAAGGCAGGGAACTAAAGTGATTCGTAAGAAGAGAGAGAGGAGGGGTTTAGTTAAAGATCAAGGGAAAATTGACAAAAAAAAGAGGAGTTGCTTGAAGGTTTACTATACAAACTGTAGGAGTATTTTTAAAAAGATAGATTTCCTGAGAGGAATAAATAGTGTAGAGGATTTTGATATAATAGCATTAACAGAAACATGGTTGGATATGTCAGGAAAGGTATTCGATCCGGAAGTCGAGATAGCTGGGTATAAGTTATTTCACAAGGACAGAGTAGGCAGACGAGGAGGAGGAGTTGCGCTTTATGCAAGAGATGCATTGCAGTGTTGTGTTAACAATGTTATAAAAACAGATGACAGCATAGTCTATATGGGTAGAGGTTACGGAGGGAACTGAGAAAATGGTTTTGGGTGTAGTGTATAGGCCTCCAAACTTATGTAAAGAGGATTCAGCTCCTATATGGGAAGAAATAAACAAGGCCTGCAGATATAATCGATTATGCGTGGTGGGAGTTTTTAATCTTAGGAATATAGACTGGGATTTAATCATAGGTGACAGCGATGCAGATGAATTGTTAAATAAATCCAGGATAACTTCCTAAGTCAAGCAATCAAGGAACCTACTAGAGGAGATAATATTCTAGATCTATTGCTGACAAATAGAGACGATTTAGTTACAAATGTGGAGGTCGGGGGGAATTTAGATAATAGCGACCATTATGAGATCAGATTTAGCTTAAAATGGAAAGTTGGAAAATTAAGTGGCAATAGGCATCGAATACCTAATTTCAGAAAGGCCAATTATGCGGATTAAGAAGACACCTGGAGGTTATTAATAAGAGGTTTGGGATAGAGGAGGGAGAAATTTTCCCAGGACAGGGCGAGGACAGCTGGAAAGGCCAATTATGAAGGATTAGGAAGGCACCTGGAGGTAATTGGCGCGGTCAGATATGGTAGTGAGGTCGAGGCTGAGGAGATAATTAGAACGGTTAGACAGGGAAGTTTAGGTCAGGCTGAGGAGGTAATTAGAGAGGTTAGAAGGGGAAGTGAGGTCGGAGCCGAGGAGGATTATACCTCATTTGTAAGGAATATAATTGACGGACAGAAAAGAAATATTCCTTATAGGGAAATAAGGTCCAGAAAGAGTGATCCAAAATGGATGACCACCAAGTTAAAATACAACATTGGAGTAAAAAGAAACATTTATTTAAGGTTCAAGGCAGGATTGGTAAACAAAGAACAGTATAACGTGATGGCGAGGACAGTGAAGAAATTAACTCGAGTTGCTAAGAAAAATTATGAGATTAAAGTAGCAGAACAGGCGAAAAGGAACCCAAAAGGGGGTTTTATCAGGTTTATAAAACAAAGACAAGGGGTTAGTTGGGCCGTTAAGGTCAGGACAGGGTGAGGTCTTTTAAAAACGGATGAGGAGATGTGTAGGAGTCTAAATGATTATTTCTTAAGTGTTTTTACGGAGGAGGATACACAGACGATACCTGATAGTGAACAGTTGTTCAAAGGAAGCGATGAGGAGAAACTCAAAGATATTGTGATAACTAGGGAAATGGTGGAGGAGGGTATAGAAAAAATGAAAAAATTTAAATCGCCAGAACCAGATAAAGTGTATCCCAGGGTATTAAAGGAATGCAAGGAGGTTGTTAGTGAGTCGTTAGTGCACATTTTTAGGAAATCGGTTGAGATAGGCGATGTGCCATTATTGTGGAGGAAAGGAAATGTTGTTCCCATATTTAAGAAGGGAGACAGAGGACTAAAGTCAAATTATCGCCCCGTAAGTCTAACATCAGTGGGGGAAATTATTGGAATCTATTATTGCAAAAAACATTAGAGAGCACTTAGATAAACATAGTTTGATCAATGATTCATAACATGGATTCACCAAGGGTAGGTCATGTCTCGCCAATTTATTGAGTTTTTATAGGAAAGTTTATGAGACGGCAGATAATGATAAGGATTATGATATAATATATCTGGACTTTAGTAAGGCATTTGACAAAGTACCACACGAGCGACTCTTAAAGAAGGTTAGGGCTCATGGTATAGATGGGAAGGTTCTTCATTGGATCAGAGCTTGGCTAAGTAATAGGCAACAAAGGGGTTACAATTAATGGTTTCCAAATCTGAATGGGGACTGGTGACAAGTGGAGTTCCACAAGGGTCTGTTTTGGGCCCATTAATATTTTTGATTTACATCAACGACTTGGATAGTGGGATTAGCAGTGATATCAGCAAGTTTGCTGATGATACTAAGTTAGGTAGGATTATTGGATCACAGTCTGACGTAAACATATTGCAGGGAGACTTAGATAAACTTAACGAGTTTAACGAGTCAGATGGCAGATGGAATTTAATATTGATAAATGTAGCGTTATGAATGTTGGTAGAAAAAACCCTGGTAATAGATACACCATAAGCAATGTATCGCCTGAAAAGATCAGAAGGTGAAAAAGATCTTGGAGTGAGGGTGAGCCCAGACCTCCGACCTAGGAAACAATGTATTGAGGCCAGAAATAGAGCTAATAGAGTGATAGGATTCATTACCAGAAGTGTTAAAAGTAGAAGTGCGGAAGTTATTCTAAAGCTTTATCTGGCTCTAGTCAGGCCTCACCTAGACTATGCAGTTCAGTTTTGGTCTCCGTATTACAGGATGGATATAGTGTTGTTAGAAAAGGTGCAGAGAAGGATGACCAAAATGATACAAGGGATGCGTAACTTTAGTTATGAGAGGAGATTGAAGTTATTAAAATTACACTCACTCGAGAGACGCGAGTATGGGGCGATCTGATAGAAGTTTTTAAGTGGATAAGAAGTTTTTAAGTGATAAAGAAGTTTTTAAGTGGATAAGGGATTTAATAAAGGAGAGGTAGGAAAAATTCTTACGGCTTTTAACCAGGGTAGAACAAGAAGTAACGGATTCAAGCTGGAAAAGCGTAGATTTAGAAAGGAAATAGGGAAAAACTGGTTCACAAATAGGGTGGTGAATGAATGGAATGGTCTCAGTAGACAGGTAGTTAGTGCTGAGTCATTGTGGAGCTTTAAAGGGTAGCTGGATAGGTTCATGGATGGGGATGAAAGGTGGATGTAGGTAGTGTTAGGTGACAGGAACTAGCACGTGTAGGCCTCGCGGCCTCTTGTAGCTTCCTTATTTTCTTATGTTCTTATGTTCTTATATGACTTTACGATGGTGTGAGTTCATATAAGGAATAATATTAATAGAGTTCCTTAGTCGTGCTGATCGTTATGTATACTACCCTATACATAACAGATCTAGATTCTTGCAATGGTTATAATGGTTGATAATTGTGAAATATAAGCAGTTTTAAGCGTATAATCTGTAAATAAAAATACATTAGACATACATTAACTCTTATTTGTTTCTCAGATAGTGAATAGTTCCTGCATACATGAGTTCAGAGACGAAACATAACCTTCTGTGCCCAATTTGTTCCTTTGCGCCTGTAGTCTCTGTCGATGGGAACCGTAATCTCTTTGACGAAAATCTTGATTTGTTGTTTTCATACCTTTGCTGGTGACCACTGGGAGTATTCAAATATAAGTATAGATCAAGAAATATAGCTACATGGGCTACACATGTGTAAACAGCAAAACCAATATATATATTCATCCCTTGACGCATATGACCACATCAACAAAACTTCAAAAAATATGTTGTTACCTCATTATAAGGCACGAAACCAACTTTAAATGAATTATAAGAATATGTACATAAGAATTTTATGAACAACCACTCGTATATGAATAATCTCCGAGATCCACAAAAGAAACTAGGAAATTAAAATTCTGGCGGTATTTAGTATCTATATCCTTAACCAAAACGCCTCTAATGCGTGTGTGAACGTAATCTCTGCACTCGGCCGCTAGAGGCCGATTTCCCGGCGCTACAAAGTACCGACATTTGCCCAGTGTGAACCAGCCTTTACAGGTTTTTTTCCGAGCGACGACGACGGCGGGAGGACACTCAGAACATAAACACTAACTGGCGATCTTAGTGTAGGTCGCCACTTGGTTGATATTTTTGTAATTTGTTCATTTATAGCCATAATATGACAGATGAAGACACAAAATGACACAGACTCTCCAGATAGCCCTTTATAACTTTCTTGAAATCATGGATGTAGAAATGTAAGTATTAACGCCATCAGACGTCTGTAAATCGAAAAAAATGTTGTCCTGGCGACTTTATAGTGTTATCTACGGTAGGAGGCCACGCAGCACTGTTTGGAAAGGTGGGGAGGTCTATAGATTGATCAAAAAGCCTCTCAAGTAGGCTACATACTATAAGATCAACAAGGATAGTTTTTTGAGAATTGTCACACAACAAATGTCATGTATATGGGATGATGACTTGAATTCTTATGTTAGCAACTTCTCACACCATTTGTATGCGTGTGCGAAGAGCAGTGTTACCGAGGATGAGGAGAGAGTGCGTGTAGATAGGATGGAATTAGGGAGATGGGAGAGGTTATTGGAGGATATGAGGATGATTCAAGGGTATGGAAAGCCCATTAATTGGAAGAGTGACTATGATGTATCAGCTTATAGTGATGGTACTTTACCATGTGATGCAGAGTTTAGGGACCACTTTGAGGAAGTACTGAACCCTCCACGAGCTAATTATTATGAGGAACCGAACGTGACTACAGATGTTAGCATCCCTGACTTGGACGAACCTCCCTCAGAGGCGCACAATCAGATACGAAGGATGAAGGTTGACAAGGCGTGTGGGCCAGATGGTATTCCCCCAGGTGTGTTCACACTATTCCCAGCAAACATCGACATTACGGTACGATGCCGGCAAGTAATGGAACTGCGGGATGATGGCAAGTATGTGTCGTGCCAATACATATCTAATAGGAATTTCCTTCTCATTCAGGTCCGACGGCGCAGGCATCGTGACCGCGTACATCATCCGGAGGGTTGTATCGCAGCGGGAGAGAGCGTCGGCCACGGTATTGTCCTGCCCGGGATATGGCGGATGTCTGTGGTAAACTCGGATATATATAAGCCAGCTGTCTGGAGGCCCGGGGGGGTGAAACTTTCGTCAGATTGCACCATAGCGTGTGTTAATGGCTTGTGATCTGTCAATACTTGAAACTCCCTGCCCTCCAGAAAGTGGCGGAAGTGTCTCACGGCCTCATACACCGGCAACAGCTCCCTATCGAAGGTGCTGTAGAGGCGTTGGAAAGGCTCCAAACGCTTGCTGAAGAAAGCGATAGGGCGAAACTCGTCCTCCACCTTCTGCTGGAGGACAGCGCCCACCGCTTCTGCTGAGGCGTCAGTAGTGAGGACGGTGGGGGCATTGGGGACTGGGTAGGCGAGGAGCGTCGTGGAAGCGAGTTGTTGCTTGATGCTGTTAAACGCTCCCTCGGCTTCATCAGTCCACTGCAGGGGCTTCGGTGAGTTTTTCTTTACCCCCTTTAGGAGGTCATGTAAGGGGCCGAGCCGAGCGGCAGCTTGGGGATTGAAGCGGTGGTAATAATTAATCACCCCCAGAAATTCCCTGAGCTTCCTGACCGTATGAGGCCGTGGGAAGTCCGCGATCGCTGACTTCTTCTGCGGGAGGGGGGATAAGCCCGCTGACGTGACTCTGTGGCCCAAGAAGTCCAACGCCGGAGCAGCCAACACACACTTCGCTGGGTGGATCCTTAAACCAAACTCCTGAAGGCGAGTGAGCAGCTGGCGCAGGTGGAGCTCGTGTTGTTGGTGCGACGATGAGGCGACAAGGATGTCGTCGATGTACACTACGACGAAGTCGAGTCCCCTGACTATACTTTATCCATTAAGCGCTGGAAGGTCTGAGCCGCATTGCGTAGTCCGAAGTTCATGTAGGGGTACTCAAACAGATCGAAAGGCGTCGTCACTGCAGTCTTCGGCACGTCCTCGTCAGCCACGGGGATCTGGTGGAAGGCCCGTAGAAGATCAATCTTCGAAAAGACTGACCGCCCGTGCAGCATGCTGTGAAAATCCAACACGTGTGGAATAGGGTAACGGTCCGGCCGAGTCATAGCGTTGAGATCCCTGTAGTCGCCGCACGCGCGCCATTCGCCTTCTTGGGCCTTCAGTACCATATGCAGAGGTGAGGCCCAGCAGCTGTCGGAAGGTCGAATGCTCCCCTCTGTAGATAGGATGGAATCCCCTCTGCAGTAAGTGCTTAAACTCCTTTTTCGCCGCCTGGAGGCGTTCAAGAGTCAGACGTCGCGGTCGAGCAAAACAAGATGGGCCCGTCGTGGCGATGGTGTGTGTCACCTTGTGATCCCTGTTGGCGGGGCTGGAGCGCTGAGAAGTGAGGAGAGGGAAGTCCTCGAGAAGAGCGTCGTGCAGGACCGCCTGGCGTAGGTGTGTCAGGAGGGGCGCTCGCCGCCCGCAGGGCACGGTAGGGATGACCGTGTTGGTTGGGCGATGCAGCAAACGTCTGCGCCGGGAATCAACGAGCAAGTCGTGGGAGGAGAGGAAATCCACACCCAGGATAGGCTGATCCACCTCAGCCACCACGAAAGACCAGACGAAGGGCGAGGCAGGCGTGAAGGAGAGGCGGAGAGTCCGCGTACCATAGGTGGCGATAATAAAATTAAGGGTGTTATTGGCGGCCAGAAGGTCGTAAGCGGTGCTGGGCTGGGCGAGGCGGTCATCTGACGAAGGCGGCACAACAATGACCTCCGCCCCCGAATCCACCAGGTAATGTATCCCCGACAGCGTGTCGGCCACCCAAAGCAGCGTCCGGCGGCCAGGGAGTTCTGGCGACGGAGGCGGAGGCGCTGCAAGAGATTGGGTAGGCGAGCGGGCGCGGGATTACACATAAATCTGTGGTGGGTTGACCAGGGGCGGAGGGGCACGGCTGGACCTGTGCAGGGAGTTGGGCGGCGATATGCGGGGATCGGGCGAGTTGTTCATCAGGATGACATGGCCCGGAGTGCCTCGCGGTGGAGGCCCAAGAGGTGGGGGCGGGAGACAGGTGCGCATTCACCGTCTCCCCGCGCTGGTCGTTTCCCGACCACGAACATGGAGGCTGACAATTCCTGGCTGCCGCGCCGAAGCGACCATGGTAATAACAAAACTTGCGGCTAGTAGGGGAGTGGAGAGCTGAGAAGGTGGCCTCTAATCGGAGAAGCGGGCGTCCGTTGAAGAGCTGTGCGCCAGGGGATTGCCATGGCCCCCTCGCGCCCCGGGTGTCGTCAGCGCACTGAGGAATTTCGTGGAGCCGGCAGGGTGTGCACTTGAGGTAAACACCGCGGGCGCCCGGACCCGTCGGAGGCGCTGCAGGCACAGGAGTGGTGGGGGGGGGGGCAGAGGAGGGGGGAACGAGGTGTAAGCCGCGTTAATTTTGTCAACGAGCTCCGAGTATTCGTTGATAGTGACCGGGCCCCGTAAGCCCGCCAGCTGCACACGGACTGGGTGGGGCATGAAGCTGGTGTGGCGGTAACGAAGCACATCCTCGGACAATGGGAAACCCGCAGCCCTGTTAAGGTCCTGCATACGGGAGAGGAATGCTGAAGGGTGACGTCCGTCATATTGGAGCGTGTCGCGCTCAGCCATGTAAGCCTCGCACGACCTTCCAAGGGCTTGGACGAGGGCAGTTTTCAACGCCTCATATTTACCGTCAGCCGGGGGAGCCGTGAGCACTGAGGAGATGCTGGCAGCGACGTCCGACGGGATCGCCCTGACAAGCGCCTGGAACTTGTGGAGATCCGTGATATCAGGAGAGCCCGCCCACAAAGCTTCAAGGTGTATAAACCACGTGGCAATGTCATAGGTGAAAGCCGGGAGGCGGAGGAGCACACTGTAAGTATCTATCGTGTCGTAGCTACACTCGAGGTCACCAATTGTAGTATATTCTCAGCTAGACACTGGATAGACCAAACACTAAGTTCGCACACAAGTTTATTACGGCGGAAATATGTATAAGTACAGCGAAGGGAGGCCACGAGGAACACAGAGAGGAGGAGATGGTGTGCTCTCTCTGTGCAGGCCGGGAGGTAACTGCCGGATCCTCGTCGCGAAAGCAAGGAGCGCGAGAAGGTACGGAAGAATTTGGGTCACGGCAGAGTTAGGTCACCACAGCTGTGTGGCGTGACCTTTAGAGGTAATTAGGCAGGTGGCGTGACAGCCAACCTTGGAGTCACTACAGGTACTAGTTACGCATACTTGGGTTCATCGTTCACATGTGACGGTTATGTGTCGTCTGCTGTCAAGCTACATGCAAAAATCAAACTATGACATGTGTTAAAGTTTATGTAATTTTTAAAGAAGAATGATGACATTCCTTTCATAGTGAAG
>JACEEZ010020519.1:49027-176527 GCA_016584305.1 Chionoecetes opilio | reverse complement strand
GGTGTCAAACTGGAAATTTAGCAAAGTTTTTGGGATAATGGGGAATAAGGTAATATTTGTTGGGGTATATGTTGAGTAGGAGCCACTTGCAAGATACACTATGTAAAGATATATTAGAATATTTTATTAAAAAAGATGAGTCTGAGAGTATTAAAGATGCCGTGTATGATTCCATAAAGCACTATCATTATAAAACTAATAACCCAAAGGAAATTGAACCTAACCTGGACTCCCAACAACGTTAACTAACCAATTTATTTGACCTAATTCCTACTAACCAGAGAGTAAGGTTTTCAAAAACTATTTATTTTTCATGGTAAAAATGGACGAGGACTGCGCGGTCATTTTCTGAGACACTGACTAGTTTCTCCTTGCCTACAATTACTGTTTTTTTCAGATGGAGGTATTTTTATTTTCCGGAAACCCAATACATTTTTCTTTTCTTTTTCATCACCAAATCCTAAGGTCGCCGTTTCCATTGATAAAAATGTACGTCCATCAGAAAAAGCACTAAAACTTTGCCAGGAAATAATAGTCAGTGTCTCAGAAACCAGAGAAGTGACAGAATTATACGAAAACCATGCAAGTGCGCCCCGCCCCGCCCCGCAATAGCCAGCCCACCCGCCAGCTGCCGAGTAGTCCGCTTGTCTCGCCCTGCTGCCTGCTAGGAGGATTATTACCCGAACCAAACCTAACCTAGCCTCATAACGGGGGGGGGTTCCGCCCCCCTCGACACCCCCCCCGGCGAGATTATGAACCTAACCGAACCTTAACCTAACCTCCTATAGGGTCAGGGGGCCTCTGAAAAGGGAGCGTACGTGTGTCTGTAGTGTATGCGTATTAACCAACTGTATTATTTCTACAATATGTATATAAGTTTTGAAGGTTATGCGGAAGTGGATTAATAATGTACAATATACTGAGCAAAAAATAATATAGAGAACGTAAGAGGTAACGGCGGTAGCGACCGCGCAGTTCTCGTCCATAATAACCTTATTTTCCCCGAGTATTGGAAAAGTGCAGCAATACACATAACAGAAAGCGGCTTCTCATCAGTTATAACACCATATATCTTCATCTATCCGTTATATGCCACTATTTCTTCTTCTACAACCATTTGTCATTACTACTTTGTCACATTATGTTGTTTTTCATGTCAAGTGAGCCTTTCTTAAAGTAATCGTCCAGACCATTTCATCATTCCTGATTTAATGCAATCAAATCATATACATTAACGAGTATATCAACAATACGTCGTCATTTTTTGTATCCAGTCAGCCGTTTTTAAATAATCCGCAATCAAAATCTGCAAATTCCCCGAGTTTTCAAAACGCTCTCAAGGTTTGCGGACGCTCAGGCTCAGGCTCGGTGACGCAGCATCAGGAAGGCTCATCTTCCCGCGCTTGATCAGAGAGGCACGTAAACACAGAGATAAATATAGTACTTGAAGATATTTGGGTGTTTCTGATAGATTTGTTTTGCTATATGCCACATGCATGCATCCTTTATGGGTGCAGCAAGACAGCTGTGCCTTTCGAGAAAAGTTTGCACACGGAAAGGAGTGGCGTGTGTAGGAGTGGAGTGGCGGAGTGGCGTGTGGTGATTCACGCCTATAGTGTGTTGGAGCGAGCAGTTGTGTTGAGAAACGGTGTGTAGTGAGGGTAGCGATGGACCACCACGACTGTGAGGCTTTGCCTCTTAACAAGACCAAGTAAACCAAGTAAACCAGTTGTGGAGTGGGCGTGGGCGTGCCCTGTGGTGAGAGACCCTGTAGTGGTGTGGCTGTCACACTTTCTGCCTTCCCGCCCGCATATTTTCCAACTCTTTGCTGTAGTTAATGCTAGTATGTGGTTTCCGAGTAATTACGTTTGACTGTAGCTCCAAAACTAACCATAGGATTTTCTCGTAAGTACCTTCATTGTGATTCCCACACACACATGGTTTAACCTTATTTACCAATCCATGTTTTGGAGAAGTGCCAGGTCCTCCTGCTGAACCTCAGGCTCTGCTAACACCTGTTCATCCACCTCGTACTCGGGCTCAAACATATAGGATCCCATGACAATCTGAGGTTCGTTTTCCTCATAGCATACGCGACCAGCGTCATTTCTTTCGGTGTCAGATTGAGCATCGTACTCTAAATCTGTCACAGCGACAGATTCACTGTCTGACATCGAAGTACAATCGCTCATCATAACATTTGCCGACAGGTGTCAGACAGAGTGTCTGCGGGCGTCCCTGTTCTGACGTCATCAATAACAGTCGTAGCCCTGTTGGAGGCAAGATTTTTTTTTTCGCGCGCTTTTTACAAAAGTCGTGTTTTTACGGAAATAAGGCCTGGAAATCAATTATTTTTGGTGGATTAGGTGTTTTGAATTTTTCATTCTTTTCATTTCAATTTCTACATTCAACATAATTCGGCAAAAAAAATTTGGGTCTGGACGATTACTTTAACCTCAGCCACTCGTCATATTCTGCTCCAATGTCCTTTCTTTTCTCTTGTTTCCACGGGATAATTTTCTACAAGACAGCCTGAGAGGTGTCTTCGCAACGCTTGCTTGCTATTCCTGATGGTCATGATGATAGGCATGGTTTTCCCCGCATCTGTACGGCATCACAACAAAGCCACGCGGCGCCCAAACTCCCGTTTTCTAATTCTTGTTCTTTAGTCCCGTCTTCGTACCAAGACCGCGCTCAAAAACAGCAAATCTTGGGTTGGTCTTCGTAATCCAAGACGGTGCTTGGACGACAAAAACACGGCTTATTGTAGAATTGGGTATAAAATAAGATAAATTAATACTTATAGTGATATGATAAATTAATAATTTCAGTATTATTAACTATTACCACAATTGATCAGAATGATAGAGTAAAAATAAAAGCTGTGGGTGAAAATTATTATAACTCCACGTGTTTACAGGTTTTCACCAGATGGTGAGCAGTCAGTCACGCTCGGGATTCTAAACTATTAAGGTGTAGTCACGTTGACTAACCTCATATGTGTACCTAGTAGATAACCGAGCAATCGGTTGTTGAAAAGGACGTGGTACATTGCCACATACACTATTATCGTGCCCGAAATTATGTGTTCCGACGGTACCCTGGGAAGTACCGTCTCCAGCCATTCGCCACGTGCACCAGCGAAGCCCCCTGGATACAAACTCGTGGATATGATTAAAACCTCCAAACAATCAATCCATCTACCACTGATGAGTATACCCTACCCAGCTAACCATCACCGGCGGGCCTACGTAGGCTGTAGAGCGGCGAACGGCGGCCGCCGGCGGCAAGTTTACCTCCGTCAGCCCTCCGAAGGTCCGCTGGTGTATTTTCAGACGGGAAAATTTACTATGTTGAAAATTAATGTACAGAATTTCAAGAATTGAATATTTCTATGTGTAAACATTTTGAAACAACAGTTATATGGTTATCTTGATGTATTATTACATCAGTAGTGACAAGCAGCGGCAACTTGACGTCAATCCTCCGGAGGCCAGCTGGTACGTATTTGTAAATGGGAAATATTCATTTCATATTCTATATATTAACTCAGTAATATACATAGTATCTCAATATCGGTACCATCACTATTAGTAGGCCTGTTCAAGCTATACAAATTTGTTAAAGAATTTTTTAAAATATTTATAAAATTATCAATTTTTCATTTTTTCAAATTTTCCAGCTTAATCGGGAACCCCCAAGTACATAAAAATAAGTGAGATACTACAAGGAAGGAGTTTACATGGAAAAAGGTTATCATTTAGTCAGGTGTACTGTATCATATAAAAATAACATTGGATTCCCCCGAAAAAGATTAGGGGGATAACACAAGGTAAATTTTTTCCCTTATTTCAATAATTTCCAACATATTTTTAAAAAATATAAATACTCAAGGGTACCCAAAAAGGAATTTTGTAGATGATGGATTTTGAGATAGTAATATCTGATAAAAATTTCCCCAGCTCCGCGCGCCAAAGCTTTTTCCGAATCAAACACGCGTTTCCATAGGGGGAATTCAGAAATGTATCAGGGCACCCTCTGACTTCCGAGAGAGATATTTTCCCCATATGCACTTTTTTAAGGCACGGGCAGTCCTCAAGACCGTTGAGGAATGTTCGATGCCCCTTGTAAATTATAGACGAAGCATTTAAAAAAAAAAGTACGCCTTCCTTCCGCAGAAATTTGAAAAGACGCGCTTGGGTATAATTATCATTATTTGCATAATGATTGCAAAAAGACCTAACAAAGGGCAAATTAAAGTTTTGATCTCTACACAAGGCAAGAGGCCATGGAAAAAATATAAAGGATTTGAAGTTACAGGAGAGGGTTCATAAGTGGGGGAAATTTTAAAACGGTGGGTTGGCGGTGCGAAGCCGCGACACCGAAATTATAATACCAGGGTGGGTTTAAAAACCCAGAACACCCAAATGTCATGAAACGTCAAGTGGGTGCCCATCCTCAATTAAGACAAAAAAAATATTGCGATATGATTTTTCATCCCGCCCTGGCCACTTATAATTTCTGGGGGTTTTTGCGGCTGTCGCGACCCGCCAACCCACCGTTTTAACTTTCCACCCACTTTTGCACACATCTCCCCGTAACATTTACAATCCTTTATTTTCTTCCACTGGGTTCTCGCCTTTTGGGAGAGATACAATAACTTTAAATTTGCTCCTTTGTTAGGCTTTCTTGCCACTCATTATGCAAAAAAATGATAATTATCCCAAAGCGCGTTGTTCAAATTACTCGCGGGGAAAGGGAAGGCGATACTTTTTTTAAAAGTTCGTCTATAATTGACAAATGGCATCGAACATTCCTCAAAGGGCTTGATGGACTGCCCGTGCCTTTAAACAACTGCCATATTAGATATCTCTCTCGGAAGCTAGGGTTTCCCTAGATCATTTTCTGAATTCCCGTATGGAAGCGTGTGTTAAAAGATGTCGCGAAAAATGCTTTGGCCCCGCTGTTAATCTGCACTAAAAACTGCCAAACGTACGATAGCCATTACAAGGGTTAAAAACCCCCAAAAAAAGGCCCCCCAAATTGCACCCTTTCCCAGTCGATAACATAATAGAACTTATTATAAAAATGTTTTTTGCTTTCCCTTTATTAATTCGAAATAAGACTGAAAAAATTAAATGATTGCGTACGACCGTTTTTTTTTTTTGGAAATTCCCCGACCCCGCTGACGGCCGGCTGTGTCAGTGTCGTGAGTGAAATCGTTAGTAAATTAGTGGGGGAAAAGCACAAGGGTGGATGTTTTTTGGTTGCCGCAAAAATATTCCTTCTACATGGGGGTTCATGTTCCACGTACACCCCAGTAAACCAAAAAACATTTAACAAAAAAGATACCTCACTCCGGGTGCCCTGTGGGGGCCGTGAAATCGCCTCCGCCCTGCGGCAGAAAAAAAAGAACTACAAAGAACAAAGAAAATTAAGGAACTAAAAAAGAGCCGCGAGGAAGGACCTGACCCAAAAAAACTACCTAAACTTTACCCCCTCCCTGAAATTAGTAAAAAAATTTTTTAAAACCCCCAATGACCTGCACAAAATAACTACCTTCTACGAACCATTTAAAAATTCTTCACCCAAACCCCTTTTGGAAACCCTTTTTCCCTTTTCCTTTCTAAAATTTTTTACCGTTTCCACTTGAACCCGTTACTTCTTGTTCAAACCCGGGTTTAAAAAAGCCGTAAAACTTTTCCTACCTCCCTTTTTTTAATCCCTTTTCCATTTAAAAAATTTCTATCAGATCGCCCCATACTCTGCTCTCTCAGTGAGTGTTTTTTTAATAACTTAAATTCCCCTTTCATCAAAAGTTACCATCCCTTGTATCTTTTTGGTCTCCTTTCGCCCCTTTTCTAACAAACTATATCCCCCTAAAATATGGAGACCAAACCGAACTGCAAGTCTGGGTGGGCCTGATAACCCAGAAAAAGCTTTAGAAAAACTTCCGCCCTTCTTTTTTTAAAACACTTCGGAAATAAATCCTAACCTCTATTGTCTTTTCTGGCCCATACTTTTTTTCCTAGGTCTGAGGCGGCCCCCCTCACTCCAAGATTTTTTTCACCTTCTGATTTTTCAGCGATCTTTGCTTATGGTGTTCTTTTTCCGGGGGTTTTTTCTACAACTTCTAACGCTACATTTATCAATATTAAATTCCCTCCCCTTGCCTTTAAAACTCGTTAAGTTTTCTAAGTCTCCCTCAATTTTTTTCGTCAACGTGATCCAAAAATCCTACCTAATTTAGTCATCAGAAACTTGCTGATATCACGCTAATCCCCTATCCAAGTCGTTGATGTAAATAAAAAATATAATGGTTCCAAAAAAAACCGGGGGGGAACTCCACTTGTCCCAGTCCCCTTAAATTTTGGAACCTTTAAATTGTGGCCCTTTTGTTCCTTTTACAGAAAAGCCTGACCCAAATGAAAAACCTTCCCATCATACCATGAGCCCTAACCTTCTTTAAGAGTGCTCGTGTGGTATTTTTGTCAAATCCCTTACTAAGTCCAGATATATAAAATCATAATCCTTACTTATCTGCCTCTCATAATTTTCCTAAAAAACTCAAAAATTGGGGAAGCCCTACCCTTTGGTAAATCCTGTTGGAATCATTGATAAAACTACGTTTATTAAGTGCTCTCAAATTTTTTTTTGCAAAAAAAATTTCAATAATTTCCCCACCCTGATGTTAACTTACGGGTCGATAATTTGACTTTAGTCCTCTGCTCCCTTCTTAAATATGGGAACAACTTTTCTTTCCTCCAAAATAAGGGCACTGCCATCCCCCAAGGTTTCCAAAAAATGTACACAAACGATCACAAACAACCCCTTGCATTCCTTTAATACCCGGGGATACACTTCAGGGCCCTGGCGTTTTAAAATTTTTTCTATTTTCTATACCCTCCTCCACCATTTCCCTGTTATACAATCTTTGATTTCTCCTCATCGTTTCCCTTTTGAACATTTTTTTCACTATCGGGTATCGTCTGGTATCCTCCCCGTAAAAAACTTAAGAAAAAATCTTTTAGATCCACCTTCCTCACCGTAAAAGGACCTCAACCTGCCCTAAACCTTAACGGCCCAACAAATTCCCTTGTCTTTTTTTTATAAACCTGATAAACCCTTTGGGGCCCCTTTTCGCCTGTTCTGCTACTTAATCTCATAATTGTTCTTAAAAATTTCGGTTTTTTTTCTTCATTTTGTCCTCGCCATCTTTTTATACTGTTTTTTGTTTACCAATCCCCTTGAACCTTAAAAAAAGGTTTTTTTCCCCAATGTTTTTTTTTAACTTGGGGTCATCCTTTTGGATACTCTTTCTGGCCTTATTTCCCTAAAAGGATATTTCTTTCTGCCGTAAATTTATATTCCTTACAAATGAGGTATAATCCTCCCGCTTCGATCTCACTTCCCCTTCTAACCTCTCTAATTCCCTCCTCAGCCCTGACCTCATTTCCCCTGTCTACCGCTCAAATTTACCCCTCCTCACCTCGACCTCCTACCATATCTGACCGCGCCAATTTTCCTCCAGGTCCCTTTCCAATCCTTCAAAATTGGGCCCTTTTCCCAGCGTCCTCGTCCTGCCCCTGGGAAAAATATCTTCTCCTCCCACACCTCTTTTTAATACCTCCAGGTTTCTTCTTTTTTCCCCATAATTGGCCTTTCTGAAATTAGGTATCATCCCTATTGCCATTTAAATTTTTCCAACTTCCCATTTAAGGAAAATCTGATTTTATAATGGTCGTTTTATCTAAATTCCCCCCGCCCCCCTTTTGTAACAAAACGTCTTTTTTGTCAGCAATAGACTAGAATAGATCTCCTTATGGGTTTCCCTTTGATTGCTTGACTTAGGAATTTATCCTGGATTAATATAAAAATTTCATCTCATCGCTGTCCCCTATGATTAAATCCCATCTTTTCCTAGATTAAAATCTCCCACCACGCTAATCGATTTATCTGCAGGCCTTGTTTTTTTTCTTCCCAAAGGAGCAAACCTCTTTACAAAATTTTGGGGGCCCAAAAATTTACACCCAAACCATTTTCTCAGCCCCCCGAACCTCTCCCCATAAGACTCTATGCTGTCTCTTTTTTAAAACTTTGTTAACAAACACTGCAATGCATCTCTTGATAAAGCGAAAACTCCCCCTGGTCTCCCTACTCTGTCCTTGTGAAAAAACTTTTACCCAGCTATCTCGACTTCCGGATCGAATACCTTTCCAAATACCCAACCATGTTTCTTTAATGCTATTTAAACAAAATCTTCTACCATTTATTTCCCCTCAGGAAATTATCTTTTTTTAAAAAACTCCTACAGTTTTGTATTAAAAACCCTTTAAACAACTCCTCTTTTTTTTTTTTCAATTTTCCCTTTATCTTTAACTAAAAAAAACCCCCCTCTCTCTCTTCTTACGAAACATTTTGTTCCCCGCCTTTTGAAAAATCCTCCTAGGGCCCCCAAGTTTCCTTTACCCACCCCCTTCCTAAAACCCCGTTTTCTACTTAAAAAAGCTGCAGTGCATCTACCTCCCTTTCAAGGGATTCAACAGATCAACCCCTTTCCCCGAAAAGGCACCCCGTCCCCGCGGTAGAGTGGGTTTGCCCCCAAAAAAGGGGCCCAGCTGTCGACAAAGGCCCAAACCTTGCTTTGCAAAGAAGGCCAGCCGGCAAATTTACCGCAATAGCCCGGAGTACCACATGTCTCAACAAAGCGTCTTGGAAGGGCTCACACCCACAGGGAAACCCACCCCTGTCCCAACTTTACCTACACTTCCTTGAAACCGCCGTAGCAATTCCCCACTTCTTACACACTCAACAAAATTTCCCCCCCGGGTCAGGGAGACGATGGGGTTTTTTCCCCTTTGGCCGCCTCACTCAACTATCTTGTCACTAACTAACCTATCCCCTTCCTGGTAACCCCCCGCTTCATGCTAAGTTAATTAAGCTTGTTTAAAGTTAATGCATGCTAATTAAGTTAAGTAACCATTTTGGTTAAATCCTGCCCTTTAAGGAGGAGTTAACCCAAAAACCAGTCTGCTGGCTCATTCACTTTTTGCATTGACTTCAATGAAATCATATGACTATGGTTTATCGTATTATATTACTGTTATCTTCGTAAATTTTGCTATAAAATTCAAATAAAAAACCCAAAAAAACGCTAAAAAAAATGCCATTACGAATGAAGAAAAATTTCATGCTTTTTTATTCCTTTACTCTTCGATTTAAAAATTTGCGAGTCAAAATTTACCATGAAAAATCAATAGAAGCGCAATTTTTTACTTTTTCCATTGATATTTTCCTTTTCTGATAAATTAATAAACCATGCCCACATTGCGTTAACTAAATAAATAAAAACATCAAAACGGGAATTTTCCGATAGATGATGTTTTTTTTTAGTTACGCAATGTTGCATGGGGCTAATTCATTTTTTCAAAAAAGAAATATAACAATGGAAACTAAAAAAATTGCGCTTTTATTTTATGTTTCATGGTAAATGTTGACTCGCAAAGTTTTAAAGGGCAAGAGTTGAGTGAATATTCTTTTGGGATATGCAGCAAGGGAATGGGCCCAAAAGGGTGGTTTTAAAATGCCGCACGGCGGCGCCCCGTCGGGGGATAAAAGAAGTTGGGATTGGAGGGGCCTCAAGTGAGGTATCTTGTTGTTTTAAAGTCTTTGATGTAAAAACCCATAACGAAATGTTTTTTTACTTAGAAAAAAACAATTCCGTACAATTATGATTCCTTTTTTGTATTACTGGAAAAAACTTTTTTGTTTTTTGTTTGTTTGTTTAGAGGGTAATTTTCAGAGCCAATATCTACCGTTGCCTTTTGTGTTGGCCGAAGCCACCACCCCGGGGGAGGGGTCAAAACCCCCGGCTTAACCCCTACCCATTCATGCGGTGGACAGGGGCTCGGGGTTTTTAAAAAAGACCACCCCTCTATCTTCGCTCCCCCCGGGGGTCGAACCGGGGCTTTTTCGTTTGTGAGCCCAGCGTGCTGGGGGCCCCTACACCCGGATTAAATCGACTAGGAAAATTTTTTGGTTAAATTTTTTAAGCATATTGCATAATAGTAAGTTTTTAAATGTTGAACCCCATAAGTCTATTAACGGTAATGGCTGTGCAAAACCCCCCTTAAAAACATTACTATATTGCAATAACTTAGAAATTAAACCTAAAATTCCTCATCGTTAATTTAAACAGCGGCCAAAAGGATATGCTTACCCGCAAAGCTATGAGCAAATTCCTAGCGGCCCTACGTCGTACACTTCCGTTGGGCCGCGGTAAGACATAGGAGTAGGGTACGCCCTGGCCCAATAAAAATGAAATAAATTATTTCCCAATTTTGGGAGGGTGTTTTTTTTGTAAAATTAAATTTTTAAAGGGGGGTTTATCCTCTTCAAATTTTGGTTTTAGCACTTTTTGCTATGCAAAAAAGGACTTTTATATTTTAAAGCAAAAAAATAGTTAGCCCCCTTAAAATAACGGGTTTTATTTGCACCCATCATCAATTTGACGTCTTTTTCAGGATGGGTTTTCCTTGTAAAACCAAATGGGTGAAGCCGCAACTAGACAGAGCTCTGGTCCAAGTTGGGCCCCTTTTTTTGGGGTGGACGAGAGTTTGTGAGAGTGAGGGCCTACTAGGGGACCCGTATCAAAAATTCTTTTTTTCAAATTTGGGATCAATTTCCTATGTAAAAAAGGAATTCTAAGACGTTTATTTTATTCCCTTTTTGCATTTTACAATTTTTACTATGCAAAATCGCACTTTTATATTGCACCCTTATCGAATAATGCTTAAATGAGTACGCAGTGTCCGGTTGGTCCTGTGTATTGCATCATGCACCAATATGAGTTCCAAATGACTAGCGTGGTAAGCTCTTTCTGATCAGTTGGTTGATCAGGCACTACATCACAGTGTCACAGCCTCTACGTTGGCCTAGAATGTGTCCATCATATCCTTCTTAGACCTGAAACAGGGCATGGTCTCCCGGTGGTGGGCCCGAGCCCGGATGAACCCGTCTCTGGCCTGCTGCCCCACCACTGCTGCCGCAGCCTCTGTCACCTGCTTCACGACTCTTTCGGTGCTCTGAGTGTGGATAGAGAACTCCGGAACCTCGTACGGCTTGACCAGGATCTCCTGGATCTGATCCCCGGACAGTGAGCAGGTAAATGCCGGCTCGTGCACCTGGCCAGGCTGCCAGCTGATCAGTGTCTGCAAGCTGGTGGCTGACAAGTTGAGCTTAGGTGTGGTGCGAGGTCTTACACTGGTGTCCCCATACTCCTCGCCAGCCCTCAGCTTCAAAATCTGGGTCATGGCGAACCTGCGGTCGTCCTCACTCTGACTCACCATCAGCGAGAGGAGGACCCATTCTAAGTGTGCGAACCATGCTCCTGTCCGCACGTAGAAGGGCACAGCTGTTTGGACCTTCTTGGGCTGCGACCTCATCACTCTGAGCTGCGTGAGGATGTGCTTGGGCCCGTCCTCTAGTCTGTGGTGAACCTTGATGTCATAGTAGAGTTTGAAGTACACCTGCAGGCAGTACTTGACCAGGATTTCCAGGGTGTTCAGTTCTTTGCCAGTCAGTCCATGCTTTCTGGTCCACATGTACACGAGCGACTGGGCTGTGGTGAGCCATCTGGAGTGGGACACCTTGCCACACTTGATCTCCTGCAGCTCGGAAGGGAGAACGCCCCGCTTCACAATCTGGACCAGCTGGTAGGAGACCTGCTGGTCAGTGGACATGTTGACCAGGATATACTCCGGTATCTCCGTGAGATCTTCACCGCCTGGCACTCCTCTGAACTCTGCGTTGTACTGCATCTCATTCACGCTGGACAGCAGACTGCACACTGGACCCGTGAAGCCAGTGTCAGATGAGGTAGGCCCGTCGATGCTGGTGATAAGGTGGCGCAGTGGCAACTCATTTGTGTGCAACACGCATATACTCCAGAAGAGCTTGCGTCCCAGCATCTTCTCCAACTGGGCGTGAGTACCACCCTCCCACCCCGTGTTGGCCCTAGTTGAGTCACCTTGCAGTACGATCAGTGAGTCGGTGGAGTCGTATGTCACCAGCAGATCATAGAGAGCCTGAGCCACCTTGAACGCAGGCTTCTCAGGTGGCACCGGGTCCTCTGGTACAAAGTGCCAAAGGTACCTTCCAGATGGCTCCTGTCACTGAACATAAGAACATAAGAAAATAAGGAAGCTACAAGAGGCCGCGAGGCCTACACGTGGTAGTTCCTGTCACCTAACACTACCTACATCCACCTTTCATCCCCATCCATGAACTTATCCAGCTCCCCTTTAAAGCTCCCTAATGACTCCGCACTAACTACCTGTCTACTGAGACCATTCCACTCATTCACCACCCTATTTGTGAACCAGTTTTTCCCTATTTCCTTTCTAAATCTACGCTTTTCCAGCTTGAATCCGTTACTTCTTGTTCTACCCTGGTTAAAAGCCGTAAGAACTTTTCCTACCTCTCCTTTATTAAATCCCTTTATCCACTTAAAAACTTCTATCAGATCGCCCCTTACTCTGCGTCTCTCGAGTGAGTGTAATTTTAATAACTTCAATCTCCTCTCATAACTAAAGTTACGCATCCCTTGTATCATTTTGGTCATCCTTCTCTGCACTTTTTCTAACAACACTATATCCATCCTGTAATATGGAGACCAAAACTGAACTGCATAGTCTAGGTGAGGCCTGACACATGCTCCTCCCTGATCAACCTTGGGTCCAGTTTCCCATAGCTGTCGGGCACCATCGCCCTGGTCTTGTCCTTCCTCCCATCGTAACCCAATACAACTATTTTATTTATTTCCGAATTATGAATTACCAGCCTGAGTCCGATGCCTGTTGGAAGGACAAACTGGCGGAATTTCAAAAGGTATCTGTGGCCCAGGGCAATGTACGTGAAGCCTCTGTCGGGTCCACACAGAATTCCCCATAGAAGTATCACGTGGCTCCATCAACGGTCACATGCAAGTCTCTATCACCAGGGCACTCCGTAATCTCCCCCTTGACCAATTAAGACTGTCCCTTCAGGAATCCCCCTCAGAATATCTCAACAGCAAGAAAGAGTAAAGAGAAGAGAGAAGATAAGAAGAAGGAGTAAGAAGTCCTCCACCCCCCCATGACAAGGAGTGGATGAAACTGGAACACTTGATGCTGGAATGTGAATGGTACCGGTATGAGTATGCTAGAACAAAGATGTACGTTAATTGGAGGTGGTGGTAGGAGAGGTCGGAGTAGAAGAATGGAGAGAGATGAGAGACAGGAGTGTGGATAAGCAGATGGAGTACCTGCTGGGGTTGTGTGCTGAATGGAGTGACAGTCGTGTGGCTGAAAGTGTAAAAGAGTTCTTGATGGGCGGCAGGGGGACCCTCAGTGATGGGGGACTCCGTATGAATGTGATGATGGGAGAGGAATGAGGGAAAAATGAAACCCCTAGTTTTGCTTCCCCCTTTTGCTTATATCCCAGTCTCAACAGATTGCGAGTAAGGGAGAACGCCGGACCAAAGGCTTCACGGACAGCATCCACTGGTGAATCCCAAATCAAGCTCAAAAACAAAGTACAGCGCCTGTAATATCAAGATCAAGATTATGACTATCTGGCAACATTGTAGTAAACATTTATTTTTTTATCATTGCAATAAATTAGTGGACGGTATTGATATGCTTGTATACTAATATGATATGTAATGTAATTACTATGATTACACTTGAGTAGAGAAGTAAATTGTATAATGGCAATTATGATTAATTACTCTGACTTCGTACCGGTACATAATAACAAAACACAATACCTAGATACTAAAAAACAACAGAAGAAAATAAAGCAACTCATTTGGTGCATGTATTGAGTTTGAGGGGGTGGTGTGATATGAAATAGGGATGGTTGTTGTTGCTGTGTAGCGGGAAGGCGGTTAGTAGTGACTGTGTTACCAAGGCCAAGATGGCGACTTGCCTCCAGCCCATCAGGGCAAACTTTCCTACAACAAGGCAACTTTTATTGCCTCACACTACACCCAGGCAGAGAAAGAGGTCAAGGCACACCAGGAGAGAACGGGCCCCCGGTACATCGTCCGCCAAAACTGATTCCTTCCTTCGGGCCCCCACATGTGAGTACCATCAATGGCCAGTACCTCCCGCCTCCTTTCCCAAATTATAATATGGTTTATTGAGTATTATTTCGGTAGTCGGCTTACAAGTCTTGGGAATCTAACCTACATTATCATGTTAGATTTTCTTCATTATGAGTATTCTAAAACCCATTTCCCATGGAGCAATTGAGGGTAAATTTTTCCAGTAAAAATTGGGTGTAAAACTGGAATAAAAACCCATTGATAATAATGGCATTACATGTACTACCGAAAATCTACCGTTAATTTCGGCCAAAATGATTAAGTGGGGGGAAAAAAATAGACGAGGACTGGCACGGTCATTTTCTGAGACACTGACTCGTTTGGTATTATTTTACACTAGGACCGAAATTACCTACATATTGGGAGTATGGTTTCTGTTTACCTTTTTGGATTCTGGGAAACATTCTCTCTGAGCTTCCGTCGCAAATTATTACTTTTGGAGATAATGACATGTTGTTTTTTCCCTATAAACAGGAGAGACAGTGTTTACGTCCGCCACACTCTTATTCCTCTTGTGACCTGCATCGCCTCTGTTCTTCCCTTGTCGCGGACACTTTTTTAATGCAGATTTGGCTTTAGTTAGAAGGTTTAAAGCGTGGGAATGGGTTTGGTTAGGTTAGATTAGTGAGTCTAAAGGTGGGTTAGGTTAGTTTAATTTTCATATCTGATATACACTCCTTCCGTAAATCTTAAGAACAAAGGCTCCCCCCCCCTTTTCTTCTTCTTTCTTCTTATAGCCAACAAGCTTGGGGACATGGTGGGAAACCCGGGTTTTTTGGGTGGGGGAGCACAAAACATAAGGGAAATATGGCCCCCCAAAAAAAAATCCCTAAACTAGGGAAAATTTCCCTAGTTCATAAGCCCTTTATCGGGGCCATATTTCCCTTATAGATAGGAAGAGAATAGGAGGTTAGCCTTTTTATTCTAAGATGACAAAACTCTACAGACCCAACCTGCACCCCTTCTCGAGCCCTTCGTGCTGTGCCCCTTTAAACCCAACCTAACCTGTCCTAACCTGCCCTAACCTAACCCATGTATGATCTTAAATTTAAAACTACATATAGGTTATACCTACACTTAGATACGCACTACTTTCTCAAACTCCCTCGTCCATTGCGCATCTCGCTGGACTTAGTTTTTCTCAAGAACCTGGAATTTTATATCGGCCCTGTAGGCAAAGTAAGGATCGGCACTCATTAAAACCTAAAAAAGATGTGTTAAGGACAGTAAGTATAATACGTAGAGCCAACATTTGGGTCAGCTTAGCGGGGGAGGGCCCAAGTTGTTTCTTAAGATTTTCCCTCTGTAGTGCCCCCCCTTTTGGCTAGATGTTAATTTGAAGGGCTCCCACACACCTGGCGATTACGCTGCCAACCCCCCCACAATAAGTGGGATTTTTTTTTTTTTAAGATTTAAAAGAATATATGAGGATAACTGGGGAGGGTAACGTAATGAACGACTCGTAACAGGGTTTCTTTATAAATTATCACGATCAGTAATCACATCACAGCTCCAATGGTTTCCCGAAAACTCAATCAAAAAAATAGTATAATAATACCCGAAAACAACTAACTTCTCATCCCGGGCTTAACACAGGCACAAAAGTTCCTATACTCAGTTATTAGGTACTATACCTATCTACATAAATAAACGCGGAGCTCTATAGGGCTTAGCTTTATATACTGGTGTCCAAGCTGGTCACCAACTCCGCTCCACTCAGCAACACACAAGTATCGCCCGCCATCAAACACGTGGGTCAAATTTAGGGTATCAACCACGCACTCCGCTCAGCTCACTGTTCCAGACACCAGACCCTGATAACATATCATAAGTTACAAGTCTGTCATGAACTAATCAATGCACTAGACATCCTTATAAGTACACCATCACTCACATACCTTCTTGAGGTTGCAGGGGAAACACTCCCTCCACACGACCATTCCACTCGGGTGTCGGGTTGAAAGAGATCGAGAGCGGTTGTCTATCTTCCCGTGACGTCACCAGTGACTATGAGACCATAAACATATGGCAGGAAACCTATATCCAAATGAATTGGGACTGAGGAGTGAAGAAAAATTATTATCATTCAATAACTGGTTAATATATAATATATATATATATTATATATATATATATATATATATATTATATATATATATATATATATATATATATATATATATATATATATATATATATATATATATATATATATATTACAGTAAACCCTCTCGTATTCGGACCCTCATTATTCGGACTTCGACATTATTCGGCCTCCTTTTTTTTTTTTTTTTTTTTTTTTTTTTTTTATATATTTTATTTTTAAATTTTAAATTTTAATATATTATTATATATATATATATATATATATATTAGGGTGTCCCAAAATGCAAACGTTTTGAAATATTGCACGCTCGTGTGTTATTCCGGTTGTCTCATAGTAAAACAGTATTGCGTTGAAATTTTGGGCGAATTGAGTAATATTTAGGGGTCCCGACAAAGTGAACATTTAGGTGACGTGACTCGAATTTCAGGATTTTTCTAAATTTCCACTTTTTTTCTCCCTCAGGTTATCAACATGGCAACAAGAGCCGCTAGTAATCTTTGGCTGATCGACAAGGCTCCAATCGATGAAATCACCGGAGCCCGGCTACCATTGAAGGAGCAGGTCCTCCTCCGCTACTACCACCACCACCGGGAGATGGGGAAGACGGCGAGCGGGAGCAGGAAGGCGGTGGTGGAGGAGGTTCTCCCTTTCTGGTCGCGCGCTGGGATTCCGACAACTACAGTAATACACGCCGGCACGAAGCTATCAAAGCTGGTAAAGGCGTACAATGACCTCAAGAAGAACAAGAACAAAGACAGGCCGAAACATCGTATGGATGAGGAGATTTTCAAAGGAGACCTCCAAGAAATCTTCGACCTCGCACACTCCTCCTCTCTCCAACGGGCAGACGTGAAGGACGAGGACAAGGAGTTCCTACGGAGTCAGAGGGGAATCATCCATGGCTGGAATTGACCTCGTGACAGCGAAGAAGGTGGAGAAGCAGGTCGAGCGCGGAACTCGACTCAAGCGGCTCCGGGAACGTGAAGGCAGCGACATTGCCAGGCTGACTGAAAGGGCGGAAATCCCAAGCCAAAGCAGTAGCAGCAGCAGCAGTCCTGTGTCGACGACGTCATCACCGGCTCGTGGATCCCGAAGCCAGAGGAAAAAACTTAAACAGTCGCCATCGATCTCCGTGAAGGATCTTAACTTCATTTCAACTTGGGATCGAGAGAAGTTGTCGGTGCGGCAAGCAACGTCAACTTTCGCAGCTACCGCTCAAGTTCTTGGAATGGACATTGGGAGTATGGCGGTCTCGAAGAGCACGGTCCATCGAGCACGAATTGCAGGGAGAGAGTAAGCCGCCGAGAAGATCGTGGAACTGCGGTACCAGGAGATACCTGAGAGGTTGGTCCTGCATTGGGACAGAAAACTCCTCCTGTCCCTCTCTGACGATACGGAGGACCGCATCGCCGTCCTCCTCACAGGGGAAGATGACGCCGAGTTCCTTCTTGGGGTCCCGGCAAGCTCGGATTCGACTGGCAGAAACGTGGCTGCAGTGGTTTTGAAGGAGGTGGACGAAGCGGGCGTCAGGGACAAGATCATCGCCTTCTGTTTCGACACTACGGCTTCGAACACTGGCATGGTGCAAGGTGCTTGCATTCGGATTGAGCAAGAACTCGGACGAAGCTTGCTTTGGTTGGCCTGCCGCCATCATGTCCACGAGGTGATCCTCAAGGATGTCTTCGAAGCCAGCCTCGGCTCTTCCTCTGGTCCTGACATTGGAATCTTCAAACGACTCCGTGATCGATGTCCTTCGTGGATTCCTCGCAGAGAGAAACGGTGGAAACATCGGAGGACCTCGTAGAGTTCTTCACCACCAATGACACTGCCAGCAAGCTGAAGGACGACGCATTGGCCTTCCTGAAGGAGGCTCTGATGTCGAAGAACCATCCCAGGGAGGACTATGAAGAACTTCTCCGTCTCTCCTACCTGTTCATTCCGCCGTCCTGGAGCTCTCCATCAAGCCCGGTGGATGGCCAAGGCCATCTACTGCCTCAAGCTTCAGATGCTAAAATCCCAGCTGTAGCTGACTGGTCGAGAGAAGGCCGGAGTGGAACGAGTGGCCCTCTTCGTTGCTCTGGTGTACTGCAAGCAATGGCATGAGGCACCGATCTCTGTGAAAGCTCCGTTGAACGACGTGCTCTTCCTCGAGATCCTCAAGACATACCCTGACCAAACCGTTGCCAAGGCAGCAGAACAAGCCCTGCGACGCCACCTGTGGTACGTTTCCGAGGAAAACGCGGGACTGGCCTTCTTCGACTCAAGGATTGATGTGGAGGAGAAGAAGCAGATGGTCAAGGCATTGGACAAGCCCGCCTCGAAGAAGGAACTCAAGCGATTGGAGGGAAAAAAGATGACTATGTCTCCCTCCCTCTCGTCCTTCGTCACTTCGAAGACACGGTCCTTCTTTCAGAAACTCGACGCGGACGAGGGCTTCCTGGCAAAGGACCCGGCATTGTGGGAGGAGGACGCTCGGAAACGGGCACTTGGCCTCCGAGTGGTCAACGATGCCGCGGAGCGGGGCATCGCCCTAGTCCAGCGCTACCTGGGGTCCACGAAGTCGGCCGCACAGGAGAAGTATCTCCTCCAGTTAGTCCACCACCATCGGAAACTTTTGGGGCGGGAAAAGAAGGAGGACCTTCAAGAGAAGGCTTTCTGAATGGAAACAATGAAAACTGTCTGTTTTGGTTTCCTTATAAGTTTCTTTCTAAAAATGTGGGATGTTTTGAGTTTTTTCTTTGTTTTTGAAGGTTATTAGAAAATTGTTCAGTTTGTCGTGACCCCTAAATATTCTCCGAATTTCATCTAATTTCACAGGAACTCTTCTTATGCATGTGTGAACAGAAGTAAAACACAAGCAAGTGAAAAAAACATGTTTAATTTTTTCCCTCTATGATCTTGGGACACCCTACTGTCTGCGCTTCCACTCCCACCGTGTAGTGCCACATTCTCAACTCCTCACCCTGAACGTCGCCACCTGTGACCTGCCGTAACACGCTGTCATCCGCCTCACCTGTGCCTTCCTGAGGAAGATAGGTCAACTACAGCACCTGTGATAGCATCATAGGACATTACCAGGGCTCATAGTGTTCCCCAAGGAATCCTCGCAGCCCTAAAAACAACAACAAAGTGACTTAAAAGTCCGCGGCGGGGTAGTTGATATTGGCGGTTGCCGGACAGTAAATACTAGAGTAGGATAAACGTCAGGGGGTTGGTAATGGCCTCGGACTGTTGTGATTCCCGGATGTTTGCAGTTCCCGGACCAGTGCTTCCCCCTATTAGTCCGGGAAAACGAGGGTTGTGTGTATATCGGACAACAGTTTTGGTGGTCTGTTTTTTATATTTTTTCTTAGAAATTTCTTTCCAAAATCAGGGTGCGTCTTCCAAGATGCAGCGTCTTATAAGCTGTAAAATACGGTACTCAGTTACACATCAAGAGACCTTTGGAGTAATTTGGGCTCAAACATTTCAAAGACGTTATTGTTGGCTATCCAATAACTGTCTATACCGACCATGCAGCCGTTACTGAGCTATTTAAGGGTAAGAATTTACCCGGCAGGCTTGCACGATGGTATCTGACGATCCAAGAGTTTAATTAACCCAACCTTCAAATATTTGCCCGGACCTGCAAATGTGGTAGCGGATGCTCTAGCGTGAACGCTAGGTGGTGGAGGCGGTCACAGAGACAAATCACGTGCCAAATTTTTCACTACGTATTGGGCGTCGAACAACGCAAACATGAAATTTGGGGGAAGGTCATCTATCCCTTAGAGTCAGGCGATGAGACCTCCTTACCATCATTACCAGTGCATTACTCACAATTTTTCCTGTTGACTGTGTTGACATTGGCCACAGAAGAGGGACCCAGTGGAACAATATGTTATTCGTGATGTTTTTGTTCCGACGGTACTTAAACTTGTGCACAATGTGCCCATGGCTGGACATCCGGGACGTGATCGTACCCTAGCAGCCACGAGGTGTGTGTATTTTTGGCCCACGATTTGTGTGGCCATTGAAAAACATGTTGCCAGGTGTGTATCTTGTGCCCAAAACAAAGGGACGACTCCAGGACCTGCTCCTATTTTAGAATACCCACCACCTGAGCAACCATGGGACGTAGTTGCTATACAGTACCCTCTCAGGTTTCACGCTATGCGAGTTTCGCGCCGAGTCCTAAATTCTTACCATCCCGACTTTCACGCATTATCTCCCAGAGTTTCGCGCTGCTTCGTACATGTTTTTTTTGTGTGTGTGTGTGTGTATTTACCTAGTTGTATTTACCTAGTTGTAACATACAGGAAAAGAGCTATGCTCGTACTGTCCCGTCTCCAAATCTACTATTATCCAGTTTGCCTTTGAAGTCCTGAATACTTCTTGCATTAATCACTTTTGCATCAAGGTTGTTCCAAGCTTCTATGCTTCTATACGGGAAGCTGTATTTATTTATGTCCCTCTTGCATGTTGTCCTTTTCAATTTCTTCTCATGACCTCTTGCACTTCTATCGTCCCACACAAACACAAACAACTCTCGAGTAAAAGCTTAATAAGTTCGTTGTACATGACATTCCTCCTCTAAATCCAAATTGGCCACCTGCGAGTGTGTTTGTCTCTTCCAAGTATTTCAACCATCTGTCTTTCGCAATTTTTTCACACATTTTTGCCACTACACTTGTTTATGATACTGGCCTGTAATTTAGTGGTTCTTCTTTGTCTCTACCTTTGTGAATTGGCACAATATTTGCTCTTTTCCAATCAAGCAGGACTCTGCTCTCCTTGAGTGAACTCTCAATTACACTATGTAACTTACCTGCTAGTTGGTTACTGCACTCTTTCATAATCCAGTTTGACACTCCATCTGGACCAGGGGCTTTTCTCACATCTTGACTTTCCATTAGCCTTTTTACTTCTATTACGTCTACTTTTATGTCTTCCATTATACTTTCTTCTGCTATTATATTTTTCGTTTTAAATTCACTTTCTCTTGTAGATACAGTCTGTAAGCACTTATTCATCACCTCAGCCTGTTGTAATGCATCTTCATACACTATGCCTTCTACCTTCAGCTTATCTATTCCTTCCTTGTTTTTCATTTTTCCATTAACCCTCTCACGCACCGTGACGCGATTCGCGTCAAAATGGAACCGTCTACATCTGAGCTTTTGACGCGATTTGCATCTAAAAACTTGTTAAAATTCGCCAAAAATAAAGTATTTATCAGAATCGCATCGTTACCCCCCCCCCACCCCCCCACCCCACCCCTCCTTAAAATACTTTTGGATTCACCCCTGATCCCCTCCCCTCCTCTTCAAGGACCTATATACGCAACTGCTTCCGAGTCCTTCATTCTTTCTTCTCATTATCCAAATATATTCTTGAATTCTAAGGCAATTTTTCTTACATTTTTGTATCAATAAAGATGGACCTTATTTTCTTAATTATCGAAAAATACTCTTGAATTTTGAAGCAATTTTTCTTTAATTTATGTAAAAAAAAAAATCCAATATATGAGGGGTTCGGCTAGTGTTTGGTAGTTTTCGTTAGAGTTCGGCGCCTCTGAAAAGGTTAAGAACCACTGCACTAACCCAATTACCGTATTTTACGGCTTATAAGATGCACTTTCCCCCCAAAAAAATACCCTGAAAAACACTCATGCGTCTTCCAAGACTAATGTTGTAGGAGGTTAGCTTAGGTAGCTATTCAATTCAGCCTCTTATATGATGTAACCTCAGTACTTACCTGTTAAGAGTATTTAGAATACCATAAGACATTCAAATCAACTACCAATCTATCCTCACCCTGTGATGTTTACACGGTACTGGCGGGATCCTTTCCGTCCCGGCAGATTGGCGCCAACAGCCATTGCGTGTATAAGGAACTTTGTTTGTTATTAGATGAAAATTTGTATACTTATGTACATGCAGCCACCACAAATACTAATCGCATACATGAAAATTCAAACAATACGTGGTGAGGCACAGGAGGCAGGCAACGTAGTGAGGCACTGGAGGACGTGAGAGGTGTTTACACTCAGGAAGACAAAGCCAGACTCAGCTGATCGGCACGCCAGGCAGCCACGCAGCTGTGCACCGCCGCGGTAGGTTTTTTCACTCCCGCCGTCTGACCTGTGTTTACATGTTCAGCCAGCCAACATGACTACTTACTTATACTATCGCATACAAGCTAGAAAATAAAAATGGCTGATGAGCAGTGCTGAATGAAGATAATGAATAGTGAGTGTGTTCTTATGTGAAAATGACTATATATCGAACAACAGTTTTGGTGGTTTTTTTTTCTTCTTAGAAACTTCTTTCCAAAATCAGGTTGCGTCTTCCAAGATGCAGCGTCTTATAAGCCGTAAAATATGGTCCTGCTAACGCCATGCACGGCTATAATCTACGACCCCGAGTTTAAGTACTTTTTTTTCACATCATGCTATGTGAGATGCATGTATTGCATGTTACTTTCATTATAGACCTTCAGAAGGATCGACTGACATTCATGAAGCCTTGTTGCATGTCATTGTGCGATTGTGCGTTTAGTTGCTCTCAACTGATTTTATTTACCTTGACCAAACTTTACTAGTTTTTTAATCCTCAGTCAATGTGGTAGTTTCCAATAAAGCAGCGCTAATCCAAACATGGTAAATGCAGCTAGTGGGAGAGTAACCGCGAGTCGTTTTCCTGTTGAGGATTTCTTACATACGTATACTAAACATTGGTCAAGATGAATTCAATTTGCAACCCTTGTTCAGACAGGATGCTATTCAGCACTACTATCCGATCTTGTAAGCAAGGCTTACCATGGATGTTATTGTTGTGCATGTCCCCTTTAAGTCATGAGATATTTTTGAGGCTAATCGGGTGGAACCTTTTCATTTAGCCTTTTTTTTTTTTTTACATCACAAAGGACTGGCCTAGGGCACAACAAAAATAGGTAACACAAAGCCAGCTTAGTTGCCAGTCCCTATAAAGAAGACGGTAAGAGAAAAAAAAAAGGTGTGCCAATTTAGTTCGGGAGGTGTCTTGTTACTCTTCTCTTGAAAAGATTTAAGTTGTAGGAAAGTGGAAAAATAGAAACAGGAAGAGAGTTCCAGAGTTTACCAGTGAAAGGGATGAAAGAGTAAAGATACTGATTAACTCTTGCATAAGTAAGATGGACAGAATAGGGATGAGAATGAGTAGAAAGTCTTGTGCAGCGAGGCCGTGGGAGGGGGGAGGCATGCAGTTAGCAAGTTCAATAGAGCAGTGAGCATGAAAATAACGGTAGAAGATAGCAAGAGAAGCAACATTCCGGCAGTGATTTAAAGATTGAAGACAGTCAGTCAGAGGAGGGGAGTTGATGAGACGAAAAACTTTTGACTCAACCCTGTTTAGAAGATAAGATAAGATACTTTGATCCTATCTAGACACTTTGCAAGTACCAACTACAAGGTTATTGACTATATACAAAGCGCCACCACGCCAGGACGAACTTGGTGGACTCGAACCGCTGACCGAATGCAGGGACTCTGCACGCAGGCTCACAACTCTACCAACCATGCCAATGTGACGGGTTCTGTTTAGGAGAGCTGTATGAGTGGATTCTCCCCAAACATGTGAGACATACTCCATACATGGGCGGATAAGGCCCCTGTAGAGAGCAAGCAACTGGGAGGGGGAGAAAAAAGGACGCAGACGCCACAGGACACCTAACTTCTTAGAAGCTGTTTTAGCAAGAGAAGAGATGTGAGATTTCCAGTTCAGATTTTTAGTAAAGGATAATCCTAGAATGCTCATTGTAAAAGAAGGAGATAGTTGAGTGTCATTGAAGAAGAGGGGATAGTTATCTGGTAGGTTTTGTCGAGTAGATAGGTGAAGAAATTGGGTTTTTGAGGCATTGAACAGAACAAGGTTTGCTTTGCCCCAATCAGAAATTATAGAAAGATCTGAAGTTTGGCGCTCGGTGGCATCGGTGTCATATCTGTTAAACAGACATTTATATCACTGGACTTACTATCATCTCTAGTTTTAGTGGCTGACGATCTGTCTCTATGCATCTGGCCGACTAGGGGATCTATTTACATTTTCACAATTTACCTTCCTTCCTATTTCAGATGGCATATGTGAATTTAACATTTTTTTTAAGGTAGTCCAACTGACACATTTAGTCCGTATAAACACTTGATTCTTCAAATCATTTGTCATCAAGCGCTTCATGGATATCAATAATTTTCTTTATGAGCGATCATCGTGTGGCCGTCGTTTGCCCTTACGGAACTTCCTATCAACAGGTTTCTGGTCACTGCAATTGTTGGTTTTTGTTATGCTTCCATGAAGCTTTTACAAGAAATGTCTCCACTAGATTGTTTCCACTCAAATCTCTTCAGAATTTAACATTCTCTAGAATATCTTTTGTTACTAATACCTTCTCTGAACTCAAGTTCTCTGACCAGTCGCAGTCTGCTGTGGCTCTGGAGAATCCCTTGCCTGATTACCTAAACCCCATTGTTTTCTATCCCAGTGTACTAAATTCTCATTTTTATATACCACTTTGTTGTTGTGTCAAGTGAGCTATCACGTTGTGCAAGCATCTTTCACGTGGAAAAGCTTCACAGGTCTAACAGGTATTACACATTTTTGTAACATGATTAGGTACATTTTCTTATGCCACGTGAGCGTGCTAGGCGTGTGACTGAGCGATGTTAAGGCATAGGTATGGGTGTGGCACATTGTATTACCGGCTTTATCCAGTTGCATTACTGCTGGGTCAGCGATTGTTGTGAACCCGGTAACATTGTTGAGGGGTCAATTAGTTTAATTCTCAATTAATCTCTTATAAATAGATGGTAACATAATTAATAAAATGATATGATGTAAACAATTGAACCTTACGGCCGGACTGTAATCTCCCGCGTTTTGATAATTCTTTGATGAATGTCCCGTTTTTACAAAATTATATATATACGGTACCTATATAGGGGTGCGTACCGGTGTTCCCCGGCACCTATGAGGTACCTTTGTACCCCAGTGCCGATGTTCCCCGGTGCTGAAGCTCCCCGGCACCTATGAGGTACCTATGCTCCCCGTTGCCGAAGTTTCCCGTCACCTATGAGGTACCTCTGTACCCCGGTGCCGATGTTTCCCGGTGCCGAAGTTCCCCGGCACCTATGAGGTACCTATGTTCCCCAGTGCCGAAGTTCCCCGGCACCTATGAGGTACCTATGTTCCCCAGTGCCGAAGTTCCCCGGCACCTATGAGGTACCTATGTTCCCCGGTGCCGAAGTTCCCCGGCACCTATGAGGTACCTATGTTTCCTGGTGCCGAAGTTCCCCGGCACCTATGAGGTACCTATGTTCCCCGGTGCCGAAGTTCCCCGGCATCTATGAGGTACCTATGTTTCCTGGTGCCGAAGTTCCCCGGCACCTATGAGGTACCTATGTTTCCTGGTGCCGAAGTTCCCCGGCACCTATGAGGTACCTATGTTTCCTGGTGCCGAAGTTCCCCGGCACCTATGAGGTACCTATGTTTCCTGGTGCCGAAGTTCCCCGGCACCTATGAGGTACCTATGTTCCCCGGTGCCGAAGTTCCCCGGCATCTATGAGGTACCTGTTTCCTGGTGCCGAAGTTCCCCGGCACCTATGAGGTACCTATGTTTCCTGGTGCCGAAGTTCCCCGGCATCTATGAGGTACCTGTTTCCTGGTGCCGAAGTTCCCCGGCACCTATGAGGTACCTATGTTTCCTGGTGCCGAAGTTCCCCGGCACCTATGAGGTACCTATATTCCCCAGTGCCGATGTTTCCTGTTATCTCTGTAAATTTTTTCAACCCTTTTGAACCCTCTGAACCCAAAGTTTTTGAACCCCTTGAACCTATTTTTGTAACACAACCTAAATTTGTTGAACCCTTTGAACCTAAATTTGTTGAACCCTTTGAACCTAAATGTTTTGAACCCTTTGAGCCTAAACTTTTCAATCCTTTGAACCTACATTTTTTAACCCTTTGAACCTAAGTTTTTAAACTGAGTCTAAATTTTTAAAAACCCTTGAGCCTTTTGTTTAAAAAATTTTGTTTAACCCTTTAAAATTAAATTGTTTGAAACCTTTGAACCTAAATTTCTTGAACCATTTGATCCTAATTTTTTTTTACCCTTTGAACCTAAATGTTTTTAACCCTTTGAACCATTTTTTCAAATTTAAATTCCTTTAACCCTTTGAACCTAATTTTTTTAACCCTTTGAACCTAATTTTTTTAACCTTTTGAACCTACACTTGTTGAACCCTTTGAACCTAACCTAACCTAAATATTGGCACCTTAAGATACCGGGGAATATCGGTACCTCATAGGAGGCGGGGAACATCAGTACCGGAGAACAAAGGTACCTCTTAGGAGGCCGGGAACATAGGTACCAGGGAACATCGGCATGAGCCCCCTATATAGTGTTCGCCAAAAATCTTTACCGGGTGACATCCTTACGCACGCAACTGCCTTAATTAAACATCAATTACAAACAACAGAATGATAAGTTATTAGAATTCACTGATCAGTTCTATTAATTTACGATATTATATACAGTAATAATATGGATGAACTTAAAAATATGTAATGCAGAAAGTCTACTACTGTACTGCAGAAGAGAGGGAGGGGGAGGGGGAGGGTGGAGTCGGAGTCAGAGTCGGAATTTTTTAAATCCGACTCCACACCCCTAGTAGAAACATTACTTGCTCATTACTACAGTGTCTGCAAAAAGTAATGGCCAGGCGACGCTAAAATAAGTTATTTGGGTGGGTCGGCGTTGCGTTGTGATTCCCTCCACAGCTCGTGTTTGATCGTACGTCTGGCATCGTCACAGGATGCGAGAAGTGTGTGGGGGATGACTGGGTGGGCTAAATGTCACACCAGTGCTGTCTGAGCTTCAACAGGAGGAGGAATGTTACACCCTGCTCCCGTGGTGAATCCTCTATTTTCGCCCACAATTTTCTAGCTGCATTATTTTTCAACCCAAAGCACTGGCATGGGTTCTACCAACTTATCCATAGAGGAAAAAGCACGAATTTTAGCCTGGAAAGCTGATAATGTCTCCACTCAAGAAATTGCAAGGACAGCATGAGGAGAAAGGAGTATCAGGCGTCTCGTGGTGGCTGCGCGGGACCTCCCACCTCCCACTGTTCCATTACGTAAAAAGTGTTCTGGAAGGCCAAAGAAGACTAGCAAGACCACAGATAGACTCGAAGCGAGAAGTCATGAAGGACCCACAGATCACTACCAATGAGCTCAAAATAAAACATCCATCATTGCTGGGAGAGGTGGCTGAACAGATGATACAACACAGATTGCAAAAGGACCTCAACATGCCAACATTAAAAAAACATTTCATGCAAGATGGAGCCTCTTGCCATGTTGCAAAAAGAGTCAGGAAGTGGCTAGGTGGAAAAAAAATTAAGGTATTGGATTGGCCAGGAAATTCCCCTGACCTTAATCCTATTGAAAACATCAGGAACATCGTGAAAAACCGCCTAGCAACACGTAACACATCATCTGCACCGAGTCTCATCAACTAAATGAAAAACATTGTATTGGAGTGGAAACGAGGCAATGAATTTGATTTCTTCAAAGACCTATCAGACTCAATGTCAAAACGCATTGAAATGGTCCTGAAATCTAAGGGACCAAATACTGTAATGACAAAATACTATTAAAGAGTTAGTTTGGCCTAATTTGGTTGTTTTATTAATGGAGCCTTCATGTTTATGTATGGGATCTAGGGGATGGCTGTTACTTTTTGCGGACACTGTATACACATTTAGTCGGGGGCAGATGTACATGTGTGATAGATAAACTAGTAATTGACACCTGCATGTCACAGAAGGGAGCGGCGGCTTCATCGCTGGCTCCTGATATGGCAGAGCGGTGATAACCTGTGTCAGGGTAGGAGGGACGGAGATTGGTTCAGGGTCTCATGCCATTTCGTCACGAACTGTATATGATATATGTGTAGATTTACCTAATTATACTACCTCAATTACCCTGGCTCTCTCCATCCTCATGAAACCACTCATTAACTTTCCAGCATATACAGTGACAAACGTGTTCAAGGATCTTACTCATAACCCGGCAACTCAGGGTGAGTATGTGAGTAGATTTACTCACGAAAAAGGAATAACCAGAACAATGTTACTTTCAGCATGGTCTTTAGCGGAATGTAAGCTGCTGTGGGAAGAAGGAGAGAAGTATCAAGGGGAACGGCTTGAATTTGATGGAGTTCCTTTCCTTGTGTTGGCCACCAAGCAGTTGATATGTCACTATGGTATCAACACAAAGGTCAGTTCCCTTCATGATCAGGAGCTACTATTATGTGATGCATGTGTGTACATTCAAACCTCGGCTATCTCGCATTCGGCTATTGCGCTTTACGACTATCACGCATACCCAAATGTACTACAATCCTCGGCTATAGTGCATCAAGCTACCGCGTTTCACGGCTATCACGCATACTTTTTTTTTTTTTTTTTATATATAATTGTTTTTATACACATTTTATAGTGCGTGTAGGCAGTGACCTCCAGAGGTGGAATGGTAGGCCCCGGAGGTTCACTTGAGGGCTGTGGCGGCCTTCGCCCGTGGTGGCGCAGGCAGGAGTTTTAAAGTGGCGCCTGAGATTAGAGGGTGTCTGGACGATTCCAGACACCCTCGTACTTGTCACCAGATCGTATTTATCCCCAATTGGAAATGGGAGGTAAATACTTAGAATGAGGAAATCTACACGATGATGTAGGTAAAAATCGTAGCACTTTTGAAAGCCCACTATAGCGACCTAATACCACATTTTCGAACGGAGGACAATTTGAGCAAATTTACTGTAGTCAGTAATAAACAAATTTATACGGTTTATTAAGGCCCGTCCACACCAGGAAATGGTGGATGTCTGTGGTGGTGGAACAGGATGTCTGTGAGTGAGGAGGATGCTGCAGCTTGTGTTTTACATTATAATGCACTCACTTTTTTCTTTTAATCAACGTTCACACAAACATACACACACACACACACACACAAAGGCGTAACAGCTAGGCATCCTTGTTCTATAAATACTACCGTCAGGACATTCCAGGTATAGGGGAGTGAGGTCAGGTCAGGTTCCCCAGGTGTTATCACAGGCTGTCAAGGACACTTGGGCGACATTGTCGCACGAGCTACGTTGCCAAATGTAAAGGAAGGTATACAGAGTCGTTGTTTTACCCTCAAATTGTAAGCCATTCATAAAACCATGCAGACGTACTATGCAAGTGTATAATTTTTAAATAGTTAACGTAACAACTAACAGTATGAGAGACGTCGTCAACAACGCGGTGAGTTAACGGTGAATGTGACAACAATGCGGGAATCCCATAACCCCACCCGGGGGCTCAAGGTGGGATTCCCGCATTGTTGTCAAATCACCCTGCCACTACCTTTGTTTTTTACCGGCCGAACACTACCTCATTGATACAACCCCTTGATCAGGAAGTGATATCGGTTCTAAAGGCAGTATACTCTACACGGCAATTCAGGGCAATGCGTCAGGCGACAGAGGATACTTATCCAGCAGTTAGTGGACAGTAGGGTGCCAATAAAAATCAAAAGTTTGAATTTTTCTTCCTACTTTGGTGTAATGGTGCATCTATGCAAGAAACCATCGTATGCAAAGTTTGACCTCAATCGGTTGATATTTAGGGGTGGCGGATTACAACTTGTTATTTACCTTTATGCACTGGCCTATTAAGGAGGGGATGTCATCTCTTGAAAGCAGACAAGCCGGACATCCCTTCCCCAGCAGGGCTGCTGGTCCCCCTCTTGGTGAGTATTAGCCCCTCGGTGGGGGGGTATCATGGGGAGCCACCCCACTCATTGTGGCCGGCTTGGCCGGGGAAGGGAAGCCTTCGAGGTCCCGGGCTGTTGATGGCGATGGGCCTCCACAACTTGGAGGAGGAACTGGCGCTGTTCCTCGTCTTTGGTCGGCCGGAGGTTGAAGGACTGGACGAGCGCCACTCCTCGCTCGGCTGTGTCGTTGACGACGCGAAGTCCCTCGATTCGGCGGCAGGCCTCGACGTACGATTCCTCTTCCTGCCACTTCCGAGGGTTGGCGGACAGGAAGTCGGTCTTGATATCAAGAGCTTCGAAGAGGCGGAGGGAATTTTTCGTGGCGAAGGAGGGCAGTGTTGCCGCAGGAACTTGTGATGATGGGAGGTTTATTCGCTTGGCATGTTCCTCGGCTCCTTCATCGTAGAGAATGGCCTGTACAATTGCTTGTTTGTCGGAGACAGGGAGACGTGAGTCGAACAGTGACAGGCCAGTGAGATCTTCGCTCAAGTACCAGAAATGGCGGCTCAGAGTGGTGAAGCAGGCCTTCCGAATACTTTCGTCGTGGTACTGAAGGATGTCCTTAGCGAATCCAAGATCGTCGGCGGGAGCGTAGGATGGAACCGTCGATTAGAACCATCGCAGGACGTAGATCTCGGTTGCGAACGATGAGAACCGCTGGAGGGCTGACATTTCTCGAGGTGTGACGACTCCAGTCAGCTGCTCCCGAAACAAGAGCATCTTCAGAGCGTAAATGATACGCGCCATCCAACGCGCTCGATGAAGCGCTCCGGGGCTACGGATCGAGGTCTTCGGAAGAGCGCCGCCGAGGAAAAGGATGCTCAGCTCAGCGAGTTCCTTATAGTCGTCACGGGGCTGCTTTGTCTGAAGCAGACGTTTGAAAACCTTGAATGAGATCGTCCCTCTTGGAGACCAGAGTCTCCGGCAGATCTTCGTTGGTGGGAGGGTTTATTGCCGACTGGTTGATGTAAGACCAGTAGTCCTTGAAGCGAGAGAAGATGGTGATCTCAGGACCAGAAGATGACCCCAAACACGTAGAAAAGGCCTTCTCAAGGACAAGTTCGTGGACGTGATGACGGCAAGCAAGTGAAACGAGGGGTCGGCCGATCTTCTGTTGCAAGATGGTGCATGCACCATTGATGGCTCCAGTGTTGGCACTGGTTGTGTCGAAGCACATCGCCACGACTCGTTCCTGGACCCCCCAGTCTTCTAGAGCCTCGAACACAGCTGTAGCGGCGGCATCACCAGTTCCGGAGTGCAGTTTCGGGACTCCTAGGACCTTCTCCACTCCTTTTCCTGTGATGAGGATGGCGAGTCTTTCGGCGCGAGTGCCATCGTCCTGAGGAAGGATCTTCCCATCCCAATGAACGGTAAGAGGGGTAAGAGGACTGAAAGTCTCTTTGATGTCCTTTGCCAAAGTGGACCTGTACTTCGCTCTTGCCTGTCGAATGGACTCGGGATTCAGCACAAGCTCTTGTGGATCGTGGCCCAAGCTACTTGCCGTAGCCGCCACAATTCGAAGGGCTTGGCGGCTACTGACCCCAGTTCTGTCAAGGGCTCCGACGAGATCAGGGGATAGGACGGATTTCGTGCCCCGTGTCCTCAATCGCTTTGGTGGAGAAGCGACCCCGGCGTCGGAAGAAGAAGTCGATGTGTTGGCAGCGTTGGCTGACTTGATGACTCAGACGATGACGACTCCAGCTCCACCATCTCTTCTCCTTTTGGCATCTGTTGACGGCTACGTGAGAGAGAGCTTTGACGTCGGCAAACCGATTCTTTCAGCTTCTTGTCCAGACCAGCCATCGAACCCCGCCTCCCCTTCTCCCGCTGGGCAAGAAGGAATTCCTTGTTTTCAGGAATTTGGGCATCAGAGTGAGGGCGTCGGAGTGGGCGATGTCCAAAAGGTCTGGGAGACTTTCTTGGAAGGTCTTCTGTTTTTTCGGCAGGCGTGACTCCAGAGTTATTCTTGCTTTTGCTCAGGATCTTCCACTCGTCGAAAAGTCCAGTAATCTTCCTCCTCACGCTAGTTTCTGCGATGGTGGGGATCCTAGCTCGTGTCCAGAAGTCGAGGACCTGCTTTGCAGCCTCAGCTGCACTCTGCTGCACCGTCTTCTTCTCTTCCTTGTGTGCGTAGAAAAATTGTCGTAAAACGTCTCCACGGCTGGGAAGTTTTGCTCCTGTGATAGTAGGAACACTATGGCCAAGAAGCCAAACTTCAGTTTTTCTTTCTCGTGGTCATGACCTGAGGCGAAAAGAGGAAATGTTCAAGATCGATCCGCCACCTCTAAATATCAACCGATTAGCCTGAAACTTTGCACACGACAGTTTCTAAGTACAAGGCAGAATACCACAAAAGTACGTGAAAAAATATTGACTTTGAAAATTACCCCTATGCGCTATTGGCACCCTAGTGGACAGCGAATGTGAGGAAAAGGATATGGTGCAAGGTGATACTGAGGCAGAACATAAAGTGATTTGTTATTGGAAATCGTACAACGTAAAACAGGCAGTTGACTTAATGGTAGACTGCTGGAACAATGTTACGCCTGCCACTATCAATCATGCTTGGTGTAACTTTTTGGAGGGTTTGCCTGAGGACCGCCAGGTGGCAGTGCCTGGTAACCCACAGTCACTCGAGACACAGATAGAAGCGGCGGTGGCAGAGGCATGGCAAATCCCTGGAGCTGGATTTGCTGGCACAACGGGTGAGGATATTAGGGAAATGATTCAGCCTCCTGCAGTGACTGCTGACAAGATAATGGAAGAGGATGATGTGGCAGGTGAAGCAGACAGCACTGAAGAGGAAGAGGAAGATGACAATGTGCGGCGTGAGGGTTTATCTATTGCCGACATCAAGACAGTTATAGATTTGAGCTGCAGGCTACGCCACATCCTCGAACAAGACTTAACTACTAACAGCGCGTTGAAGTGTTCGTTGATTCGCCAGGCAGTGGCAAGTTATGAGCAGCAATATGAACTCTCCACACCACATGAACTCTCTCCGTCAACGTCAGATCACAGAGTTTTTACGGAGGCGCAACCAGGCACAGCAACACAAGAATGGACTGCAACCAGGACCCTCCAATCAGCCCTCTGTCAAAAAGTGTATATGCAAGAACACCATATTGGGATATATGTATATAGATGTTTTTATATAATCATGTACATAATTCATATATACACACAAACCTCGATTTCCCGGATATCGGATTTGCCGGACAAAATCCGAGGTCCGGGGATATGTCAGTCTCGGGCAATTATTATTATTTTTTTTTTTTTTTTTTTTTTTTTTAATACGTTGAAATGCCTAGTCCTGTTCGTAAATTGACCAAGTTGTCCGGCGGTCCGAGCGTCTCCTGTCACCCCTGGTCAGTGTCCGCGCCTCCCGCCAGGTGGCAGCATGCTCAGCGGTCGTATTTACATTTGGGCACACAACATTCACGGTTCACCTGCACAGCCTCCGTCAGTCACCTGACTCCCACTGCCCCTGGTGCAAGAACATTTCTGAGACTATTGAACACTTTCTGCTGCCTCCCGTCAGGTGGCAGCATGCTCAGCGGTCGTATTGTTTACATTTGGGCACACGACACTCACGGTTCACATGCACAGCCTCCGTTAGTCCCCTGACCCCCACTGCCCCTGGTGCAGGAACGTCTCTTGAGACTATTGAACACTTTCTGCTGCCTCCCGCCAGGTGGCTGCATGCTCAGCGGACGTAAAAGTCCGCGACGGGGTAGTTGATATTGTCGGTTGCCGGACAGTAAATACTAGAGTAGGATAAACGTCCGGGGGTGGGTAATGGCATCGGACTATATATATATATATATATATATATATATATTTTTTTTTACTTGCGATTCCCGGACTTTTGCGGTTCCCGGACCAGTGCTCCCCCCTATTAGTCCGGGAAATCGAGGTTTGTGTGTATTATGTAAAGGTATGAGGGTAAGAATTAGTGTTGATGAGTGAATATGTAAGTATGAGTGTCCAATGCTCTAAAGCTTGTATGATATCTGCGTCTGTACAGTAAAACCTCACTATAACAAATCAATTGCGGGGAAGGGGGTGACGTTACATACAATAGTTTGTTATATCTGAGGGATCCGAACTTTTTGCATATAACAAACTTTGTCTGTATATGAAGGGAAGTTCGCCTTTTCTGACCATATCCGTGTATAATTAACTTTGTTTGTTACGTTAGATGAGAGTTGTATACTTCGTACATGCAGCCATCACAAATACTACACCCTTAAAGGGAATTTAAACAGATGTGGTGAGCAGGAGGCAGGCAACGTAGTTAGGCACGGGAGGACGTGAGAGGTGTTGTTTACACTCGCCCGACAAAGCCAGACTAGGCGTCGATCCACTAAACACCTTACTACCTGCTTGGAGGTGGTAACTCCCACCTAGGTAGTAACTCGCATCCACAGCACGGGTAAGTGGCAAATTTGGTAGTAAACCTGCACGCCTCGCCCACACTGCTTGGGACTGGTATTAGGAAAGGTAGTAAGTCTCCAGGCTCGCTCATTTTCTGCTTGGTATGCTATGAAATATAATTTTTATAGGGAATGTAGACATATAATCGCATTTGAATGGCTATTATTAATATAAATGAGTAAAAATATGAAAATACAAGCAATGGCTGTGAATTTCTACGTCTGGCAGCGGCAGGCGGCAGCACATCATGATGGCGAAGATTTCCTTTTCTTCGTGGTGTTGTTTAGGGCTGCGAGGAGCTCTTGAGGAACCCTATGAACCCTGGTGATATCCTATGATGCTATCACAGGCGTGGTAGCTGACCTGTCCTCTTCATGAAGGCAACAGGTGAGGCGGATGACAGCGTTTTGTCGTGAGGCAGACGTCTATGGTCTGCCGCCGCCAGCAGGCCCTGCTGAGCAGGGTGGCAGGTCAAAGGGGAGTCTATTACCACATTTTACGGCTTACAAGACGCTGCATCTTGGAAGACGCACCCTGATTTTGGAAGGAAATTTCTAAGAAACCCCCCCAGATTTTTCTACCGATAGGAAGTAGTAAAATTCTACTGATTTTCCTCGGTAGGCGGTGGTCCGAAGTATCTTTCTGCTGCTTCTGTTCCCATGTTCTTTGGCGTATCGTTTTTTTTTTAGCGCCTGGAGGCAGTGATGATCCAGGGCTCGGATGGTAGGCTCTGGAGGTTCACTTGAGAAGGCTCTGATGGTTGGTCCTCGCCCATGGTGGCGCAGGCAGGATTCTTATAGTGACGCCTGTGATTAGATTAGAGGCTCATGCCGCCCCCCTGTGTCCTCCGATGCACTCGCAATCGAAGGTAGAGTTGATGAGCAGGGCATGTGGGTGTTCTTAGGCCACTCGACGGTGCAGAAAGGTTTTGGGTTTCTTCGGGGATCGAACTCGGGTCACCGAGAACGCCAGTCGGAGACGCTAACCACTCCGCTACCACCTCCCCATTCTACCATCGTACAACTTCTAGCTTGTATATGATGATTTCCAGGACTGAAAAGAGCTTGTGATACGTTTGACAGCCTGATGGTAAATGGTAACAACAGCAATCAACACTAGCAGACGATAGTTGGCGCTGTTGGAATGGACTCGGTCGTCAGGTGGTCAGTGCGGAGTCGATGGGGATCTTTAAAAGGAGTCTGGATAAATTCATGGATGGGGAAGAGAGGTGGATGTAGGTGGTGTTTAGTAACAGGAACTACCACGTGTAGGTTTTGCAGTCTCCTGTGGTTTCCTTATTTTCTTATGGTCTTATGTTGGCGTCAATCTGCTGAGGCGGGTAGGCTCCAGCCAGTACCATAGTAAACATCACAGGGTGAGGACAGATCAGTTGATTTGAATGTCTTATGGCATTCGAAATACTTTTTACAGGTAAGTACTGAGGTTACATCATATAAGAGGCTGAATTGAATAGCTACTTAAGTTAACCTCCTATAACATTCGTCTTGGAAGACGCATGAGTATTTTTCAGGTTATTTTTGAGGGAAAAAGGTGCGTCTTAAAAGCCGTAAAATGCGGTACAATAAACCCTTCATGCTCGCGGGGGTTAGGGAACAAAGACACCCGCGAGTATCATAAATCTGCGAGCATGACATTAGTCATTCATTTACCCCATAGTTTTTTTTTTTTTTTTTTTTTTTTTTTTTTTTTTTTTTTTTTTCCCATCACAAGGAACTGGCCAAGGGCACAACAAAAATGGGTAACACAAAGCCCGTTTAGTTGCCAGTCCCTATAAAGAAGACAGTAAGAGAATAAAATAAAAACGGGTGAGCCAATTTAGTTCGGGAGGTGTCTTGTTACTCTTCTTTTGAAAAGATTTAAGCCATAGGAAAGTGGAAAAATAGAAACAGGAAGAGAGTTCCAGAGTTTACCAGTGAAAGGGATGAAAGAGTAAAGATACTGATTAACTCTTGCATTAGGAAGATGGACAGAATAGGGATGAGAATGAGTAGAAAGTCTTGTGCAGCGAGGCCGCGGGAGGGGGGGAGGCATGCAGTTCGCAAGTTCAGAAGAGCAGTGAGCATGAAAATAACGGTAGAGGAGAGCAAGAGAAGCAACATTGCGGCGGTGATTTAAAGATTGAAGACAGTCAGTCAGAGGAGAGGAGTTGATGAGACTAAAAGCTTTTGACTCAACCCTGTTTAGAAGAGCTGTATGAGTGGATCCTCCCCAAACAAGTGAGACATACTCCATACATGGGCGGATAAGGCCCCTGTAGAGAGCAAGCAATTGGGAAGGAGAAAGAAAAAAAAGGGTTGAAAACCCGCGAGTAATCAAATCCGCAAGCATGAAGGGTTTACTGTACTCGTTATTATACATTGTAGTGATTATGGCGAGTTGTTCACACGTATCATTAGTTAGGACAGTGTACCAATGCGTGTCACCTTAAATATGGGTGATTTAAAGGTGTTGAGGTGATGGGCATATATTCCCGTTTTCTGGAACAGTATGTTGCGTTTACTTCTGAGCATGTCAGGTTAGCTTACGTTAGTTTACGGTTAGGTTAGAATAGGTTTCCTTGACATATTACAGTAACTTTGTGTGGGAATCACAATGAGGGTATTTTCGAGAAAATCCTATGGTTAGTTTCGGAGCTACAGCCAAGCGTCTTCACTCGGAAACCACATACGTATACCACGTATAGAGTTGAGGAATATGCTGACGGGGCAGCTAGTGACGGGGAAACATTCATGCCAGGGCCACCCTGCAACCCTAATATTCGCTATTTTAACCCACATACACACCTTCTACCACTAAGTCACTAGCAATATAGGCTCCTTCCGTATATTCCTTCCTTCCTTCCTGATCGGCACGCAGCCGCGTACCGCCGTGGTCGACTTTGTTTTCACTCCTGCCATCTTGACCTGCGTGTACATGTTTGGCTGGCCCACCACCGAACCAAACCCCGCATTACCAAATTTTTTCGGTAAATCCCTGCACATACAGTCAAACCTCGGGTTTCGAACATCTCCCTTTTCGAACAAATCGGTTCACGAACAGAATTTCAAACTCATAATTGCACCGGTTGCCGTACGATAACTCGGTTGCCGAACAAGTTTTTTTTTTAGTTTTTTTTTTACACCACAAAGGACTGGCCAAAGGCACAACAAAATGAGGTAACACAAAGCCCGCTTAGTTGCCAGTCCCTATAAAGAAGGCAGTAAGATAATAAAAAAAAGTTATAATGAAAAAAAAATGTTATAATAAAAATTTTTATAATATAATATTACATTGCATTTATAGGCATTTTTATGCATGAAATACAGCTAAAAAGGTAAAAAAAAAGTCTTTATTTTGGGGGTCAGGAACGGATTAATCCATTTTATATTGTTTCTTATGGAAAAATGTGTTTCGGTTTTAGAACAACTTTTTGGAATGAATTATGTTCGAAAACCGAGGGCATGTCTATCGGTCTGGCAGAAACATTTTGTTAAAAGCCGAAATTTGTTATATCGAGGTCCGTAAAAGCGAGGGTTTTCTTTATATGCGTAATATATTTATATCCTGTATATGAAGTTAATATCATATTTTGTACTTTTTTACAACAATTTCATCAATGCTAAGGCTATTGAAAAAAAAAAATACACACAACCCTCATTTTTCCGGACCTCCATTTCCCGGATATCGGATTTGCCGGACAAATTCCGAGGTCCGGGGATATGTCAGAGTCCCGGACAAATGCCTGGTCCAGTCCGTAAATCGACAAAGTTGTCCGGCGGTCCGAGCGTCTCCTGTCACCCCTGGTCAGTGTCCGCGCCTCCCGCCAGGTGGCAGCATGCTCAGCGGTCGTATTGTTTACATTTGGGCACACGACACTCATGGTTCACCTGCACCGCCTCCGTCAGTCCCCTGACCCACACTGCCCCTGGTGCAGGAACGTCTCTGAGACTATTGAACACTTTCTGCTGCCTCCCATCCAGGTGGCAGCATGCTCAGCGGTCGTATTGTTTACATTTGGGCGCACGACGCTCATGGTTCACCTGCACCGCCTCTGTCAGTCCCCTGACCCCCACTGCCCCTGGTGCAGGAACGTCTCTGAGACTATTGAACACTTTCTGCTGCTTTCTGCCAGGTGGCAGCATGCTCAGCGGTCGTATTGTTTACATTTGGGCACACGACACTCACGGTTCACCTGCACCACCTCCGTCAGTCCCCTGACCCCCACTGCCCCTGGTGCAGGAACGTCTCTTGAGACTATTGAACACTTTCTGTTGCAGTGTCCGTGCTTCCACTCCCACCGTGTAGTGTTACACACTCAACTCCTTGCCCTGAAAGTCGCCACCTGTGACCTGCCCACCTTGCTGGCAGCGGCTGGCCTCCACCCCTCCCGGCAACACGTTGTCATCCGCTTCACCTGTGCCTTCCTGAGGAAGACAGGTCAACTACAGCGCCTGTGATAGCATCATAGGACATCACCAGGGCTCAGTGTTCCCCAAGGGATCCTCGCGGCCCTGAAAACAACAACAAAGTGACGTAAAAGTCCTCGGCGGGGTAGTTGATATTGGCGGTTGCCGGACAGTAAATACTAGAGTAGGATAAACGTATGGGGGTGGGTAATGGCCTCGGACAGTTGCCATTTCCGGACTTTTGCGGTTCCCGGACCAGTGCTCCCCCCTATTAGTCCGGGGAAACGAGGGTTGTGTGTATATATATATACTTGAAGGGGCCTGTAAAAATGTTACCATTAACGGGCCCAGCCATGTTAAAAGATTTGTATATGTACATATATACAGTAAAAGCCTTATAACTCTGCACGATAGGGGCTCTGGCCCTTGCCGAGTTATTCAATGTGCCGAGTTATGCAATGTCCTCCTCTGATATGGGTAAAAAGAAAAAAAAGGAATAAATACATTACTGTAAAAGCATAAAAACTACACTTACCAGTGAACGGGTAGCAGCAGGCATATACTCGTAATCCAAGGAGAGCGTAGCCTTGTTGTAACATGTAGAAGATGTTAGGGGGACTCAGTCGCATTTTAACACTGGTATCACTTTAATCACTTTATAATCACAACTTTGTACTGTATTGTATACAGTACTGTACCTGTACAGCTTAATTTTACATCACTTGAGCACTTAATTACTGCAACACTATGCCCTGTCCATTAACTCTACCTTCGACTGCGAGTGCATGGGAGGACACAGGGGGCCGCATGAGCCTCTAATCACAGGCGTCACTATAACAATCCTGGCTGCGCCACCACGGGTGAGGGCCAATCGTCACAGCCCTCGAGTGAGCCTCCAGGGCCTGCCATCCCACCCCTGGAGCTCGCTGCCTACATGCGCTATAGGCATAGATGTGTGTGTATAAAAAAAAATATAAAAAAATAAAAAATTGTCTGTCTTGCCGAGTTATATCAAATTCCGAGTTATACAGTGCCGAGTTATAAGGGTTTTACTGTACATATGTTTTTTCCGATGGCAATAAACTTGGTAAAATTTAAAACTTCAATTCAAAATTCAATTTTGAGATGGAAAACAAAACAATCGGTTACAAAAACAAAGATCACAAACAATTGAAGAGGTTGAGAAATTGTTCTTGATTAGGATCAATTTGGTTTGTATGATTGATTTTATGTTTGTTTAGTTTGTTTGATGATAATGATGTTTGTATGTTGATTTGATACTATGATTTATGTTTACCTTAATGGATTCTGAGAAACATTGTCTCTATGAGCTTCCATTGCAAATCAATACTTTAGGAGATATGAGATGTTTTTAAAAGGAAGGAGAGTGTATAGGAGATGAAAATTAACTAACCTAACCCCACCTTTTGACTCACTAACCTAACCTAACCCCACGTTTTAACATCCTAACTAAAGCCAAATTAGCATTAAAAAGGGTCCGCGGCAAGGGAAAAATTGAGGCGATGCAGGTTACAAGGGGAAGAAGATTGAGGCGCATGTAAACACTTGTCTCTCTCCTCCCTATAAACAACATTTATCTCCAAAAGTGATTATTTGCGATGGAAGCTTATAGAGCGAATGTTTCTTAGAATCCAATAAGGTAAACAGAAATCATACTCCCTATTGTGTAGCAATTTCTGGTCCTAGTGTAAAATAATAAACATTTTTGGGGGTCTGGAAAGGATTAATTCAATTTACTTTATTCTTTATGGGAAAAATTTGTTCAGTACTACTTTAAGAAATTGGCACTTGAACAGCCTTCTGGAAATAATTAAGTTCGAGTAACGGGTCCCCACTGTATAATAACAAAGTCTGAAATGCTTAAACAGTGTAAGTTAGCAAATGTACAATGTGAAGGTGTGTTAGATTGAAGGATTTGGGTTACAGGTAATTTGTCTGTTAAATCTCAAACCTTTTGTATTGGGGCCTTTTAAATTGCAAGTCGAGTGTAAAGTGAAATTTACCTTAAAAGAGAGAGGTAGGTTACAAGAAGTTGAACAAGACTAATAGATGTAACATTTGTATGTTTTTGTTTACATAGCAACTAAATTAACAAACCCATAATTCTCAGAAAATCATCCCAACAAGTTCCTCCAAGAATCTCACCTGCCCTGCTAGAGTGGTGCTCAAAGAAGTTATCAAGTTTCCAGACTACAAGGTAAAAATAATCAAATTAAGTTAGTATGTTAGACCAGGGATTCTCAACCTTTTTATGCTCATGGCCCCCTTATGAGCATTCATTTAACTGTGACCCTCTTTCATAGTTGATATTAGTGATAAAGAGAGGGTACTTTACCATATGCACTGTATACTATTCTCAGCTGTATCACAGAAAGACTTAGTGTTTGTAGTAGCTGACAATGTCTTAGTTACCAGGTTTTGCCATCTCAAAAGTTTTGTACAAGTGTATTAATTTTGTTTCGCATAGATATACATGCAATATTATTTGTCACACATTTCCCTTTTCACTGAGATATGTAATTTAAATTAATTTTCAATATATAAGCAGCTTAGATTAGCACTGAGAAAGAAATTAAGGATCAGGCAAAGACTACTCTATACTGGACTTGCTACTCGGGCCCCGCGCCAACCCGCCCATGGCCAGTGGAGGCCAGTTTTGCGATTCCTGCCATTTTAGAACATCACCCCTATTTTCCTTCCTATGGTTTATCAGTAAATATGATATACCGTTATCTTCGTAACTGTTTGTTCTATAATATTATCAAATAAAAAACAGTAAAATACCCTAAAGAAATGCCATTATGAGAGAGTGAAGAAATATGCATGACCTCAATATATACTTAAACTCTTCGCCATTTAATATTTTGCGAGAAAACATTTTAGATGCTAGCGATAGAAAGAAGCGGATTTTCATTAGCTTTCCATTGATATATTTCGTTTTCTGATAAATGAATTACCACCATGCCTAAACTAGCATTAACTAAAAAAATAACATCATCAATCGTATCGGCAAGTAAAAAAGTGTTCCATGAATACAGTAGACTATGGCATATCAGTATAAATTATACACTGTTATCTTCGTGAATGTTTGTTCTATAATATTATCAAATAAAAAACTGTAAAATACATTAAAGAAATTCCATTATGAGACTCTGAAGAAATATGCATGAACTTATATTCACTTAAACTCATCGCAATTTGATATTTTGCGTGAAGACTTTTTACATGCAACATATCAATATAAGCGGAATTTAATTAGCTTTCCATTGCTATATTTCATTTTCTGATAAATGAATTAGAACCATGCATAAATTAGCGTTAACTAAATAAATAACATCATCCATCGGGTAATTATCCCGATAGATGATGTTATTTTTTTAGTTAACGCTAATTTATGCATGGTTATGATTCATTTATCAGAAAACGAAATATAGCAATGGAAAGCTAATGAAAATCCGCTTCTTTCTATCACTAGCATCTAAAATATTTTCTCGCAAAATATTAAATGGCGATGAGTTCAAGTGAATATTAAGTTCATGCATATTTCTTAACTCTCTCATAATGGCATTTCTTTATTGCATTTTACTATTTTTTATTTGATAATATTATAGAACAAACATTTACGAAGATAACGGTATATCATATATACTGATAAACCATAGGAAGGGAAAAGGGAGTGATGTTCGAAAATGGCAGGAATCACAAAACTGGCCTCCACTGGAAATAGCCCAAAATGAGTAGCAAGTCCAGTATAGAGTAGTCTTTGGATCAGGAAAAAGAGATTATAGTAAACTAGGCAATTAGGTTTGGGTGGCCCCCTCGGAAACCTACTGCGGCCCCCTTCTGTTCCATTTTTTGCATGTAGCAAATATGGCGTGATTCCCATGGGGGCCATATAGATTTTATTGAGAACCCGTGCTAGACAGATGGTGCTGCCTTCTTGTTGTAGCCCTTGATATTTATAGGCATAGGTTTTATTCTTCACATTCAAAGTACTACACACATGACCATGTCATTGTTCATATTTCATAGATTTTTTAGTTTTTTATTTACATCGCAAAGAACTGGCCAAGGGCAATAAAAAAAAAAAAAAAAAAAAAAAGCACGCTTAGTTGCCAGTCCCTACAAAGAAGACAGTAAGATAATATACTAAGGGGGGTGGGCTAATTTAGGTGAGGAGGTGTCCTGTCACTCCTCTCCTGAAAAAATTTAAATCATAGGAAGGTGTAAAAATAAAAACAGCAAGAGAGTTCCAGAGTTTTTATTTAGAGTAGTTTTGCTCCTATTTATTTATATTCAGTAGTTGTTTTAAGAATATTAGAGTTGCATTTCATTACATGGATAAGAATATGATGAGAAAGATATTTACTACAATGATTCAATCAAAAATGGAATATGCTGCCATTATAATAATGCTCCCCATATAAAATGAAACATGTGTAAAAGTTGGAGAGAAAACAGAGAATGGCAACAAAGATTGTACCAGAGCTAGAAGAACTAACTTATGAGGAAAGGTTGAGAGAGATAAAATTGCCAAAACTTGAGCAAAGAAGAGAAAGAGGATACTTGATGACAATTTATAAACAGATAAGTAAGATGGAAGAAATAGACAATGAGAGACTACCGATCTTCTGTGGTACGGGTTGTTATCATAATTCTCATATATTTTATAGAGACACAAAATATCAACACACTAGTTTTTTATGCAGCAGATGAGTCTTGTTAGCAGAGAGAGGCTTTGTATGTACAGTGGTGCATCAAGTTTCGTGGAGTCTTGGTTCGCGAATACAGGGAGGTCCCGTTATACGAGCATTCGATATATGAGAATCCGATGATACGAGATGTGTAAATTAGGGTCTATTTTCAATATACGAGATAGAAAATCCAATGTTACGACATTCAAACTGGGGTGAGTAAAATTACCAAGTTATTTACTAAAGCAAATTACAAGTTATTTACTAAAATTATAAACATTTACTGACTACATATATGATTTACCTAAGGTTGTACGATAATTAATCAATCTGAAAATAACGTGCAGACTGGCCAACGACTGCTCGAGACTGGTATTAGCAGAGGTAGGAAGTCTCCAGGCTCGCTTATTATTGTTTGGTATGCTATGAAATATCATTTCTCTAGGTGAATGTAGACATATGATTGCATTTGGATGGATATCATTCATATATATGAGTAAAGAGATGAAATACAAGCAAGGGACTCATCCACGTCTGGCAGCACGGCCTTTGGCAGCAGCAGCAGCAGCATGAGCCGGCCCATGAAGCCCGTGGGGTGGATATCAACACCATTAGACCAAGGGAGATAGATGTCTTTGGTAATATTAAGTAGGGGAGCGAGAACCCCTTGAGGAATCCTATGATCCCTGGAGATATCCTATGGTGCTGTCACAGGCGTGGGAGCTGACTGTCTTTAGGAAGGCACAGGTGAGGCGGATGACGGCGGGTTTTTACTCTAAAAAGTTTTGAGTGGCGGCGCCGCTGGAGCCGCCACCTCCTCCGCCACAGTAGGTTTGGGCAGGATTAAACGTCTTATTACTCGTTATTATACAACTTAGTGATTATGGTGTGATGTTATATACACGTGTCATTATCTATATCAATGTACCGTGTTTCACCTTAAATAAGGGTGATTTAAAGATGTTATGATGAGGCACGACTGGCGGGGCAGAGTGATGGAGAAAAATTCTTGCCGCGGGGCCGCCCAATGACACGAATATTCACTATTTCAACCCACATACACACCTTCTACCACCAAAACACTAGCAACACAGGCTCCTTACTTATATATCTTACTATCTGATGCATTAAAACTCCTTAAAAAGCAAGCATTCCAAATAAAACGAGAATTAGTTTGGGATGACGGGGACAAGGCGGAGAGAGGCAGTCTGGCATGCCATTCTTGCCCGGAAATATGTCTCGCTGACTTGTGATTGGTCGAGAAGTTTTCAAAAAACAGTTTATCATTGGCTGGTGACTGATGATGAGCTTGATGACATCATTTATGTTTTATGTTTAATTAATGTGCAGTTATGTTATTTTGTGTGCTATTTTCTCTTTCAGAATGGTTTTTCTACAGAACAGGTAGTACAGTGTAGGTAATGTAGACAGTGTGTGTTTGTTGTGTTTGCTATAGTTTATTTTAGCTTGAAAATTTTTTTTTTTTTTTTTTTTAATTGATGGGGTCCTGGAACCAAACCTATATTTTACCATTAGTTATGTGTTTCGTTATACGAGATTTCGCTTTACGAGTATGCCAGGTGGAACCTAACTGCTCGTATCTTCGGGACCTCCCTGTACAAGGTTTCGCGGTACCTCTAAATATTCCCAGTTTCAAGTTTCGCACATATATACATGAAGTTTCGCAGTCGAGCAGTTTTTTTTCCCTACTATAACGCCAGCACAGTATATTCACGCCAAACTCAAGCAGAAATACAGTTGCTACCACGGATTGAGTTATATAAACATGAGGTACTCACATCCTCACACAGTGCAATCACGCTCTGGATTGTATAAACAAACTCTACTTGAACCTTATCTGAAGTTAGGAGTCATGGATGTTTGATGGAGTTGGGATGAAACAGTGGAACATGTGATGTTAGAATGTGAGAAGTATAACGGGGAGAGAATGGAAATGATGCATGTGATTTTTGCTGACATGGGATGTGAAATAAATGAGGTGGTTGAAAGGACAGGTCAGGAAGAGAATGGATGTTATTGCTGCTGGGGCTGTGTGGTGAGACAAGTGGACGGATGTTTGAGACATCGAAAGAGTTTCTGGAAAGAATGTGATGTATAAGAAATAGATAATAGGACAATAGAACTTGATGCTTGTATGTAGTTTTTATTTTTTACAGGAGCAGCCGGTTCAAAGGCCTGACCTATGAAGAATATTCCAACTGTAATAGCAAGATCAAGATACAATACAGAGCGTATTGTATCTGTCATAGTTGGAGTAGAAGAATGGATTGAGATAAGAGACAGGAGTGTGGAAAGGCAGATGGAGTACCTGCTCGGGTTGTGTGATGAGTGGAGGAGTGACAATCGTGTGGCTGAGAGTGTAAAAGAATTCTTGGAGAATTCTTGGACAGCACGTATAAGAGAGAATGAGAGGCAGGGGGCCCTTCAGTGATGGGGGACCCCGTATGAATGTGATGCTGGCAGAGGAAAGAGGGGAAAACGAAACCCCTAGTTTTGCTTCCCCCTTTTGCTTCTTTCCCAACAGGTTACGTGTATAGGAGACCGCCGGACCAAAGGCTTCACCGACAGTTATCGCTGGGTGACTCCCAACTCAAGTTCAAGTTCAAGCGTGTTGTTTACACTCACTTGAGGGTGTACCTCAATTGTATGTAACTTTTGTGGTTTCTACTTGAGTTTGACTTGATTATGTCATTTGTTGCTGCTAATGGGGCTGTTGGTGCTTCAAACTAGGATTCCGTCCATTGCTTCTTTATTATTTTCTCACATATCTTGCATACTGTACTAGTCAATGACACTGGTCTATTATTTAATGGTTCATCCTTCCCATTTTTATATATTGGCACTATATCTGCTCTCTTCCACTCCTTTGGCACTTTTCCTGTTGTTAATGAGCACTATTATATCAGAAAGGCTTGACCAATTGCTTTCTGCACTCTTAAAACATAACCCGACACTCCATCTGGTCCTATTGAGCTTTCCTCTCCTCCAATTCCTTCAACAATTCACAAACTTCCTCCTTTTATTTTTATTTTCCACTTGTTCCGGACTTTTTTCATTCATTGCAGTTCTTTGAATTTTGATTCTTTTGTGAATATTTGCTGAAAGTTTTTATTTAAATGTTCACTCATTATTTTTGGATCTTTATATATTATATTTCCTTCTTTCAGTCTCTCTACTTTGTCCTTATTCTTGATTCTTCCATTGATAAATCTGTAAAACAGTTTGGGTTCTTCCTTACACTTTTCAACTATCCTTTTCATAACTCTTCTCTTCCTCTCTCCTTATGCACACACATTCATTTCTTGCTAATTTATAGTCTTCTTTATTTCTTTGTGTCCGATTTCTCTACTCTTTTCCATGCCTCATCCCTTATTCTCTCTGCCCTCTCTTTGTGTGTTAGCAATGGGCTGTAAACGATCTCTTGGGGCCTTTATAATCAGGAAATTATTGTGTTACATGTGTTTTCTTGTTCCACATGCATCTAAGTAAACATTTATGGGGCTAGGGTACTTTTTTGAGGGACAGCAAAATGTTGTGAATATTTTATTTTACGTATCCCTCATGAATCATAAGGAACCACCGTAAATTCTTTTAAAACTGTGTGGAGGTCCTGCCATTCATTATATGTAGCATATCAAACAAGAAAGGAATACTACAGTACCCTCCCGAGTTTGGCGCCTGCTTTCGTCCGGAGGCATAACGCTAAACTCGAGGATCGCGAAACTCGGGTATTGAAAACACTGTAAAAATGCATATTTAGTCCAGTGCGTGGTGTACCTACCGTATTTTACTGCTCATAAGACACCTATTCCCCAAAATATTACCCTGAAAATGCCTCGAGCCCCTGTCCACCCAGCAGTGAATGGGTACCAGGTGTTAGCCGGGGGTTTGTGACCCGCCTCCCGGCCGGGGTGGTCGGCCAAAACTAGAGGACAGGAGAGGACCTACGAGCTTGAGCTTGAGTTGGGAGTTACCCAGCTGATGCTGTCGGTGAAGCCTTTGGTCCGGCGTTCTCCCACACACGTAATATTCTGTTGGGAGAGAAGCAAAACTAGGTGTTTCATTTTCCCATCATTCCTCTCTCTGCATCACATTCATACGGGGTCCCCCCTCACTGAGGGGCCCCCTGCCTCTCATTCTCTCTCATGCATGCTCTCCAAGAATTCTGACTGTCACTCCTCCACTCAGCACACAACCCCAGCAGGTCCTCCATCTGCCTATCCACACTCCTGTCTCGCATCTCTCGCCATTCTTCCACTCCGTCCTCTCCTACCACCACCTCCAACATCTTTGTAATAGCATAGCACTCACAGTTCACCTTCCCCGCCTCCGTCTGTCCCCTGACCCTTACTGCCCCTGGGTGTAGGAATGTTCCGGAGACTATTGAACACTTTCTGCTGCAGTGTCCGTGCTTCCACTCACACCGTGTAGTGCTACAGCAGCTACACTCTCAACTACTCGCCCTGAACGTCACCATCTTTGACCTGCCCACCCTGCTGGCGGCGGTGTTTACAAGTCTGAGCCTCCAATATGGCGTCATGTAAATACTATCTATTTACCTCTTTAGCGATACTTGATCTTGATATTACCGTAAGGTATAAAATCTTTCTGCACCATCGAGTGGCCTAAGAACACCCACATGCTGCCCATTAACTCTACCTACGATTACGGGTGCATCGGAGGCCACAGGGGGGCGACATGAACCTCTAATCACAAGTGTCACTATAAAAATTCTGCCTGCGCCACCACGGGCGAGGGCCAACCACCACAGCCCTCGAGGGAACCTCCAGGGCCTACCATCCCACCCCTGGAGGTCACTGCCAAACGGCGCTGTAGGCACGTGCACTCACACACACACCAAAAAACAAAAAAAACAAAAAAAAGTACGAAGCAGCGCGAAACTCGGGGAGATAATGCGCGAAAGTCGGGATGGTAAGAATTTAGGTCTCGGCGCGAAACTCTCGGATCCCAAAACTCTCATAGCGTGAAACTCGGGAGGGTACTGTAGGCTACTCTTAACAGTTCCCATCTGGTCTGTTTTGAATTTGAAAATTATTTTCATTAATTCATGAAAAGACAAATTTTGATGGCTATTAGAATGATAATGTGACCCTACCCATCAATTACTTCTCGCTATTGCTGATATTTTTTTTAGACACTTGATTTAACCCCTTCATGCCCAGATTTTCCCTTTGCTATATACATTTGTCTGTTGTCAAGCCGTAAAATTACAAAAAGAAACTTAATATACCAAATTAGCTAGTGGACAAGAATACTAAACATGTCATATCTATAAAATATTGCTTGTGTTCATTAAAATTGTCTAATGGTACCCAAATTACAATGGAAATTACGCTCTGGGTCTCAAGGGGTTAATATGAAGAAAAGCTCACAAAAATACTCAATTACGTAATAAAAGTTTAGTTGTGTAATATTTACAGTTTACTTTTCAATGTGCTCTTTTCCGGTGAATATAGATAGATCTCAGTAATTTAGGATTGAAAACCCTTTTTGAATCGGTTAGGATTTTCTTTTTGTGTTAAATTTTTGGTTGGGGTAATGGCAAACTTTACTTAACCTTTCTTTCTCTTTCAGATTGAAAGCAACACAAACTATGAGAAGAAGAAATGGTCCAAGATGATCCGGGATGACATGTGCTATGGAAATATTCGGCCTGAACGCCGAATATACTATCATCTTCCTCCCTCTGATCTTCATCTCCATACAGTCTTAACCAAGGTAATGTATAAGGTCTCTTTTTAAGTACCAGATGAGGTCAGTATATTTGATCCATGTTAGGTTTTAATCTTGAGTATGTACGTATACACTACCCTCCCGAGTTTCGCGCTTGCTTTCTTCCCAAGGCATAGCACGAAACTCGCGGATCGCGAATTAAAAACACTGTAAAAATGCTTATTTACTCCGGTGCGAGTACCTACCGTATTTTACAGCCTATAAGACTCACTTTTTCCCCCAAAAAATATCCTGAAAATGCCCAAAGCCCCTGTCCACCCAGCAGTGAATGGGTACCGATTGTTAGCCAAGGGTTTGTGACCCGCCTCCCGGGGTGATGGCTTCGGCCAACACTAGATTAAAGGAGAGGAGGAGAACTGAGGACCTACGAAGCGATACTTGATCTTGATCTTGATGTTAGCTACAGGTGGCCTATTCTTCATAGGCCAGGCCTTTGAACTGGCTGCTCCTGTAGAGAAAAACACAAACAAAAGGAAAAAAAAAAAAAAAAACTACATACAAGCTATACTAAACCTAATACTATACTAAGCAGTAGAGGTCACAAGAAGAGGAACGAAACAAAAGCGATGACGGTCACGAGAAGAGGAAGAGGGTGGAATTTTGTAAACAAAGCAGATGTATTCCTACTCCCACCTCCTTAACTTCATCTTCCTTCTCTTCCATCTCTGTCTCTCTCGATTCGTCTTCTTCTTGTGACCTTTAACGCTTAGTATCACTTCATAGGTTCTCTTCAAACTTAATCTCCTTTGTTAACAGATTTGTCAACTCTTCCCTTGTCTATTTCACCTGGGATGCTAAACCAGTTTAATTTGTTTTGGTCTGAGTGAGGGCGTCAGCTGATGGTTGTGTGACAGTGTTATACGGCAATAACACTGTCACAATGCCTTCCTCTCTTCTCTCCTGTCTCCTCCAGTACCCCCAGAAACCACAGTACCACACACGTCATGGTTAATCACTTATAAAGGAGTATTTTGTGGTAAATAAGTAAGGAACGGCGGGGGTGTAAGGTTTAAAGGTGCTACCTATCTTATTTAATTATCCTTGATGAGGGCTGTAAAATCCACTTAAAATCTTTCTCTGCAACGTCGAGTGGCCTAAGAACACCCACACGCTGCCCATTAACTCTACCTTCGATTGCGAGGGCATCAGAGGACACAGGGGGTGGCATGAGCCTCTAATCACAGGCGTCACTATAGAAATTATGTCTGCGTCACCACGGGAGAGGGCTAACCATCACAGCCCTCAAGTGAACCTCCAGGGCCTACCATCCCACCCCTGGAGCTCACGGCCTAACGGCTCTGTAGACACACACACACACACACACTCTTGTTTTCTCTTGTTTGTTTTGTTTAGAGGATAATGCCTCAGAGCCATAGTGATCTACCGCTGCTGCATATTAGTGTTGGCCGAAGCCACCACCCTGGGGGGGGGCTTACAAACCCCCGGCTGGCACCCGGTACCCATTCACTGCTGGGTGGACAGGGGCTAGGGATTTAAGAAAGACCACCCATCTATCTTTCGCTCCGCCCGGGGATCGAACCCGGGACTTCTCGGTTGTAAGCCGAGCGTGCTAACCACTACACTACGGAGTTCACACACACACACACACACACACACACACACACACACACACACACACACACACACACACACACACACCACCCACCACACCACACCACCCACCACCACCCACCACCACCCACCCACCCACCCACCCACCCACCCACCCACCCACCCCACCCACCCACCCACCCACCCACCCACCCACCCACCCACCCACCCACCCACCCACCCACCCACCCACCACACCACCCACCCACCACCCACCCACCCACCCACCCACCCACCCACCCACCCACCCACCCACCCACCCACCCACCCACCCACCCACCCACCCACCCACCCACCCACCCACCCACCACCCACCCACCACCCACCACACCCACCCACCCACCCACGCACGCACGCACGCACGCACGCACGACGACAAGTCAGCTGTTGTCACAAAAGCGCGCTCTAGGGGCCCTAAAACTGGATATCTGATGGCTGCAGTGCCAACAAGCGCAGAGGACCTGAAGACTTAAGTATATAGGTTAGAGCTATGTGTTAGAAAGTCCGTTCCTAATGTTTACCTAGAAGGGAAAAATATTGGAAGTAAAAAAAAAAAAAAAGTAACAAGGATGGAGGAAGTGTCGGCGGAGATTCCGCGGACCAATTTTGATGGCGTCAATACCAAGAAAAAGACATATTAGGGCTGAAAATGAACCAGAGAAGAGTCATAATGCTAGAAAATGTAGTTCACGAATTAATGGATAAACTAGAGAAGATGGAAAAGAAAGTGTTCGTTTTGGAAAAAGATAATACTATTTTGAAAAATAGAGTGGATGAAAAAGACCAAGAGAACTTACGCCAAATAATTGAAGATCAAGAAAATGAAAAGAAAAATTGACAAAAAGATTAGTCTGAACAAAAGGAACATTTAGTAAGAGATACGGTGGACAAAAAGAAATGTGTCATCATTTTTGGTTTGAAGGAAAAAATGCTGCCCAAGAAAAACTTAAGAGAAGAGGAAGAAAAGAAAGTGTCAAAAGAAATATTTAAAGTAGTAGAAGAAAATACGGAGATAGAAGAAGAAATAGAAGAGATACATAGGTTAGGGAAATATGAGGAAGGAGGGGCTCGCCCCTTAAAAGTTAAGTTTAGGTCACAAAATACAGCACTAGATATATTGTCTAAGGCATGGAAACTGGCAAAGACAGAAGAATATAAGAAAATATGGATAAGAAAAGATATTAATGAGGAAGAAAGAGCTACTAGAATTGAGATTGAATGTACTGTTTAAAGAAGCCAAAGAAAAAAACGAATTGAGAACGGAAGAGGAAAAACAAATTCTATTGGAGAGTTTTAGACCAAAAACTGAAGAAGTGGTATCTATAAGAGAAAGAATAAGAGAAGGCAGTTCAAAGGAAAATGAAATAGGATGGCAGGTATCGTACACAAATATAAATGGGCTAGTGTCAACATTAACAGAAGTAAACGATTACCTGAGAGCCAAGAAACCAGACATATTGGGTATAGTAGAAGCGAAGCCAAAGTGATTCTTAGGATGTGCCAGTTGGGGAGGGTAATATAATGTATGGAGGCGAAACGGGAAATCAGAAAAAGGGAGGTGGTGTAATGGTGTTAACAAGGAAGGATGTGGTAGTAGGAATGTTGAAAAGGAGAAGGAATGGCAGAGGTGTTGAAGGTAGAGTTGGTGATGAAAAAAAGGAAGAATAAGAGACTTAGTAATCGTATACGTTCCAACCTAAGACAAATTCCTGCGGGAGAGAAGAGTATGGAGACATGATAAGAGACAAAAAGCAAATGTTTAAAAAATACGATGGAAAATTGTGAGAACATAATTTTGATGGGAGTTTTAACTGCAAAGAAGTTTGTGGGAAGAAGGGATACGGAAGGAGGAGAAGACTCATGGGGTGGTACATTGTGGATTTGGTAATGAATAACATCATGACTCAGTGGATTAAAGAGAACACGAGATTCAGAGGTAGCGAAGGAACCATTCAAGACTAGCCCTTTATATTGCGAAAGAACTGGAGGTAATTAGTAAAGTAAATTATCAGTGCCCACTTGGAAAGAGCGACCATGTATTTATTAAATTTTGAAATAAATGATAGCAAAAAAGAGGGCAGAAGAGAAAAACACAAGAAAGGAAGATACAATTATGGAAAAGCAGACTGAGGATTAAGAACATTCTTCGGAGAGACAGACTGGAGTAATTTCCATGCAGCAAGGAGTACCCAGAAAAATGGGATGAGTTCATCTGAATTTACACCGAAGGAATAAATAATTATGTTCCAAGGATAGTTATCAGAGAAAAGAAAAAAAAAATGAATGGTTTAACAGAAAATGTGAATTAGCAAGGACTAGAAATAGGAAAAAACTTGGAAATAGTTGGAGGAAAAAAAGGGACGGTATCAACCTTTGGAGAAGTACAAAACAACTAGGAATGAATATGTAAGACATCGAAGAGAAGAAGACAGAAGTAACTGAGGGGAAATATAGGAGAAAAATGTAAGAACAAAACCGAAAACTTTTCTATAGATATATAAATGGAAAAATAAAAAACAAAGAAGGAATAGATAAGCTTGAAGGTTTAGAAGGCATAGTGTATGAAGATGCATTACAACAGGCTGAGGTGATGAATAAGTGCTTACAGACGTATTTACAAGAGAAAGTGAATTTTAAAAAGAAAAAATATAATAGCAAAAGAAAGTATAATGGAAGACATAAAAATAGACGTAATAGAAGTAAAAAGGCTAATGGAAAGTCAAGATGTGAGAAAGCCCCGGGACCCGATGGAGTGTCGAACTGGATTATGAAAGAGTGCAGTAACCAATTAGCAGGAACAGTACATAGTGTAATTGAGAGTTCACTCAAGGAGAGCAGAGTCCTGCTTGATTGGAAAAGAGCAAATATTGTGCCAATTCACAAAGGAGGAGACAAAGAAGAACACTAAAATTACAGGCCAGTATCATTAACAAGTGTAGTGGCAAAAATGTGTGAAAAATTTTGAAGGAAAAGATGGTTGGAAATACTTGGAAGAGACAAAACACTCGCAGGTGGCAGTTTGGATTTAGAGGGGGGAATGTCAGCACAAACGAAAATTTTTTAAGCTTTTACTCAAGAGTGACGATGTGACACAAGAAAGAGAGGGGTGGGTCGATTGCATATACTTGGACCTAAAAAAGGCATTTGACAAGGTACCTCACAAGAGACTGCTCTGGAAGCTAGAACATGTAGGGGGATTGAAGGGTGGTTTGCTGAAGTGGATGGGAAGACTTTTGAGCAACAGAGAGATGAGAACAGTAATAAAAGATCAGAAGTCAGAATGGTGCAGTGTGATAAGTGGAGTTCCTTAAGGATCAATATTGGCCCCAGTGATGTTCTTGGTCTATGTAAATGATTGACAGAAGGAGGTGAAAGGAGGTTATTCGGATGATGCTAAATTACTAAGAAAAGTAGAACGTTTAAAAGGACTGTGAGGATCTACAAAGGATCTAAAATAAGATTTTTAGATGGAGTCAAAATATGGGAAATGGGTTTAATGCTAAAAAGTGTAAAGTGATGGAAGTGGGCAGTAGCAAAAGAGACAGAGAGGAAAGTATTCGATGGGAAATGAATGGATAATCAAAAAAAAAGGTCGAAAAAGATCTGGGAGTATGGATAGGACAATTGTCACCTGAGAAGCATATAAAAAAAGATCACAGGAGATACATATCAGTTTCTGAGGAATATAAGAAGGCATTCAAATATCTGGATGAAGAGATGATTAAGAAATTTATAACATCTCTGATTCGACCAAGGTTGGAATATGCGGCAGTGATTTGGTCACCACATAAAAGAAGGATATAAGGAAAGTCGAGAGAATACAAAGAGCAGCCAACCCAAAAAGGCTCCCAAACCTGAGAGATTTACCATATGAGGAAAGACTTTCAAGACTAAAACTCCCAACTCTTGAGAAAAGAAGAGAAAGGGGAGATTTTATAGCAGTGTATAGAGCATCAATGGGTCTGGAAAAAATTGATAGAGAAGATCTGTTTGTGTGGGACGATAGATGTGCAAGAGGTCATGAGAAGAAATTGAAAAGGACAACATGCAAGAGGGACATAAAAAAATACAGCTTCCCGTATAGAAGCATAGAAGCCTGGAACAACCTTGATGCAAAAGTGATTAATGCAAGAAGTATTCAGGACTTCAAAGGCAGACTGGATAATAGTAGATTTAGAGACGGGACAGTACGAGCATAGCTCTTTTCCTGTATGTTACAACTACCGTAGATAACAGTGAAGTCGCCAGTTCTACGTTCCTTTGTTATTTACAGACGTGTGGTGGCGTTAATACTTACATTTCTACATCCATGATTTCAGGAAAGTTAGAAGGGTCTATCTGGAAAGTCTGTGTCATTTTGTGTCTTCATCTGTGTCATATTAGGGCTTTAAATGAACAAATTACAAAAATAAAACCTCGACCTCACTATACCTACTACAGTAAAGTCGCCAGCTAGTATTTTAACCCAACAGTTGAGTCGCCACTCTGGGGAATTCAGGGAAATTAGAGGTAAAGTAAAACAAGTCTCTATACAGGAGAACCTCATTTAACCGGCATTTAAAACAACGGCAGCCTCAAAACAACGGCACTAATCGACCCAGGCATTAATTAAGTATAATTATTTCAAAAACTGAGAAAATCGGCAGAAATTTAGTTGGGCAAGGCTGTGGTCTACACAGACTCTCTCTCCTCACTCTACCTCCTCCTCTCCCGTCATCCACGATCCTCTACGTCCCTCGTCCACACCATCCAGACGGCCCTTCACCTTACCAACGAGGGGTGGGAGATCGCCTTCCAGTGCGTTCCCTCCCACGCTGGTATCCGAGGCAACGAGGTGGCTGATTCTGCTGCCAGGATGGCCTTAACAGATGTAAACACGACACCCTTCCCTCTGCCGCTCTCCGCGGCCAAACGCCTGATCCCTCGGGTCTGCCGCTCCACCTGGAATAATACACTCGGCGATGCCCTCCGCATCACCTCCATGGGCCAATACCGCAGTGACTCTTCCCCCCAGCCGTGGATACGGAAAAAGTCCCGCGTCCTGGATGTCACTCTCACCCGCCTCCGCCTGGGGCACACGACACTCACAGCTCACCTGCATCGCCTCCGTCTGTCCCCTGACCCCCACTGCCCTTGGTGCATGAATTTTCTGGAGACTATTGAACACTTTCTGCTGCAGTGTCCGCACTTCCACTCACACCGTGTAGTGCTACAGTCTCAACTCCTCGCCCTGAACGTCACTACCTTTGACCTGCCCACCCTGCTGGCGGCGGCTGGCGTTCCCCCCTCTCGGCAACACGCCGTCATCCGCCTCACCTGTGCCTTCCTGAGGAAGACAGGTCAACTACCGCGCCTGTGATAGCATCATAGGACATCACCAGGGCTCATAGTGTTCCCCGAGGGATCCTCGCAGCCCTAAAACAACAACAACAACAACCTCCAGAAACCACAGTATTTATTGGGATTTTGGGCATTTCCACAAGAGTAACTCTCAAAACAACGGCAAAATGAGTTATCCGGCATGCGCTCCCCCCCGAGGGTGCCGGATAAACGAGGTTCTCCTGTATATATTAGCTGCGGAAGATGCTTGGATATATAAAAATTCCTCTGCCAACGTGAAAATAAATTCTATTCAAGTTTGGAAGATCTGGCAAGTCTTGTGTCCTGTCGCCCGAAAAGCTACTGTTTACGGTCTGTCATCGCGCGAAGAAAAACGTGAGAAGCAAAATGCGCAACAGTTATACTTGCAGATACAAAGCATAAAACAATGCTGAAACAGGGTAGATTATACAGCCATGATATAAACTACTGTGTAACATCTTCAGTGGCACATAAAAATCAGTAGTGATGCTATAATTCGTAATATTTGGCGCCTGGCGACTTCACTGTAGGTGGCGACTTCACTGTTATCTACGGTAGGTAAATACAACTAGGTAAATACACACACACACATATATATATATAATATATATATATTTTATATATATATATATATATATATATATATATATATATATATATATATATATATATATATATATATATATATATATATATATATATATATATATATATATATATATATACCGTATTTGCCGGCGCATAAGACGCAGTTTTTTCCCTTAAAAAAGAATGCAAAGTTCACCCTGTGTCTAATGCGGCCATATTAGCGAATGAGAGGTCGGGCAGTGAATGCAGAATAGCCGGTGGTGTATTACTAAAGGGATCTGGAGTGATCTGTGTTGAGCAGTAGTCCACTGAGCACAAATTTGTAACTGTGTTATCAACAGTAATGCATAATACTAAGAAAAGGTTGGAGTTTAAGAGAAAACAAGAGCTGGGGCAACAAGATAGCGATTGTTGCTGCCAAGATGGCCGTGTCAGATGTAAACATCATCCACCCCCCTCTGCTGCTCTCCATTGTAAAACGTCTGATAAAACGTCTCGGCAACGCCCTCCGCGCACCCACCATGGGTCATTACCGCTCAGACTCCTCCCCGCACCCATGGAAAAGACAAACATCCCGCATATTAGATGTCGCCTTAACCCGCATTCGACTCGGGCCACACAAGTTGACACAACAGTTGAAATGAGATGATAGTAGGGAGGCAGAAAATAGTGTTGGAATTTTCGCTGGAATGAGTATTGTTGATAAATGGAATAGTGAAACAAAGAGCGTGTTAAAGTTTTTATGAAGGAGTGTGGAGCGGTGAGAGGAGATGTAGTATCTTGGGAGTCTGTCTATACACACAGGGATGGAGAAAGGGCGGTCGTGGCTTTGTAGTTTATTTGACAGCGAGTCATTGTACAACGTGGGGACAAAGAGGGGCGCGGCTGTGTTCTCTGTGTGTCCTTTGGCTGCTTGAATTACCTGGCTGGTGTTGCAGTTGTGTCGGCAAGGACAAGTCAGGTCAGCGTCGGGTCACCCTCGGGCCTCTAATCCTGGTCGCAGACAGTGGGGTGGCCTAAGCCGATGCAGGTGTGTATGTGAGTGTGTGTTAGCGCCGCTACAGTGGTAAGCAGGGTGGGATAGGAGACAGCATAGGCCTTTGTACCACCTCGACCCCTCAATCCTCACCCCTGTACCTCTACGGATAAGGAAACTGTATGAAAGAGTGCTAGTAAAAAGGCTGCAATGGTACCTGTAGACGGGACAAAAGTCTTCCACACTGTACACCAAGACCAAGACCCATCACGGCGCCACACCGTCCCCCTCAAGGCCGAATCACATGATACCATCAAGGTGAAATTGGTGACAGGGCACCGTCTCATCACATCCGTTAGAATTTCTTACATTCAAACAAATAGATGTGTTACACTAAATGGTGCGCCGCCATCACAGCTCCAATACATCACTGTCCTGTCACGTAACGGTTTCTGGGGAAGAATATTTTAACGTAATGTGCCGTGCTGATAATTGTCGTTTTCTCAAGGCTTTATGTACCCAAAACAATATCTTTTAGAGTTCCACTCCTCTTCTTCATCGGACAGAAGTGCTATTAATGAAAAATTTCTTCAAGCATAGCCTCTGAGGCACCATGTCTGCTTAGAGGGTGAGCAGGAACTGCCGAAAATTACGGAACCATGACGAATAGTGTGAATACAAGGCACGGCTGACGGAACGCTGCCGTGATTTCAGAGTGTGAATCAGCCTTCACCTGTACCTTCCTGAAGAAGACTAATCAACCCTCGCGACTGTGATAGATTCATAGGTGTAAAGCAGTGCAAATATCGTCGATTCCGACAACGGTGCCCTTCACAAATTACAACAATAACAACAAGGTAGAGATGGTTACCTTACAGTGTTATCTAAATATCTTCGTGAATTTTTGTTATTGGACAACCACCGATTTCGAGGCCGAAACTTAAGTCCTCCTGAATAGTTTTGATGTGTTTTGAATTAATCTGTGTTCCGTTTTTGTCGGAAATCAATGTTTGTTTACATGTGTGTATGTGGGGGAGGCAACCTGCCCCTCCAGGTCTGCCCCGCAAACATTGCTACGCTTCACACTGCCATATTATTGGTAATTTTCGTTATTTCTCTATATTATCTGTTACTAAACCAAACCCCACCTCTAACCTAACCAAATCTGATTTAACCTAACTTAACTTTCTGGCTGAAGTAACGGTAGATTTTCGGTACTAAGTGTAATGCCATTATTATTCAATTACGCCATGGGAAATGGGGCTCAAAATACTCAGAATGAAGAAAGCTACACGATGGTGTAGGTAAGAGTTCTAGGACTTTGAAAGCTACTACCAAAATAATACCAATATCTATACTGCAAATTTTCCACAAAGTCTAAACACATGGCAGAAAAGCAACAAAGGCATACCTACAACATTAAATCTAAGCTATATGTCATAGGTAGCAAATATTAGAATATCAATTCTGGGGGCATCCTGCAATATACAGTCGGCGCAAAAAAAACTTAGGACGCCAAAAAACTTGGGGCGGGAATAACGTCCTTAGCTGTTTTGACAATTTCGGTGGGAGCGATTTAATTTTTAAAGTTTTTTGTATGTTGCAGTGTATTAGGGTTTCTGCTGTAGATTCCTTGCTCCTGCCCGCTCTGTATCTTCCAAGTCATCATAGGAAGAGGTTGTTGTGTTTGGTTCTCCAACCTTCCTACACCCCCATTCGCCCCTACATCTTCTACCACCTTCTCCAGGTATACTAATGCATTATGCCGGGCAAATCTCTATCCATTGTGAAGAAAACACATATAGTAACCTTGTATCGAAGTGGGAAAACAATTGGCCAGATAGCGAGGGAGATGTGTGTTTCCAAACATACCGTCTCGGTGTGGTGCAGGCGGGTGCAAGATGGTGAGTTAGAGACTGTTTTGGCGTGGAAGAAAGGGTCAGGGCGGCCAAGAAAAACTTCAAAGAAGACTGATCAACTGCTCATAAGGTTTGTTGATGTCAATAATCATTTTGAGCAGTTGATCAGTCTTCTTTGAAGTTTTTCTTGGCCACCCTGACCCTTTCTTCCACGCCAAAACAGTCCTTAACTCACCATCTTGCGCCCGCCTGCACCACACCGAGACGGTATGTTTGGAAACACACATCTCCCTTGCTATCTGGCCAATTGTTTTCCCTCTTCGATACAAGGTTACTATATGTGTTTTCTTCACAATTGATGGAGATTTGCCCAGCATAATACTTTATTAGACCTGGAGAAGGCGATAGAAGATGGAGGGGCGAATGGGGGTGTAGGAAGGTTGGAGAACCAAACACAACAACCTCTTCCTATGATGACTTGGAAGATACAGAGCGGGCAGCAGCGAGGAATCTACAGCAGAAACCCTAATACACTGCCAGATATACAAAAAACGTAAAAACATTCAATCGCTCCCACCGAAATTGTCAAAATAGCTAAGGATGTTATTCCCGCCCAAGTTTTTTGGCGTCTTAAGTTTTTTTGCGCCGACTGTATTATGATTTATGACCGATTTTGGTTACACTGTCATTCTCTTTACATTTTAACGAGTATAATTTTTCATTCACATTCATTGCACTGTGAATATTGTATTTAGGTACATGCTCATAATCATTTGCTTTCCCCTACAAATCCTTTTTTTTTTTTAATAACTTGATACTTTTACGAGAAAAAAAAATTCCCTCAAAAACACCAATATTTTTTTTCTTCACAAAACCTCTTTGTAAAATAGGGGTGCGTCTTATGCGCCGGCAAATACGGTATATATATATATATATATATATATATATATATATATATATATATATATATATATATATATATATATATATATATATATATATATAAAAAAAATAATAAATAAATAAATAAATAAGTAAATAAATAAATAAAAAAAAAAAAACTTGTACGAAGCAGCGCAAAACTCGGGGATATAATGCGCGAAAGTCGGGATGGTAAGAATTTAGGACTTGGCACGAAACTCAAGGATCGCGAAACTCGCATAGCGTGAAACTCGGGAGGGTAGTGTAGTAGGGTGGTCCTTATTTATTTTATCAAAAATTTAAAGGGTCCCGGGGTTTTCAAATGTTTCTTTTGAGGTAGAAAAACTGTGTCTGAATTATTAAAGCGATCAGACAATTATTCGAACAGCGCTGGCCAATTCAAATATATATATATTATATAATACAATATAGCATAGCCTACATAGCCCTACAGTGCCTACACTATTCGGATTCTAAAAATGTATGTTGCGAGTCCTTAGCATGTCACCTTATGACGTAATGTATTACCTCATGTATACTTACTTGTATAGCAAAATAATATAAAACCAACCAGTAAACACTTCATATTCTTTTCTTTTGAGATATGTCAAAAAAACGTACTCAATCAACATTCTACTTGCTTGGTCAAGTAAACCCCATGATTCTGGGGAGCAAGCTACCGTCCAATCGCCAGGCCTTGGGATTGTACCTCTATCACCACTTTGAGGAGAAGAAGGTCTCGAAGATCGCCTTGAAAACTTCCATTGCTGAGGTTATGCAGTGGTGGCTGAGAGCCCGTATCCCGACTCCTGCAATCCAACATTGCCAGGCCAAGTTGGAGAAGTTGGTGACGGTGTGGAAGGGATTGAAGAAGTGTGAGGGAAGGACCAGTGAGGCTCACAAATCAAATGAGGAGTCTTTCGTTCAGAACCTGGATGATCTCTTCGACATAGCCCACGTCAGCGCTATGGAGATGATCAACATCCAGGAAGACCGTGATTTTCTCCTGGCCCAGCGGGAGAAAGGTAGGAAGGGAACAATGGCAGGGTTTGATGCTACTCTGGCTTCGAAGGAGGCTCGTGCTGCTGCATGGAAAGATACAGTTCAGAAGCGGAAGCGGAAAGTGAAGGAGGATATGGCAGCTGCATCAACGAGAGCCATTCTGGCAAGCAGCGGGTCCTCGAGTGGCACAGAAGATCCCGATGCACCATCAGGAGATTTAGTTGGACGAATGTCTCAAAAAAAGCGGGGACGGAAGACCGTCATCTCGCCAGATCTAGCAGCGTCTCTCGATCGAAGCAAGCTCTCGGACCGAGCTGCAATGAGTGTGGTCGGGGAGACTGCCCGAAGTCTCGGACATGAAGTGGACAATCTCGCCTTGAACCGCAGCTCAATCCGCCGCCTTCGTCAGAAACATCGTAAAAAACGAGCCATACAAATTAAGGAGGAGTTCAAGGTTGGCGTTCCCCTCGTTGTCCATTGGGACGGGAAACTTCTCCCAGACCTCACCGGGAAAGAGAAGGTGGACCGGTTGCTTGTAATCGTGTCAGGAGAGGGGGTTTCCCAGCTCCTCGCTGTCCCCAAGCTGGGAACCGGCACAGGATAAGTCCAGGCTGATGCAGTTGCAGAGGTGGTGCGACAATGGGGAGTTACGGAAGACTTGACTGGGATGTGTTTCAATACGACAGCATCGAACACTGGACGACTCGCTGGGGCCTGTGTTCTACTCGAGCAGGAGCTTGAGCGACCTATGCTATGGTTGGCCTGCAGGCATCATGTCTTGGAACTTGTACTCGCGGCGGTGTTCACATCCGCCTTGGGCTCCCCCTCTGGCCCAGACATTCTGCCATTCAAGGCGTTCCAAACCAAATGGTGTTTCATCGACCAGGCCACCTTCAGTCCAGGACCTGATGACGAGGAGCTCTGTCCATTCCTAGAAGACGTCGCTGCACCCATGATCGAGTTCTGCAAGGGTCAGCTGGAAGAGCGGCAGCCTCGAGATGACTACCAGGAGCTTATGGAGCTCATCGTTGTCTTCCTCGGTGGAGAACCTCGCCGTGGGATCTGCTTCCGGGCACCAGGTGCGATGCACCAGGCACGGTGGATGGCAAAGGCCATCTACGCCCTGAAAATGTGGTTGTTCCGCGTGCAGTTGCAAGGCGTGACAGCCAGCCAAGTGAAGGGCCTGCGGAAACTCTGTTTGTTCGTCGCCCTGCTCTACGGAAAAGAGTGGATACTATCACCAAAGGCGGAAAGCGGTCCTCGCAGAGACCTCGGCTTCATTCAACAACTATTGGAGTACGAGAAGAGTGACGACAAGGTCTCCAAAGCCACTACGAAGAAATTTGTCACTCATCTGTGGTACTTGTCTGAGGAGATGGTTGGGCTCGCGTTGTTGGGCGATGGTGTGGACATGGACATGAAGCGGAAGATGGTGTCGGCCCTGTTCAAGAAAGAGGGTGAAGAGGAGCCATCCAAGCGTGTTGCGGTGCCGGATCCAAAAGTTCTTGAAAAATCCCTCGACTTCTTCGTCACCACCAACACAATGAACTTGTTCCATCGCCTGCGCCTCCAAGACACCTTTCTCCAGATGAATCCTGAGGAGTGGGAGATCAACCAGGATTATCAGACGGCAAAGAGCCTGGTCCTCCAACTCGCCATGGTAAATGATAGAGCAGAACGTGGAGTTGCCCTCATCCAGGATCTGAACGGCAAGATAACACGGGATGAGGATCAGCTGCAGTTCCTCGTGCAGGTGGTGGCAGACCACCGGAAGAGGTTCCCTGACGCTTCCAAGAAGACCATGGTGGAGCAGCACCGAAGTGGGCAACAATGAGTGGTCGATGGTCGTCATGAAACCCCCGGCTAGGCCGACTAATACTCTAGGGAGAGGGGGACCCGCGGGAATTACTATTATATATACGAAAAAACCCTATGTAGGCTATATAGTATATATATATATTTGAATTGGCCAGCGCTGTTCGAATAATTGACAAATCGCTCTGTAACTTTCTATGTCTTGTTTCTACACCCAAAGGAACCAATTTAGACCCCGGGACACAACGAATTCAACATTAAAAAAAATTGGTCATTTTAAGGACCACCCTATAGTGTAGTTTAATTTCCTGTGCTAATTTTTCATTTATAATAAACCCTCGCTATAACAGACCTGATTATAACGGATATCGGATATAATGGATGGCCAATGGCTACCGGATATCTCCCGAATATAACAGATTTCATCCGTTATATTCGGGGGAAATCTGGTCGGCAGCCGGCTAGCCGGCTGTCACGTGCGAGCGTAAAGGATATATCATGTTTGCCCGCCCACCTGGCCAGCCTTACTCCTTCCCGCCTCACTGTCTCTCAGTTTGAATTCAACGCTTATACCGTGCGGTTTTCCCTTGCTGTAGCTCTCTCACTCGCGTTACCTCTCGCTCCAAGTGTGACCTGCCTACGATCAAGAATGGCTTCAAATTCAGCTACCCTTTTTACTTCAGGTCAAGGAAAGAGGAAGATTCTCTCCATTAGTGAAAAGTGGAAGATTATTCAAGAATTTGAGCAAGGGTTATGCAGAGGCCAACAGATGGAGAAATATAAAATCAAGGGAAGCACAATTCATGTTCTTATCAAGGCTAAAGATAAGATCAAAGAAGCCATGAAAGGACTGGAGAGCGGTAAGAAAGGTCAGGATGTTTTTCTTAAGTGGCGGCTCGCCCTAGAAAATCGCGACGAAACCATGTATAAGTGGTATACTCAGGAGGGAGCTGAGGGTGTTCCTGTGCTGGAGTTAATATCCAGCATGCTGCAGAAAGGCTTGCTACTTACCTGGGGTATGAAACTTTTAAGTGCAGTGCTTCAGCGCCGCAGATCCAGTAGGTGTGCTGTATGAGTACCACTGTATGCTTTATTCTTATTATATGTGCTGTATTGTAATTGTATGTACAACTTCTTACAGCATTGTTTTTACAGGTACAACTACATAAGCCATTGATTTTTCCTTGTAAAACCTGATAGAGACAACTTAGGTTATGTTTGTGCTTGAAATCTAGAGTTCATTGGGGGGATTACTCAGATATAACGGATTATTGGATATATCAGATGACCACCTCCCCCCAAACTGCCCGTTATAGCGAGGGTTTACTGTATATATTAATGTAAAAAGTAAGGTTCAATAATATATATATCCTTCGCTATAACAAAACACTAGGAGCAGGAGGCAGTTAAGATGATCCAGATGAAAATATGCAATGCTCTGAAAAGGATTTCCATGAGTAATTTGGATAGTAATAGACATCCCAAAGATGCTGAGTGTGAGAGAGTATGATTATGGAAAAATTTACCAAATTTGCAATGTAGGCACAATTTTTGCAGTATACAGTGAGGTCCATTGATTACAGTACCCTCCCGAGTTTGGCGCTTGCTTTCTTCACAAGGCATAGCGCGAAACTTGAGGATCGCGAAACTCGGGTATTGAAAACACTGAAAAAATGCTTATTTAGTCACCTAGCAGTGAATGGGTACCGGGTGTTAGCCGGGGGTTTGTGACCCGCCTCCCGGGGTGGTCGGCCAAAACTAGAGGACAGGAGAGGAGAGGACCTACGAGCTTGAGCTTGAGTTGGGAGTCACCCAGCTGATGCTGTAGGTGAAGCCTTTGGTCCGGCGTTCTCCCACACACGAAGTATTCTATTGGGAGAGAAGCAAAAAGGGGAAGCAAAACTAGGTGTTTCATTTTTCTCTCATTCCTCTCTCTGCATCACATTCATACGGGGTCCCCCCTCACTGAGGGACCCCCTGCCTCTCATTCTCTCTCATGCGTGCTCTCCAAGAATTCTCCAAGCATTCTTTTACACTTTCAGCCACACGACTGTCACTCCTCCACTCAGCACACAACCCCAGCAGGTACTCCATCTGCCTATCTACACTCCTGTCTCTCATCTCTCGCCATTCTTCCACTCCGACTTCTGCTACTACTACCTCCAACATCTTTGTTCTAGCATACTCATACCGTTCACATTACAGCATCAAGTACTCCACAGTTTCATCCACTCCTGTCTCACACATCACACACATCTTGCTAACACAATTCTTCCATCAGTACATACGACTATTTACCTCTTTAGCGATACTTGATCTTGAACTTGATCTTACCGTAAGGTGTAAAATCTCTCTCTGCACCGTCGAGTGGCCTAAGAACACCCACATGCTGCCCATTAACTCTACCTACGATTTTACCTACGAGTTGTTACTTACTTTTACTTTTTAACAACTTACTTACTCCTACTTTTTCTCGTAAAGTAAGTCAACTCGTAAGTTGTTACTTTCTCGATTACCTACCTACGAGTGCATCGGAGGCCACAGGGGGGCGACAAGAACTTTTAATCACAAGCATCACTATAAAAATCCTGCCTGCGCCACCACGGACAAGGGCCAACCATCACAGCCCTCGAGGGAACCAGGGCCTGCCATCCCACCACTGGAGGTCACTGCCTAACGGCGCTGTAGACACACACACACACACACACACACACACACACACACACACACACACACACACACACACACACACACACACCCACCCACCCACCCACCCACCCACCCACCCACCCACCCACCCACCCACCCACCCACCCACCCACCCACCCACCCACCCACCCACCCACCCACCACCCACCCACACACACACACACACCGTGCGATGGTCATGTTGATAGCGTTCTGGTCTCTCACTCTGTGGGTAGGCGGTTTGAATCCTCGTGCTCATGGGGATTTTTCACTTGACAAATTCGGGCGGTTACTGTCCCCCTTGAGCAAGGGGATGGGGGTGTGTGGTGTGTGAGGTCCCAGCATTTCCCAAAGATCGGTAATAATGAGCTCCAAGCTCGCACTGAGAGGGTGAAACTGGCGATCGCGAGCCAGCTCGCGTGGACAAGACCATGGGGTGAATGAATGAATGACACAAAAAAACAAAAAAAAAAAAAAAAAAAACAACGTGTACGAAGCAGCGCGAAAGTCTGATCCGTTTTACATCCATGATTTCAGGAAGGTTAGAAGGGGCTATCTGGAGAGTCTGTGTCATATTATGGCAATAAATAAACAAATTACAAAAATATCACCAGAGTGGCGACCAACACTATGGTGTGTTCTGAGTGTCCTTCCGCCGTCTTCGTCACCCGGAAAAAACCGAGTAGCGAAATTTGAAGCCGTAGAGACATGCAGATACAAAGCATAAAACAACACTGAAACAGAGTAGATTATACAGTCATGATATAAACTACTGTGTATCATCTTCAGTGGCACATACACATCAGTAGTGATGCTATAATTCGTAATATTTGGCAGCTGGCGACATTATTGCAGCTGGCGACTAAAGTGTTATCTACGGTACACAATTGGGAGTTTGGTTTCTGTTTACCTTATTGGATTCTAGGAAACATTATCTCTATGAGCTTCCGTCGGAAATCATTACTTTTGGAGATAATGACATGTTGTTCATAGGGAGGCAAGAGACAAGTGTTTACGAGCGCCTCACTCTTCTTCCTCTTGTGACCTGCATTGCCTCTGTTCTTCCCTAACCGCGGACACTTATTTAATGCAGATTTGGCTTTAGTTAGGAGGTTAAAGCGTGGGATTAGGTTAGGTTAGGTTAGTGAGTGAGTCAAAAGGGGGGGGGGTTAGGTTAGTTTAATTTTCATTTATGTAAAAAAAAGGTCTTTATTTTTGGGGTCAGGAACAGACTAATCCATTATATATTGTTTCTTATGGAAAAATGTGTTTCGGTTTTAGAACAACTTTTGGGAACGAATTATGTTTAAAAACCGAGGGCATGTCTGTATAGGCCTAACCTGTAATCTTAAGCTAATAATCTTGAGGTCGACTTGTACGCCGCAATTTACGGTATCTCTATCCGTTGCCTCAACCTCTCCAATGCCCAACGCTGCCAGATCCCCTTCAACACACTGCCTCCATGTCTTCCTTGACCTGCCCGGTGGACGGCAATCTGGAACTTCCACTCTAACAGCTCTCCCTAATGCCTCACCACTTTCTCCTTATATCCTTCAAAAAATTCCTGGATCAAAATCCGGATCCGGATCAATTCCAAAATTTAATTACTAATTAATTTGGGGAGGCGGTAGCAGAGTGGTTAGCATCACCGGGTGGCGTTCTTGAAGACCCAAGTTCAATCCCAAGTGAGACCCATAAATCCACTTAAAATCTTTCTGCACCGCCGAGTGGCCTAAGAACACCCACATGCCCTGCCCATTAACTCTACCTTCAATTGCGAGTTCATCGGAGAACACAGGGGGTTGGCAGGAGCCTCTAATCACAAGCGTAACTATAAAAATCTTGCCTCCGCCACCACGGGCGAGGGCCAACCATCACAGCCCTCAAATGAGCCTCCTGGGCCTTTTTTTTTTTTTTTTTTTTTTTTTTTTTTTTTTTTTTTTTTTTTCCCACAAAGGACTGGCCAAGGGCACAAAAAAAAAGGGTAACACAAAGCCCGCTTAGTTGCCAGTCCCTATAAAGAATACAGTAAGAGAATAATATAAAAAAGGGGTGCGCCAATTTAGTTCGGGAGGTGTCTTGTTACTCTTCTTGTGAAAAGATTTAAGTCATAGGAAAGTGGAAAAATAGAAACAGGAAGAGAGTTCCAGAGTTTACCAGTGAAAGGGATGAAAGAGTAAAGATACTGATTAACTCCTGCATTAGGAAGATGGACAAAATAGGGATGAGAATGAGTAGAAAGTCTTGTGCAGCGAGGCCGCGGGAGGGGGGGAGGCATGCAGTTAGCAAGTTCAGAAGAGCAGTGAGCATGAAAATAACGGTAGAAGAGAGCAAGAAAGCAACATTGCGTCGGTGATTTAAAGATTGAAGATAGTCAGTCAGAGGAGGAGAGTTGATGAGACGAAAAGCTTTTGACTCAACCCTGTTTAGGAGAGCTGTATGAGTGGATCCTCCCCAAACATGTGAGACATACTCCATACATGGGCGGATAAGGCCCCTGTAGAGAGCAAGCAATTGGGAGGGAGAAAAAAAAAGGACGCAGACGCCACACGACACCTAACTTCTTAGAAGCTGTTTTAGCAAGAGATGAGATGTGAGATTTCCATTTCAGATTTTTAGTAAAGGATAGTCCTAGAATGTTCATTGTAGAAGAAGGAGACAGTTGAGTGTCATTGAAGAAGAGGGGATAGTTATCTGGTAGGTTTTGTCGAGTAGATAGGTGAAGAAATTGGGTTTTTGAGGCATTGAACAAAACAAGGTTTGCTTTGCCCCAATCAGAAATTATAGAAAGATCAGAAGTTAAGCACTCGGTGGCATCTCCATGAATCACTTAGTTCCTGTTGAGTTAGACGCCTAATAAACGACGTTGAAAAATGCAGGGTAGAATCATCAGCGTAGGAGTGGATAGGGTTTTGAGTTAGACTTGGAAGATCATTAATGAATAATAGAAAGAGAGTGGATGATAGGACAGAACCCTGGGGAACCCCACTATTGATAGATTTAGGAGAAGAACAATGTCCGTCTACAGTAGCTGCAATAGAACGGTTTGAAAGGAAACTTAAGATGAAGTTACAGAGAGAATGATAGAAACCGAATGAGGGTAGTTTGGAAATTAAAGATTTGTGCCAGACTCTATCCAAAGCTTTTGATATGTCAAGGGCAACAGCAAAAGTTTCACCGAAACCCCTAAAGGAGGATGACCACGATTCAGTTTGGAAAGCTAGAAGATCGCCAGTAGATCGCCCTTTACGGAAACCGTACTGACGATCAGATGGAAGATTGTGAGCAGATAGATGCTTAAGAATCTTCTTATTAAGTATAGATTCAAAAACTTTAGAAAGGCAGGAAGTCAAAGCTATAGGACGGTAGTTTGAAGGATTAGAACGGTCACCCTTCTTAGGAACAGGTTGGATGTGAGCAAACTTCCAGCAAGAAGGAAAGGTGGAAGTAGATAGACAAAGACAGAAAAGTTTGACCAGGCAGGGTGCAAGCACAGAAGCACAGTTTTTGAGAACAATAGGAGGGACTCCGTCAGGACTGTAAGCCTTCCAAGGATCTAGGCCAGAAAGGGCAAAGAAAGCATCATTACGAAGGATCTTAATGACAGGCATAATATAGTCAGAGGGTGGAGGAGAAGGAGGAACTTCATCAACCAGAGTGGAAATTTTAGCAAATGTTTGAGCGATGAGTTCAGCTTTAGAAATAGATGAGACAGCTGTGGAGCCATCTGGGTGAAGCATAGGAGGGAAAGATGAAGAAGAAAAATTGTTAGAGATGTTATTTGCTAGATGCCAGAAGTCACAAGAGGAATTTGATTCAGAAAGATTTTGACATTTTCTATGAATGAAAGAGTTTTTGGTAAGTTGAAGTAAAGATTTGGCATGATTACGGGCAGAAATATAAAGGGCATGAGTTTCAGGAGATGGATGCTTACGGTACCGTTTGTGAGCCACCTCACAAACACCTGAGCTGCCTACCATCCCATCACTGAAAGTCACTGCCTACAGGTGCTATAGGCCAAGATGTAAAAAGAAAAAAAAAAAATTAGGCCATGGGTCACCTCTGGTAAAATTTTCATGCAAATCCATCTGTAACTGCGTAATCCTGCTAACAAACAAATAAACCGGACCGATCACATTACCTCCTTGGCAAAGGTAATGAAAGAGGATCGAGTTGAATGAGGAAAGGATTCCCGACTGGCAAGAAGTCAGAAGAGGAAGAGGTGAATTAGAGGAGGAAGAGGATAAACTTGGTAAATTCTGGGTTCAAATTTGAAATGGTCAAGACAAATGTAACAAAGAATTATCGTATTTTTCAGTGTATAAGATGCACCTTTGAATAAGACACACCTCTATTTTCAAGACTAACTGAAGGGGAATATAGATATAGATTTTTTTTCCTTCCTAACAGCAGCATAATATTTTAGTATTTTTTAGCATAGTAGTTACACCGAGTGGTCGACTTACGACCGTGATCGGGACCGACCGACTGGTCATAAGTTGATCTTTTTGCCTATAGCGCCTGTAGGTAGTGATTACTAAGGCCCGGAGGGTAGGCCCTGGAGGTTCATTTGAGGGCTGTGATGGTTGGCCCTCGCCCGTGGTGGCGCAGGCAGAATGATAAAATAATGTGTAATGATATTATAATCATCTTTAACCCACTGGACCCCAGCGACGCACGTGATGCGTCAGGTATGTATGTAACGCCCAGTCCCAGCGACGCACCCTGTGCGTCCGCCATTTAAGAATTGGTACGCGGCTTCTATGGTAAGGAATGGCCTGAAAATGGTATGTAGCACTCATTAGTATGTGGGGCAACAGTGGCGGTACCCGGTAACTGCGTGGGTTCGCCGCGCGGGTATGGGTGGGCGGATTAGAGGCGCGAGCTTATCCACTTTTTTCGCCGCGACTTTGGACCTTATTTACTCCGGTCGTATGGTAGCTAGTGGCTTGAAATTTGTGTGGGATACTTGTAAGGGTTTTGTCAATACGTAGTGATACTCGGCAACCCCTTCGGGCCTGCGGGCCTATCTCTGATGTAGGGGAGTGTGATAAAAACACTATACCTGCTTATCGCACCACAACTTTAGACCTTATTTACTCCTGTTCTATGGTAGCTATTGACTTGAGATTGGTATGGGATATGCCAAAGACTACTGTATACTGGACTTGCTACTCGTGCCCCGTGCCAACCCGCCCATGACCAGTGGAGGCCAGTTTTGCGATTCCTGACATTGTCGAACATCACTCCCATCTCCTTTCCTATGGTTTATCAGTATAAATGATATACCGTTATCATCGTAAATGTTTGTTCTATAATATTATCAAATAAAAAACAGTAAAATACATTAAAGAAATGTCATTATGAGAGTGAAGAAATATGCATGAACTCAATATTCACTTAAACTCTTCGCTATTTAATATTTTGCGAGAAAACTTTTTACATGAAACATTGCAATAGAAGCGGATTTTCATTAGCTTTTCATTGATATATTTCGTTTTCTGATAAATGAATTAGAACCATCCATAAATTAGCGTTAACTAAAAATATAACATCATTAATCGGATCGGCAAGTAATAAAGTGTTCCATGAATGCAGTAGACTATGGTTTATCAGTATAAATGATACACCGTTATCTTCGTAAATGTTTGTTCTATAATATTATCAAATAAAAAACTGTGAAATACACTAAAGAAATGCCATTATGAGACTGAAGAAATATGCATGAACTTAACTCTTCGCCATTTAATATTTTGCGTGAAAACGTTTTACATGAAACATATCAATAAAAGCGGAATTTTATTAGCTTTCCATTGATATATTTAGTTTTCTGATAAATGAATTAGAACCATGCCTAAATTAGCGTTAACTAAAACAATTACATCATCAATCGGGTAATTTTCCCGATTTATGAGGTTATTTATTTGGTTAACGCTAATTTATGAATAGTACTACTTCATTTATCATAAAACGAAATATATCAATGGAAAGCTAATACAATTCCGCTTCTATTGATATGTTTCATGTAAAATGTTTTCTCGCAAAATATTAAATGGCGAAGAGTTTAAGTTAATATTAAGTTTATGCATATTTCTTCACTCTCTCATAATGGCATTTCTTTAGTGTATTTTACTGTTTTTTATTTGATAATATTATAGAACAAACATTTACGAAGATAACGGTATATCATTTATACTGATAAACCATAGGAAGGGAAATGGGAGTGATGTTCGAAAATGTCAGGAATCGCAAAACTGGCCTCCACTGGTAGTCTTTGGATATGCCTTATATACGTGGCAATATATAGGCTTGTTGAGACGGGGGGTGCGCATGAGTCATTACTGAGGGACAAAGGACATCAGTTTATCGTTTGAACTCGCGAGTGCAATATGTCGGAACGCCGTTACCCATCCAGGTTCAAGGGGATTACCATGGATGAATGCCATGCCATACTGGAACTAAGTGATGTGACCGATACCGACACTGATTCCCCGGAACTCGAAGAATCAGAGGATGAATACAGGCCAACCCAGGAAGAGATATCTCAAATGGAAGAGGAGGAACCCCCCCCATATGCCTGTCTCTGAACGTTTTGCTGAACTACAACAAAGGGAAGCCAGTTCCTATCGCTCCCCCATGGCTCCCCGGGGCATAGTTGACTCCCCAGCAAGTGGGGAAGAAGGGGAGGAGGAGGAAGAAGTGGATCAAGACCCCTTGGCCTTCCTCGATGTTCCCCAGAGACATCGTATGGGTGAAAAGAGAAGTGCGGAGGGTGTTGGGGGTCAATACCAGACCCCACGCGTGACCCCACACCGCCCTGCTCGCCCACCCCCTCGGCTTCCATCCCCACCACCACGTCAGGCCTCTCCTAAAACCCCCAACCCCTCACACGTTTTATGGGTTGCACAGGGGCGCAGCCATATTGGCAGCTCAGCCACTGAGCTCTTCAAGTGAAGATGAAGAGGTCATTCCGGAAAAGCAAAGGAGGCGTGTTCGTTGTTTGTTTCCCAAGATGGCTGCTCGGGAAGACACAGCTGTGCAATCTCGACCTCGCCACCCGACACCACCACCACCACCACACTCTCCCCCTCCGTCATCACCCGGCTCACTACCATACTCACCTGTAGCATCTCCTCAACCAGGGCCCTCCCGCGGACACGACACTCAGACACCATCACCACCTCCGTGTTCTGTTCCTGCACAACGTGTACGTGGGCGTGTACCACCTCGCAAAAGAGGAAAAGTTACCCTGATAAGACCATCCACTGACGGTGCGAGAGGAAGGGCCAGGGCGGCTCGAACAAGGTCAAGGTCAGGGTCAAGCTCTAGGTCTAGGTCAAGCTCTAGAGGCAGGGCAGCACCCCCTCGCCATCCTGATGGTGACACCTCTCCTGACGACCCTGACTACTCTGGCGACGAAGGTGCCGAGCAACCTGATGTGTGGGGTTGGGTGGATGGCGCGAATTTTATGCCCACCAACTACAACTTTTCTGGTGCCAGGATTGCCGGCCCTACGCTCCTAAACCAAGGGCGCCACACCACGCGACGACGTCTTCCTGCAGTTCTTTACTGCCAACCTCATGTCTCTAATTGTTGACCAGACCAACTGGTACAACTATTATTACATGGCTGGTAAAGAACAGCAGAGGTACTCTGCCAGGCTGTCATGGAACACACTAGATGTCCCAGAGCTCTACACCTTCTTGGCCATCGTTATCCTGATGGGGGTGACTAGAAAATCTTCGATAAGGAAGTACTGGTCCTGGGATCCCCTCATCCGCAGCCCTATCTTTGGCCAAATAATGAATAGAAATAGGTTCTCTGCCATAATGGGGAACCTACATTTCATTGACAGCCTGGCAAGCCATACCAAAAACCAGGAACTACCACAGAATACCAAGGACCCCATGGAGAGGATAAGACCCATCTTCGAGTACCTGAAGGTGAAGTTTACTGCCGCCTTCAATCCCCATCAGAAGCTCATAATTGATGAGAGTTTGATGCTGTGGCGGGGAAATATTAGCATCCGGCAGTACATGCCCAGCAAATGTCATCGGTATGGCTTGAAGACCTTCGTGATGTGTGACTTTCTGACCGGTTATATCCAGGACATGATTCTGTATATGGGCAAGAAAACAGAGTTGGTGGCAACGAGGACATACGGAATTTCCGGGCCGTTGTTATCACCATGATGGAGCCCTACTTGGATGAAAGCCACATACTGTACTTGGACAACTGGTACACCAGCCCCTCCCTTGCCAAGTTCCTGCATAGCCGCACAACAGGATTCTGTGGCACCGTCAGGAGGAATCGGACCTACATGCCCGATCTACCACTCAGGTGGGAAAAGGGCTCCATCATATACATGCAGGCAAACAATGTTCTCATGTTATCCTGGATGGATAACCGGGATGTCAACGTCATAACGGCAGTCCACCGTCCCATCTTCCAAGACAGCAGACGCCGTGACAGAGCAACAGGTGAAGTAGTCAGGAAACCTTTGGCCATCTGTGACTACAATATCAACATGCGTCGTGTGAGTGTGCGAGGAAGACGATGAGGTGGTACAAAAAAAAATTCTTCCACCTCCTTGATATCAATCACCCTGTACAACTCTCACATTCTCCACGCAACAATTACCGGCAAACGGGAGACGATGGAGGACTTCTGCATCGAGTTGGCCACGGAGATGTTGCAGAGATTCATGCTTGTCCCCCATGTCCAGCAACCCCCAGCACATCGACAGCCAGCAGCAGAAGGGATTGCCAGGCTGACTCAACGCCACTTACCCAACTATGTGCCGGCCACCGAGAACAATCAGAGACTTCGCAGACGGTGTCATGTGTGCCGGAACACGACACGGGGGGGATCGTGTGAGAACCGAAACCAGCAATATGTCCCGGGAGTGTAATGTTGCACTGTGTTACCCGGACTGCTTCATGAAGTATCACACCCTTGAGCACTTCTAAGTGTGTTCAAAGACTGCGATAAGACGCTAAATAATATGTGTGTACAAAGTGTAAATAATAAGTGTGTACAAAGTGATAAAATATAGCCTAGCCTACATACAAAATAACAGTGAGATAGATATTACAAGTGCAAACTTCCAAAAATACAATGTGAAAACCCATATTTCTAAGTAAAAAGTGCCTCAAACTTATAAAATATACGATAAACAATATAATATATAAACAAATAAAGTGACAATGGGAGGGGAAGTCCCGTTTGTAGAGTGTGGGAGTGGCTGGGTGTACGTGTGTTATGTTGGGGTACAAATCCACCATGGCCGCCCGTCGCCATGGTTACCGGGACGCTAGGGCAAACTGCCACTCGTCCTCATTTAGAAATCTTTACTATGTCCACTTATCACACTTGAAATTGACTTATTATGACATTATGTGATACATACGTGGTATATATGAACTATGAAGGCACACATGATGCTCGGGTGGTGTGAAAATAACCGCCACCCGAAAACTGTACACATCGTACATCTGCCATGCTGCGCGCTCAGCTGAGGGCCAGGCACGCGGGAACCTTGAATTCGGGCCGGAATCAGCTGATGTCTGAGGGTGCCCCCACTGCCCCACCCCTTTAGAACCCCCATTTTTTCGATGTGAGTGATATTTTTTGTTTTCTTCATTGTTCACCTTTTTAATTAAAAAAAAAAAAAAAAAAAATCAGGTGGGCTGTGGGTGTACTTTTTATTATATTTAGCTGGTACTCAGCGGGTTAAGTAATATTTTATCAACATTTTCGTTGTTCATTATTGTTATAACCATCTTAGCGTTGAGTTGAGTTCAATCCCCGATGAGGACCAAAATCTTTATGCACCATCAAGTGGCCTAAGAACACCCACATGCCCTGCTCATTAACTCTACCTTCGATTGCGAGTGCATCAGAGGACACAGGGGGGCGGCATGAGCCTCTAATCACAGGCATCACTATTAAGATCCTGCCTGCACTACCATGGGCAAGGGCCAACCATCACAGCTCTAAAGTGAACCTTCAGGGCCTACCATCCGGGCCTTAATCACTGCCTACAGGCGCTATAGGCAGCAAATGTAAAAAAAAAATTATATATTATTTTTTTTTGCACAATTATCAGCATTTACCGGCGGTCGTAAAGTCGAACAGGCGTAAGTTGCGTAGGTCGTAAGTCAGCGAATAGTTTTATTTCAAATGATAGTGCGCTCATTGGGATGCAGGGACAAAGGCTCTCATACTCTCATAGGAAACAAATTGGGGATGTTATGGATGATGTGGTGTGAGGGACCAAGAAAAACGGCCCGGCGCATTCTCGCATAATTTTAAGGGGAGCGTCACACCATTATCAGTGGATTGTCGTGATTTTTTTCATGCCTAAAGTATGCTAATGCCGAAATAATCCTACCTCATTTTTATATCCATAGCTCGATACTTAACTGTAAAAAAAATGAAAACTTTTTTTTAAGGAAATTTAACTCCTAATAACTTTCTTACCTTAAGACTGCATAAATACCGTATGTACAGTGTTACTATGGCAAAGGGCCTATGCATTGCACCTGCCTTGAAAAACTTGGTAAATAAAACATGTCGGCGAATGTCTGACTCCGCTGACTATTAAGATTGTGGAAATTTTTCCATGTTCCTAAGATTTTTCAGCTTGATACTTGCTGGGCATTTTGTAAATAAGCTTAATTTTAAAGGGTATTGGTTAAAAAATAGAAAATATTGATAAAAAATATTGTTATTACCAATTAAAAGGTAATATGTATAAAGAATTAATAGTACTGTATATAAAGGTGGTAATGTCACAGTCTTCACTTATGTCACTTATGTTCACTTACAGCCCACATTCATAGAGGCTCAGAACACTTCCAGATCGCATCAAGTTAACATCTCAATAACTTAACTAACATATTAATCAGTAGTTTTACATGTTCCTCACAAAAAAGACATAACCCATACCTGAATGCTAGCAAATACAGTACCCTCCCGAGTTTCACACTATGCGAGTTTCGCGATCCGCGAGTTTCGCGCTGAGTCCTAAATTCTTACCATCCCGACTTTCGCGCATGATCTCGAGTTTCACGCTGCTTCGTATGTTTTTTTTTTTTTTTTTTTTTTTTTTTTTTGGTGTATGTGTGTGTGTGCCTACAGCGCCGTTAGGCAGTGGCCTCCAGGGGTGGGATGGTAGGCCCTGGAGGCTCCCTCGAGGGCTGTGATGGTTGGCCCGTGATGGCGCAGGCAGGATTTTTATAGTGACGCTTGTGATTAGAGGTTCATGTCGTTACCCTGTGGCCTCCGATGCACTCGCAATCATAGGTAGAGTTAATGGGCAGCATGTGGGTGTTCTTAGGCCACTCGACGGTGCAGAGAAAGATTTTATACCTTACGGTAATATCAAGATCAAGTATCGCTATAGAGGTAAATAGGCGTATGTAAAGATGGAAGAATGGTGTTAGCAAGACGTGTGTGATGTGTGAGACAGGAGTGGCTGAAACTGTGGAGTACTTGATGCTGGAATGTGAACGGTATGAGTATGCTAGAACAAAGATGTTGGAGGTAGTGGTAGGAGAAGTCGGGGTGGAAGAATGGCGAGAGATGAGAGACAGGAGTCGAGAGATGAGAGACAGGAGTGTAGATAGGCAGATGGAGTACCTGCTGGGGTTGTGTGCTGAGTGGAGGAGTGACAGTCGTGTGGCTGAAAGTGTAAAAGAAATTTGGCTGCATCACTTGTAGGAGGCAGTGATTCTATCTTAAACACAGAGGACAAATTGCTTTACTGACTGATCGAGTGTACAGTAAAACCCTTATAACTCGGCACCATAGGGGCTCTGGCCCTTGCCGAGTTATTCAATGTGCCGAGTTATGCAATGTCCTCCTCTGATATGGGTAAAAAAAAAAAAAAAAAAAAAAAAAAAAAAAATATTGTCTAAGCATAAAAACTACACTTACCAGTGAACGGGTAGCATGTGCTGGTTTTGATATCAAACTCAGCACAAATAGCACGCATGGACGCACCTGCATCCATCCTTGCCAGTACTTTCACCTTTTCCTGCAGGCTCAGGCTCTTCAATTTCATTCCCTTCCTGCTGGAGACACCCTTGCGTGATGGAGCTGACATCTTGATATACAGTACTGTATGATGTAATTCCAAAACACGTAAAATAGGTGGCAAAGCAAAGCAAAGGTCTGGTACCAGCGCGTAGGCTGAGCCGTGTTTTTGTCGTCCAAGCACCATCTTGGATTACGAATCCCAATCCAATAACACTTGCTGAAATGTGTGTTATACTACTTTGTGATATTGTTTGCAATGTTTTGCATTGATTATTATTTCGGCTCCTACCAAGCTTGTTGTGTTTTTTAAGCAGAAACCAATCCTTTTTTAATTTCGACAAAAAACGGAATTCGTATCCAAGACGGTGCTTGGACGACATAAACACGGCTCAGCAGCTGACAGCCTACGCGCTGGTTCCTGACCTTTGCTTTACTTTGCCACGTATTTTATGTGTTTTGGGATTACATCATACAGTACTGTATTTCAAGATGTCAGCTCCATCACGCAAGGGTGTCTCCAGCAGGAAGGGAGACTTCAATGAAATTGAAGAGCCTGAGCCTGCAGGAAAGGTCAAAAGGACAAAAATACTACTTTATGCGACTAAGGCTTTGCCGAGTGTAAGCAAAGAGATGCAGTTATAACAGCAATATGCTGAGATACATTATTTTTTGCCGACTTTCTGTTTACATGTTCACACAAGAGGTTGTGAGGACATGATATACCGAGTGAAAACCAAGCGATGCAATCTAGGGGAGGCGGTAGCAGAGTGGTTAGCGTCACCGAGTGGCGTTCTCGAAAACCCGAGTTCGATCCCGAGTGAGACCCATAAATCCACTTGAAATCTTTCTGCACCATCGAGTGGCCTAAGAACACCCACATGCCCTGTCCATTAACTCCACCTTCGACTGCGAGTGCATGGGAGGACACAGGGGGGCGGCATAAGCCTCTAATTACAGGTGTCACTATAAGAATCCTGCCTGCGCCACCACTGGCGAGGGCCAACCATCACAGCCCTCGAGTGAGCCTCCAGGGCCTACCATCCCACCCCTGGAGCTCACTGCCTACACGCGCTATAGGCATATAGATGTAAAAAAAAAAAAAAAAAAAAAAAAAAAAAAAAAAAAAAAAAAAAAAAAAAAAAAAAAAAAAAAAAAAAAAAAAAAAAAAACCTGTCTTTGCCTTGCCGAGTTATATCAAATTCCGAGTTATACAGTGCCAAGTTATAAGGGTTTTACTGTACATGACGTGGCGCTGTTCATCCAGTGACCTTGCTCTCTCTGATCCATATAACCGCAGGAAAAAGCTTCCCCAGTTATCGATATTTCTTCATGGGTACTGTTTGGTGACTTAAAGGTTTCCAGTACACTCCATTCTTCACTAGAGCTGATAACATCTAGAGGTTTTAATTTCCCTTTCATATAGATGGCAGAGGTTGTGTCACAGCCAGTGATAGCGCAAACATAAGGTGGTCCTTGACACTGCTATTGATTGTATTGCTTGAATACCTTAGAGTTAGATTGGGTTTCGGCTGTAGAACATTTGGATATTAGCAGTTGGGGAGGCTTGTGACACCAGCATCACCAAAAGGTCTGTGTCTGTTCCAATTACAATAACTGGCCTCTCAGTCTATTCAGTCACACTGAGTACCATTGAGACTATTAGAGGATCAGCATCAGCCTTATGTTGTTTCACTACAATCCCACTGTTTTGAAGGTCCAGTGTAAGGCAGTTGATCAGTCAAGACTTGTTTTTCTTGTTATGTAGGAAAGCTTTCTGAGTAGTAGTGACTTTCATGGACCTTTCAAACAGTATGTCAGCTGATGTACATTGCAGAGCACAGCGCTGCTGCTCTGCAGCTTTGGTTGTCAGGCAGTCACTGTATCCGTCAAATACTACAACTGATTCCTTACTATAATGATGCAATACATAGGTTACATATGTATCACACACTGGTTCATAGGTAACATCATTGGGCCATAGCACATTGCGGAGAAGGTGTCCCCCATCTAACACAAATTGAGCATTCTCTGGTATTTGAGCACTGGCACTAACTTTTGATTGAAGATGTGTCCTTAGTATATTTTTATTGGATTTTCTCATTGACCCATTATCATTATTGATACCATTAAACAGTGAGGGAGGTTGCTGAACCAGCTCATAACATAAGTACTCTCCTATCTCAGTGGAGTCTTTGATTACACATGTTATGCGCATGAAAAGAAGTGTTGGATTCACTACAGCATCTTGTCCTCGTACTTTGATGGTGTTTGTTGACCAATATATGGTGGACACCCGATTTTTGCGGCTAAGTTTTACATCAGCCAGACATTTGCCCTCTAGACTACATGCTGCACTCATGCCAATGGCATAGCCTTCATCACAGTTTACTTCTTTCCCAGCAACCATGCCCGTTGAGATTGGTATAAGAGATTCACAGTCAGTGTAAGCAGGGGGTGAATGAGCCCGCAGCCATTTAGCAAACATTTTATAGACTTTTGCATCTCTGGCTGCACTACTGGGCCGTAGGTCCTTGTGTTGTTCGAATGATGTTGCATGGACTCCTGGGAATATCTCCAGTGAATCACAGACCGGGATATTATAGGGCAAAGCATGCACCCACTTTGTCAAGGAACTGTCTGTTATCCCTCTACCATGTGTCATGCCTCCTGAAGTTTTCAGTAATCACATTAATTCTTGCTCAATTGTTTGATCAGCATATTTTAATATGCATTTATTATTCAGCATATATAAAGCATATATTTTGATGTACACACATTAACTTATGATACCTGGGTGAAAAGTTATGGGTATGTCAATATTTCCATTTCCGCAAATGACGTCACGGGGGCCATCTTGCATTTCAGGGTTTTACTGGTCTCGAATTCCAGAGGACTTTTAGTATGTTGTTAAAATTGTCATTTTATGTGAATCCTGAAAAAATCAGCTTGGTAGGGATTTTTTCCAGGTCAAACTTAATGTTCTTGGACTAATTGGCTAGTTTAATTCTATACATTACTTTATAGTCTTCTCAAGGAGTTGCAAAAAGTCATGCGTGCATAATATTATCACGAATGATATACAGGAAAATTCCGTTATATCGAGATATATCAGGAGCCAATAACGGAAATTCGATTTAGCGGAAAATTTGATTTACCGTAATTGGCCTTGGCTAAATTATTCCGTTATATCGAGGTTCTACCGTAATATACAACTAAACTGAGTATCTAGGCATGTGACTACTAATTTTTTTTTCTAGTATAGTAGGTTCTAATGGAATGAATTTCAAATACTTGATATATGTTCGGAAAAGGGCCCTATTTAGCAAATAGGGGGGATGGGGTCTCAAGCTTCTATAACGCCCCCATCCCCCCCCCCTGTGCATGCTGGCTGTATGTAGACTCTTGTCATGAGAGACTAGAGATAATTTTATGGTATTCTTAATTTTCTTCAGTACCACTCACACTTTTGTGTGAGATGATCACTTGTATGGAAAAGTATTTTAGAATTTAGATTTTTAAATCAAAATTTTCTTAAACGTTTGCAGAGGATACAAGAAACCAAAATGGAACCAAGTAGTACTGTACCTCATTGCCTGGTCTGCAATGGCAAACTGTCTGCTTCAGCCCGAACTGCCATCCCCCTATTCTCTGGAAAGGTGAGAATGGAATAACTGAATTGGCATGTATTGTCTGCACAAAAGTTACGTTGTAAGTATATCAACTTCTTATTTATCAAAGGTGAATAACAGTTATATTAATGAGATAGTTAGGGTATGGTACATGAAGTAACTGTCCTAGCACTGCACAGATACTCATAAATAGTTACCAATCACTATGTACTTACTTGACATGTGGCCAGTATAACGATGTAGGAAGGTGTTCAGCAGTAATCCTCAGTGACGTCACAACTAGTGAAGCACCATTACAAACTACAAACCATCGTAGCCACAAAAGTACCCAAAAATTCCCAACCCAATAGCAACGTACAAATCATGACGCAAGGAACTGGGTACGCAGTATGTATGGAAGTACAAAGGCAAATCCAACCAGTGAAACTACAAGCACTGAGAGAGAGAGCGACCTTAACCAGTAGACTGGTGAACCAGTAAGAGAGAACAGCGACTGACTGCCCTCTCGGAAAATACCCCGACGACTACACTGCACAGGCTTGTAATCCTTGACTGTGCAGTGACTTAACCAATTAGTAATTATGACTTTATTACACCCCTCCACCGTTAGAACAATATACATGTACAAATATTACAACTTCCCCCTTTATACCATCCCTCGTCACGAAGAAAAGTTATAGGTTCAGCTTCACCACAGGTTGGCGAACTCTAGAGGACGTCCCGCGGACAATGGTAGGGAAGTTAGCTGCCGCAGGATGTTGAGGACTCAGAAACTCCATCCTTGATGGTGAAGTAGACTCAGCAGGTGGTTGCAGCAGGTTAGTGGACATATCCGTGGCCAATATAGAAGAAGCTGGAAGAAGTTCTTCAAGAGACACAGGTTTTCTAGTTATAATCTGGTCCTGGTGCCTCTTGATAACTTTGCTTGTGGGTAGACTACATCGATATGAAAGAGAACCAGTCTGCTGTTAAATAGTAGAAGGGAGCCACTTAGAAACACCCGAATAGTTTCGAATCATAACAGTAGAATCAGGGGCTAAATTGAAATGTCTAGGAGTTGTAGTGTGGCCTCTTTTCTGAGCAAGTTGTTTATCCACTACTTTACTAGAGACTAGGTTAGCAGGCCATAACAGATCAAGGCAAGAAGGAAGTCTCCTACCAAATATTAGCTCTGCTGGCGACACACCCGTGGACCGTGGTAGTATGCGTATTTAGTCTGTAGGTGAAGTAGAAACAGTCTATATACAGCCAAATTCCCAACATCCGACCTCCAAACATCCGACTTGTCCAAACAACCAACTTTTTTCACCACCACATTGTGTCTTGTTTTGGCCATTTATTTTACTTCGTTTTTTTTAGTTTTTAGAAAACATTGATTTGTGGCTTTATTTATGCATGAATTTTACTTTCGCGTATACCACTGGATCGGCCTTCAAGAGCTGCATCTTTTATGTTCTATACCATTTTGTCCTTACGTTTATGGTTACTGTGATATCCGAACATCCGACTATTCCAATTATCCGACCTACTTTCGGTCCCCCCAAGGTCGGATAATTAATACTTAGCTGTAGTAAGTTGTAGGGGCTCAGAAGAAGTGCGAAAAGACTTTTTGAAGGTTTGCACCATGCTCTCTGCTAGTCCATTAGAAGAAGGCTTGTACACTGCAGTGGTGATGTGCCGAATCCCACAGTTTCTTGCAAAATCTGGGAGCTCCAGTGAGGTGAAACAAGGACCATTATCTTATACACGACGATGGAAAGATGAAAGGCATGATTGGAGACTGGAAAACCAAATTGTGAAAAAGAGTGATGTAGACACTTAATAGTCTCCTTTGCTGTTGGACCCGAAGTGGAATAAATGTCAAACCATTTAGAGTGAGTATCAACTATTACTAGGAAGTACCGACCATTAACAGGGCCACCATAGTCTACATGGATTCTATGCCTAGGATGATGCGCTTCATGTCCTCGTGGAACGCTGTCAGGGCCGAGGTTGTTATCAATTTATATTACCAATCTTGAGAAAATTCGGGAAGAAATGTCAAGGAGTATGATTACCCCGAATAAATTTACACAATAACAAAAATCTATAACTGGCTAGCAGCCAATTGACAGGAACCAAACAACAAGCTGCAATGATAGATAATATCAGAGCAGGGGTAATGTCACCCTAAGAACTCCCTGAAATGCCGCCTGCAGAGAAGTGAACTGCAACAGCAATCTTTTGCACCGTAGAATCCACTTCAAACGGCGGGGAGCATTGAATGGTGTGTGGGACAGTGAAGGGGCCACATCTTCAGAATGGCCTTCTAGGGATGAAGACAGCAGCTTGGTAGTGGGGAGGTTTTGTCAGCGTGGAGAGCTATGGCTGTCTGCTTAACCCTGGGCGGCGAAGCTCCATCATCACAATGGCTCGACTACCCCCTTACCCTGGGACACGGGGCTGGGAGTGTTGACGTGGTAGTCAGGTAGTACACCGAGTGGTTGACTTACGACCGTGATTGGGACCGACCGACCGGTCATAAGTAGAACTGGACGTAAGTTGGCCTATGTTATATAAGGCCGTCTGAATCATAAGGGTACCAAACAACATTTTTTTACTTCCGAGATAATTGAGGTCAAAGTTTGGCAATTGTCAAACGTGTAACTTTTTAACCCGGTGAAGGGCGCTCTTCATAAGTGGACTGAAGGTAGCTGAAACACTACTCTTTCATCCCATGATGTGAAAAGGGGGGTGTGGGGGGTTTCACGTCTACTTTTTGAGTAACAGCACAAAAACCAAAATTATTCCCATTTTTTAATGCCAAAAATGGCCAAAATCTAACATTGCCAGCCCTTTGACCAAGATGTTCTTGTTTTAAAGATAATTATGCATTGATTTTAGGTAGTGTACGCCATTTTGCATCATTCCCACCCACAACCCATTAATTTCCAAATTTGAATTTTTTTGAAAAATTATCAAATGTAGAGTGCTGACACAACATTTATAAATGTTTTATGTTTTTCTGCCATAGCAATGCTGCCGTGCTAGCGTTTTTTTGACCTCTGAAGGCTGGAAACACCTGGATGCAGCTTGGCACCCTTACGATTTGGAAAAAATTGAGAAAGAAAGAAGTGGCCACAACGAGGATGTAAAACATCAGCAAGCACCGTAAATGTCATGAAACGTCAAGTGGATGCCCATCCTCAAATAAGAGCAAGAAAATTATTACGATATGACATTTACATCCTCGCTGTGGCCACTTCTTTATGTTATGGTGTTGCCACCCCGCCACCCTTCACGAAACTCTCCACCCACTTCATCACACATTTTCTTGTAACACCCACAATCCTTGATATTTCTTCCTCTGGCCTCTCTGCCTTGTGTAGAGTCACAATAACTTTAATTTGCTCCTTTGTTAGGTCTTTCTTGCCACCCATTATGAAAATAATGATAGTTATACCAACGCGCGTCTGTTCAAATTACTCGCGGGGAGTGAGGCGATCCTTTTCAAAATGCTTCGTCTATAATTGACAAGTGGCATCTAAACATTCCTCAATGGTCTTGATGGACTGCCCGGTGCTTTAAACAAGCTGCCATATGTAGGATATCTCATCTCGGAAGTCACTAGGCTGCTATAGAGTACATTTTCAGAATTCCCTTATGGGAGCGTCTGTTATGATGCGGCGAACAATATTTTGGCGCGTAGTGTATACCTACATTTTTTGGGCATGAATTTTTGTTTTTGTTTTTTTTGCCTATACTTTTTTCAAAACTTGTATGTGATAGAATAAGCTTGTCCATATGTTAATTGGTGGTTTCAGGTCAGACTGCTGAAAAGTGAAAAAAATCGGTTTAATAAAAAAATTTTAATTACTATTATTCAAAAACTAAGTTTCATTGGGGATTGCAAATGGTTGCATTTAGACGGCATTAGTGTGGACTTTATTCAATTAGTGCCCGGTATGGGTATGTCAAAAAGTATGAAAGCGGTAACTCTTACAATTTGTATCTATTTTACACTTTGTTACCCTCTATCTCAGTTAATTATTGACGGAGTGTTCATTTTTAATGGGCATATCATTGACATTATCCACTATATATGTGCAAAGAATGAGCTCTGAGTGGGCCTTAGTTTGAAAAATTAAACAAAATAGTTTTTCTTTTTTTGCATTGTTATGCTCATCCCATTCACGCACCAAGAATGATAGAGACTTGAGTTCCGGTATACTTTTAGAAAGTAATGATATCTACCTCCAAATTAAAACGTTTGAGGAATTCAATGAAAAATATGCTCTATAATTGTTAAAAAATGAGCTTAAAATCACTTTTTTGAAGATTTTCAAAGTCTTCCCGTTTCTAAAGGGAGGTTCATTCAGGCATGCAATTCACTCTATATTGTGTAGAATCCAATGCTGCTTGCCATTTGAGTGCAAAAAAAAAAAAAAAAAAATTGTTTTCTTGCAAATACTTAAAATATTTTTTGGGGGGATATACCACTGCAATTATTATCCATATTTAAGTCAATAACACTCAAAGACTAATTAAGATACGGCAATGAAATTCCGTCCTCTATTGCACTATACTACTGTCTAGAAGCTGTTTAGGTTTCATATATATAGAGAGTTAAAAGTGTTAAAATTACAATGCTATAGATATGTACTTTTACATGGAAGAACTCGTGCAAAGGTACCTTTTACGGCACTATTTTTTCCTATTCTAAGCTTCATTGAGAAACAGTATATATTTTTTATAGATCATAGATAAACTATCTTGGCTGAAATAGTGCACGAATGATGTCAGTTTAATAACAAGAATTTTGAAGGGGACAAAAATAAATGTTTTCTACAAATTTAATCACTCATATCTTTCTTGTTTATTATGAAAAACTGATACTATTAGGTGGCTGGACTTATTACTGTCCCCATTATATAGATTAAAAAGAAAAATGAAATGCAACGATTTTGAAAATTTGTGAAAACAATTATCGAAAGGCCATTTTTAAGCTTTTGTAACAAGCATAAAATTCATTTAACAATAATCTACCTATTTTATACGTACAATTATATGCATTCTAAAAAAAAAAAAATTCTATTTTGTATTCAGGGAAAATGTTCACGAAATAAAAGCCTCGACTTATTGTCGCAGGCAACGTTTGAGTAGAGTATTTTTGGGGGTAAAAAGGACTGCAATTATTACCGCTATTTAAGTCACTAAGACTCCAAGACTAATAAAGATACAGCAATGAAATCTTATCTTCAATCACACAATACTCTTGTCTATATGTTTGTCTATATGTCTGTTACAGTTTCATGTAAATATACTAAATACTGTTAAAATTATAATGCTCTAAATATGGACTTTTACACGGAAGAATTCATGCAAAGGCACATTTTGAAGTACTATTATTCCAAAACTAAGCTTCATTGAGAAGCAATATATATTTTTTATAGATGATAGAGAAACTATCTCTACTGAAATCGTGCACGAATGATGTCAGTTCAAAGAAAAATAATTTTGTAGGGGACACAATAATTTTTTCGTCATATTTAATCACTCATATCTTTTTTGTTTATTATCATTAAGAGTTTATATTGGGTGGCTGGGCTTAGAACGGTCCTTAGTATATACTCTAAAATGAAAAATTAAATCAAACGATTTTGAAAAAATAAATCAAAAGGTCATGTTTAAGCTTTTGTAACAACCATAAAATGCATTTAACAATAACCTACCTATTCCATACGTGAAACGATATGCATTCTACAGAATCCAACATTCAATTTTGTATTCAGGGAAAACTTGAATGAGATACAGGTTGAAGTTCCCAAACTCGGCAACCTCGGGACCAGCGCCAAGCCGAGTAATAGAATTTTCCGACTTTTAGAACGTAGATATATTAAGGGGAAAAAAAGCCATCCAACTTCTTCAAAAGGTCAATTTTCTCAGAAATAGTGAACACATTGTTCTTCCTTTTCTTTTCACTTCCACCAGTAGGTGTTCCTGGACGTTTGGGAACCATAATACCAATAACAGACCTGTAGAAGTACACAAAATAACAGTGTACACAACTCTACAGTCACAACACCACTGAACAATAACAACAAACAAATCGGCGGGAGAAACCAAACGGCCTAGTGTGGTGGCACCCAGCGGCCGACCCGGCAACTACGCCCAGGGTTTTGGGTGTTCTGCCGTGTTTTGGAAAATCCGGAACCATAGCCGAGTTTTGGGTGTTGCCGAGTCTTGGGATGCCGAGTTTGGGAACTTCAACCTGTATCAGCTTAGAGTTATTGCCGCTGGCCCAATTTGAAGACAAAAATACTACTCTTTGAAAGGCTCTATCTCCAAAACCAAAAATGGTAGAAAGGGTCACAAGGTGTCATTTGAGCCATAATAGGTCATTCTTGTTATGATTAGAGCCATTCATATTTTTGTCATTATCTTTCGGTCTTATGGGTGAAAATAGAGCAAATTTGCTTGATTTTGCAACATTTTCGGATGTAACTCCGAAACTTATCGACCGATGTTTATCATATTCATAACAACGACGCAATAGGACGTCCACCATACCATATCCGAAAATCAGCCTAATCCAAAAAAATTAAGTCACTCAAACACACTTGTGAAAATTTGCGGATTATATGTCAATATTCGAAGTCATAAGAGGGGTAAGACTATACAATGTCTCAAAGATTTTTTTCTCGACAGGATGTCGCTGGACTTCAATGACACATCATTTTTAATGGCATTTCCAAACTTAGAATTTTTTTTTTAATATTTATTTAAATTCCCCAATTCAGCTCCTAAGTGGGAAAAATATTCATTTTCAGAAATCTTTCATAGGTACAAAGTACCCTTTTTTTTATATTCTCTATCTCGGTAACCAATCGTTGTTGAGCGACCCCATTAGTGATTCTTAGACCTTTAAACTATTCGCTCGGCACCCGTAATGTAATTTTTTTTTACTTTTTATAACAGTTTTCAACTGATTTTAATAATATATATTCATATGACGTAATAGTATAATATCTCTAACATATGAAAAAATCAGACTGATCTGACATATAGCAAGGATGCAGGAGCCATTAAAAAATCAAAATAATTTTTTTTTGACATCTAGCACCCTTAATATTTGTTGGATCAATTTGATTTTTCACAATAGTATAGATATTGTACTCACACGCCATCTGTGGGAATATTATTACATTTGGATAAAAACTAAAAATCGCTAATTTTTCCCTAAATTTTTAAATTTATTTTCCTCATCACCCACAAAAGGTTTCGTTACTACGTCCCCGACAATATAGCATCATTTCTATAGGTAATTTGCGTTTAGTTTTTTTACTTCTTTTTTTTTCAAAAAAAAAAATTCAAAAATTATATAAAAAAAAACTACACCAAAAATCTATAAAAAATATTCAATATAGTCGAGAACGAACTAACGAAACTTTGTGGGTGATAATGAAAAATAATAAAAAATTGTAGAAAATATTAGCGATTTTTACAATTTTTATCCAAATTTAATTTTTTTACAGATGGGGTATTAGTACAGTACCCATCAAATATTACAAAATCAAACAGATCCGACAAATATGAAGGGTACTAGATCAAGTTTTTTGAAAAACTATAGATACAAAAAAAATCATACGCATCAAAATTATAGACCCTAAAAAATAAAAAAAATTATGTGCCTTTAGTTTAAAAATCAGAAACAGTTTACCAGATACAGGCCAAAAAGTATTATAAATCTGGCATTATATTTTACATGACTACCCCAAAAGTGGCATTTTCCTTACAAATACAAAACAAATTCCGATATCAAAATTATAGATCATAAAAAAATCTATAAATAAATAGTCTACTACAAGTTTTATTAAGAGGCAAACGGTTTAACAGATACAACCACAAATTGTGATTCCTAATATGTCATATTTTCCATTATATGTCCCAAAAGGGGCATTTCCCTTATAGATACAAAAAAAGATATTTCTATCAAAATTATAGATCATAAAAAAATCTATAGATACTATTCTATTAGTTTAAAAATCTGCCAAACAGTTTAGCAGACACAACCCAAAAAGTATTATTCATAAGGCATAATATTTTACATTATACCCAAAAAAGTGGCCTTTTCCTTATAGATACAGAACAAAGACACGATATTAAAATTATAGATCATAAAAAACTCTTTAAATAGTTTTCTATAAGTTTTATATTAAGACAAACAGTTTACAAGATAAAACTCAAAACAATTACTCCTAAGGCGTAATGTTTCACACGCCCCAAAAGTGTCATTTTCTTTATAGATACAAAAAAAAATCATTGAAATTAAAAGTGTAGATCATAAAAAGATATATAAATAGTTTTCAATACGTTTTACAATCAGACAAACGGTTTAAGAGATGCAATCCAAAAACTAATATTCATAAGGCGAAATATTTAAATTATACAAAAAATAGTGGCATTTCCCTCCCTCTCATATTTCTCTAAATTTTTCTCTTTCTCCATAGTCCATTTGATATACCTTAAGCCGAAAAATAAAATCGAACGAATTTGAAAATTTTTGTAAAACAAATATAAGGCCAATTTTAAGCTATTCTAACAGAACAATAACAGTAATTCAACGATAATCTACCTCTCTCATTCGTAAAACTATATGCAGTCTACAGAAAGCAATATTCAATTTCATATTCAGGGAAAAATAGAAAAAAAAATAAGCCTTGATATTTGGCACTATTTGAATATAGAAAGTCCTATGACCGATATTTAAGTCACTAGCACTCAAAGATACATTTAGATAAAGCATTAACATTTCTTCTCATTGCACAATATACTACTATTTAGCAGCTGTTAGAGTTTCAAGGATTTATAATAAAAAGTCTTGGAATTACAATCCTCCAAATAATAGACGGATTTTTTTTTAGTTTTTTTCATATCTATATATAATTTTTTATATATATGCTATATATATTACTATATTATATATATATATATTAATATATATATATATATTATATATATACTTATATATATATATATATATATATATATATATATATTAAATATTATAATATATATATATATATTATATATAATAATATATATAATAATATATATATATCGTTAAAAGTGATAGCTAGTTCAGCGTTTATTATCTTTTTAAAGATAGGTTCTTAGACCCGAAATCGCGATACAGCAAAAATGACAAACAAGGCGAAGTCATAAAAGTGATTACAAAAGAGAATAAGACACTCTTAAAGTAATCGTCCAGACCATTTCATCATTCCTGATTTAATGCAGTCAAAATATAGCCATGATCGAGTATATCAACAATATATTGTCACTTTTTGCATCCAGTCACCCGTTTTTAAATTATCCGCATTCAAAATCTGTAAATTCCCCGAGCTCTCAAAACACAACTGGGCGGACAGCAGACGACGCAACATGGCTTGGCAACGTCACACGAGTGAGCCTCCCAGCCCTGCCTGATATAAATACACGGAGACACGGAGAAAAATGAAGTACACACAAACCTCGATTTCCCGGATATCGGATTTGCCGGACAAAATCCGAGGTCTGGGGATATGTCAGTCCCGGACAATTTTTTTTTTTTTTTTTTTTTTTTTTTTTTTTTTTCTCCGTTGAAATGCCTGGTCCTGTTCGTAAATTGACAAAGTTGTCCGGCGGTCCGAGCGTCTCCTGTCACCCCTGGTCAGTGTCCGCGCCCCCCGCCAGGTGACAGCATGCTCAGCGGTCGTATTGTTTACATTTGGGCACACGACACTCACGGTTCATCTGCACGACCTCCGTTAGTCCCCTGACCCCCACTGCCCCTGGTGCAGGAACGTCTCTTGGGACTATTGAACACTTTCTGCTGCCTCCCGCCAGGTGGCAGCATGCTCAGCGGACGTAAAAGTCCGCGGTGGGGTAGTTGATATTGGTGGTTGCCGGACAGTAAATACTAGAGTAGAATGAACGTCCGGGGGTGGGTAATGTGGGTTTTTTTTATTTTATTCTCTTACTGTCTTCTTTACAGGGACTGGCAACTAGGCGGGCTTTGTGTTACCCATTTTTGTTGTGCCCTTGGCCAGTTCTTTGTGATTATGAAAAAAAAAAAAAAAAAAAAAAATGGCATCGGACTTTTGCGATTCCCGGACTTTTGCGGTTCTCGGACCAGTGCTCCCCCCTATTAGTATATACACACAAACCTCGATTTCCCGGATATCGGATTTGCCGGACAAAATCCGAGGTCCGGGAATATGTCAAGAGTCCCTGACAATTTTTTTTTTTTTTTTTTTTTTTTTTCCCCCGTTGAAATGCCTGGTGCTGGTCGTAAATTGACAAAGTTGTCCGGCGGTCCGAGCATCTCCTGTCACCCCTGGTCAGTGTCCGCGCCTCCTGCCAGGTGGCAGCATGCTCAGCGGTCGTATTGTTTACATTTAGGCACACGACACGGTTCACCTGCACAGCCTCCGTCAGTCCCCTGACTCCCACTGCCCCTGGTGCAGGAACATCTCTTGAGACTATTGAACACTTTCTGCTGCCTCCCGCCAGGTGGCAGCATGCTCAGCGGTCGTATTGTTTACATTTGGACACACGACACTCACTGTTCACCTGCACCGTCTCCTTTAGTCCCCTGACCCGCACTGCCCCTGGCGCAGGAACGTCTCTTGAGACTATTGAACACTTTCTGCTGCCTCCCGCCAGGTGGCAGCATCCTCAGCGGTCGTATTGTTTACATTTGGACACACGACACTCACGGTTCACCTGCACAGCCTCCGTTAGTCCCCTGACCCCCACTGCCCCTGGTGCAGGAACGTCTCTTGAGACTATTGAACACTTTCTGCTGCCTCCCGCCAGGTGGCAGCATGCTCAGCGGTCGTATTGTATACATTTGGACACACGACACTCACTGTTCACCTGCACCGCCTCCTTTAGTCCCCTGACCCGCACTGCCCCTGGTGCAGGAACGTCTCTTGAGACTATTGAACACTTTCTGCTGCCTCCCGCCAGGTGGCAGCATGCTCAGCGGACGTAAAATTCCACGGCGGGGTAGTTGATATTGGCGGTTGCCGGACAGTAAATACTAGAGTAGGATAAACGTCCGGGGGTAGGTAATGGCATCGGACTATTTTTTTTTTTTTTTTTTTTTTTAGGATAATTCCTGGACTGTTGCAATTCCCGGACCAGTGCTCCCCCCTATTAGTCCGGGAAAACGAGGTTTGTGTGTACTTGGGGAATTTTGGGCGTTTCTGATAATTTTTTTTTGCGATATGGCATATACTTACATCCTTCATGGGTACAGCAAGAAAGCTGTGCCTTTGCAGAGAGCTTAGCACCCATTTCCGACCTATTTGACCATGATAATGTCTGTGCAGCGCCTGACAGTGGCGGGTGAGAGGAGCGCGGTGTGAAGCACATTGTCTAGCCGCGCTCCTCTCACCCGCCACTGCCAGGCGCTGCACAGACATTATCATGGTCAAATAGGTCAGAAATGGGTGCTAAGCTCTCTGCAAAGGCACAGCTTCCTTGCTGTATCCATGAAGGATGCAAGTATATGCCACATCGCAAAAAAAATATATCAGAAACACCCAAAATTCCCCAAGTAGTACTACATCTTTCTCCGAGTCTCCGTGTATTTCTATAGGGCCGGGCTGGGAGGCTCACTCGTGTGACGTCGCCAGCAAGTTTCCCGCCACGGCTGGAATGGGGCTGTTGTTTTTCCCGCGCTTATTACAAAAGTCATGTTTTAAGGGAAATAAGGTGTGGAAATGAATAATTTTTTGTGGATTAGGTATTTTGAATGAACATTCAACATAATTATGCAAAGAAAAAATGGGTCGGGACGATTACTTTAAGACAAAGAGAAAATATCTTTAAAGAGATAATAAACGCTGAACTATAGTCTATTTTTTTTAACAAGGCAAAAATTCCTGCCCCCTTGCTGCTTACTAACTGTTATTTGATGCCAGGAGAAGGGAATACTACGCTTCTTCTTAATTTCAGTTGTATTTTATCATAGTTAACCATATTATCAGGTAAACATAGGCATAATTTTAAGCATGAAACCTTAACATACAATACAATTTTTGCCTTGTTAAAAAAAATAGACTATAGCTATCACTTTTAACGAGATCTGTCTCAGAGAAAATCTCCTTCCCGTATATACTACCGTATTTGCCGGCGCATAAGACGCACCTCCGCATAAGACGCACCCCTATTTTACAAAGAGGTTTTGAGAAGAAGAAAAAATATTGGTGTTTTTGAGGGAATTTTTTTTCTCTCGTAAAATTATCAAGTTATTAAAAAAAAAAAGATTTGTAGGGGAAAGCAAATGATTATAATTATGAGCATGTACCTAAATACAATATTCACAGTGCAATGAATGTGAATGAAAAATTATACTAGTTAAAATGTAAAGAGAATGACAGGGTAACCAAAATCGGTCATAAATCATAATATATTGCAGGATGCCCCCACGAATTGATATTCTAATATTATTTACCTATGACATATAGCTTAGATTTAAAGTTGTAGGTATGCCTTTGTTGCTTTTCTGCTATGTGTTTAGACTGTGGAAAATTTGCAGTATAGATATTGGTATTATTTTGGTAGTAGGCTTTCAAAAGTCCTAGGACTCTTACCGACACCATCGTGTAGCTTTCTTCATTATGAGTATTTTGAACCCCATTTCCCATGGCGCAATTGAATAATAATGGAATTACACGTAGTACCAAAAATCTACCGTTACTTCAGCCAGAAAGTTAAGTTAGGTTAAATCAGATTAGGTTAGGTTAGAGGTGAGGTTTGGTTCAGTAACAGATGATATAGAGAAAAACGAAAATGACCAATAATATGGCAGTGTGAAGCGTAGCAATGTTTGCCTCCCCCTGGACCTGGAGGGGCAGATTGCCTCCCCCACATACACACATGTAAACAAACATTGATTTCCGACAAAATCGAGAGCCAGATTAATTCAAAACACATCAAAACTATTCAGGAGGACTTAAGTTTCGGCCTCGAAATCGGTGGTTGTCCAATAACAAAGATTCACGAAGATATTTAGATAACACTGTAAGGTAACCATCTGTACCTTGTTGTTATTGTTGTAATTGTTGAAGGGCACCGTTGTCGGGATCGACGATATTTGCACTGGTTTACACCTATGAATCTATCACAGTCGCGAGGGTTGATTAGTCTTCTTCAGGAAGGTACAGGTGAAGGCTGATTCACACTCTGAAATCACGGCAGCGTTCTGTCAGCCGTGCCTTGTATTCACACTATTCGTCATGGTTCCGTCATTTTCGGCTGTTCCTGCTCACCCTCTAAGCAGACATGGTGCCTCAGAGGCTATGGTTGAAGAAATTTGCTTTAATAGCACTTCTGTCGGATGAAGAAGAGGAGTTGAACTCTAAAAGACATTGTTTTGGGTACATATTATAAGCCTCTTCCATTTGTGCCCAAGCTGCATGAACCAGTTCTTTCAGTTCAGGGTTGGGTTCTGGGTTCAGGGTTGGGTTCACGTGTCACAAATGGAACGCAAAAACCCCGTTTTTTGTTTACAAACATACTCAGCTGGCGAGGCAATTTAAGAGAGAGAGAGAGAGAGAGAGAGAGAGAGAGAGAGAGAGAGAGAGAGAGAGAGAAGATAACGAGAGAGAGAGAGATAAGGAGAGAGAGATAACGAGAGAGAGAGAGAGAGAGAGAGAGAGAGAGAGAGAGAGAGAGAGAGAGAGAGAGAGATAACGAGAGACAACTAGAGATATAACTCAGCTAGCTGCTATGTGAAGGGATCATATCAAGTTTAAGATCGCAGGAACGCATGGCCACCAACGTCATGAACGTCATGTATGCCTCTATTATGCCGTCTGACATCCTCTCCGACTCGTGCATGCGGAAAACCCTTCACGATAAGAGAAATAGGGCCCAAGGCGACCATTGTTTGTTATGAACTGAAAACTCTACCCAAGCTACCCACCTCTCAATGTGAGTAGAGAAAGTTCACGGGTATTGCTGAGTCACTACGCGCTTTGCCTCGGACCCAGGTTTTCGTGCGCAAATGGAACGCCTGAACTCTTGGGTTCCGTGAACTGGTTCTTGAAATGTCGCAAATGGAAGAGGCCTATAAAGCCTTGAGAAAACGACAATTATCAGCACGGCACAGTCTCATTACGTTAAAATATTCTTCCCCAGAAACCGTTACGTGACAGCCGTTTAGTGTAACACGTCTATTTGTTTGAATATAAAAAGTTCTAACGGGTATGATGAGACGGTGCCCTGTCACCAATTTCACCATGATGGTATTGTGTGATTCGGCCTTGAGGCGGACGGTGTGGCGCCGTGAGGGGTCTTGGTTTTGGTGTACCGTGTGGAAGACTTTTGTCCCGTCTACAGGTACCATTGCAGCCATTTTACTAGCACTCTTTCATACAGTTTCCTTATCCGTAGAGGTACAGGGGTGAGGATTGAGGGGTCGAGGTGGTACAAACGCCTATGCTGTCTCCTATCCCACCTTGCTTACCACTGTAGCGGCGCTAACACACACACGCACATACACACCTGCATCGGCTTAGGCCACCCCCCTGTCTGGGACCAGGATTAGAGGCCCGAGGGTGACCTGACGCTGACCTGACTTTTCCTCGCCGACACAACTGCAACACCAGCCATGTAATTCAAGCAGCCAAAGGACACACAGAGACACACACGCCGCGCACCTCTTGTCCCCACGTTGTACAATGACTCGCTGTCAAATAAACAACAAGGCCACGATGCCCTTTCTCTATCCTTGTGTGTATAGACAGACTCCCCAAGATACCACATCTCCCTCTCACCGCTCACTCCTTCAAATAAAACTTTAACACGCTCTTTGTTTCACTATTCCATTTATCAACAATACTCATTCCAGCGAAAATTCCAACACTATTTTCTGCCTCCCTTCTATCATCTCATTTCAACTGTTGTGTCAACTTGTGTGGCCCGAGTCGAATGTGGGTTAAGGCGACATCTAATATGCGGGATGTTTGTCTTTTCCATGGGTGCGGGGAGGAGTCTGAGCGGTAATGACCCATGGTGGGTGCGTGGAGGGCGTCGCCGAGTGAAGTATCCCAGGTGAAGCGGCAGACCTGAGATATCAGACGTTTTACAATGGAGAGCAGCAGAGGGGAGTGGATGATGTTTACATCTGACACGGCCATCTTGGCAGCAACAATCGCTATCTTGTTGCCCCAGCTCTTATTTTCTCTGAAACTCCAACCTTTTCTTAGTACACTAAACCCTACATGCTCGCGGGTGTTAGGGAACAGAGACACCCGCGAGTATCGTAAATCCGCGAGCATGACATTAGTCATTCATTTACCCATAGTTGTTGTTTTTTTGTTTTTTTACATCACAAGGAACTGGCCAAGGGCACAACAAAAATGGGTAACACAAAGCCCGCTTAGTCGCCAGTCCCTATAAAGAAGACAGTAAGAGAATAAAATAAAAACAAAGGGGTAGGCCAATTTAGTTGGGGAGGTGTCTTGTTACTCTTCTTGTGAAAAGATTTAAGTCATAGGAAAGTGGAAAAATAGAAACAGGAAGAGAGTTCCAGAGTTTACCAGTGGAAGGGATGAAAGAGTATAGATACTGATTAACTCTTGCATTAGGAAGATGGACAGAATAGGGATGAGAATGAGTAGAAAGTCTTGTGCAGCGAGGCCACGGGAGTGGGGGAGGCACACAGTTAGCAAGTTCAGAAGAGCAGTGAGCATGAAAGTAACGGTAGAAGAGAGCAAGAGAAGCAACATTGCAGCGGTGATTTAAAGATTGAAGACAGTCAGTCAGAGGAGAGGAGTTGATGAGACGAAAAGCTTTTGACTCAACCCTGTTTAGGAGAGCTGTATGAGTGGATCCTCCCCAAACATGTGAGACATACTCCATACATGGGCGGATAAGGCCCCTGTAGAGAGCAAGCAATTGGGAGGGAGTAGAGAAGAAGAAGAAGAAGAAAGAAAGAAAAAAAAAAAAAAAAAAAAAAAAAAGGGGGGGGGGTGTTGAAAACCCGCGAGTAATCAAATCCGCGAGCCTTAAACCCGCAAGCATGAAGGGTTTATTGTATTATGCATTACTGTTGATAACACAGCTACAAATTTGTGCTCAGTGAACTACTGCTCAACACAGATAACTCCAGACCCCTTTAGTAATATACCACCGGCTGTTCTGCATTCTCTGCCCGACCACTCATGCGCTAATATGGCCGCATTAGACGCAGGGTGAACTTTGCATTCCTTATTAAGGGAAAAAAGTGCATAAGGCGCCGGCAAATACGGTATATACAGGGAAGTCCCGAAGATACGAGCAGTTAGGTTCCACCTGGCTTACTTGTAAAGCAAAATCTCGTATAACGAAACACATAACTAATGGTAAAATATAGGTTTGGTTCCAGGACCCCATTAATTTGAAGAAAAAAAAGAAAAAAAGAAAAAAAAAACATGTTTTTCAAGCTAAAATAAACTATAGCAAACACAATAAACACGCAGCGTCTATATTACCCACACTGTACTACCTATTCTATAGAAAAAGCATTCTGAAAGAGAAAATAGCACACAAAATAACATAACTGCACATTAATTAAACATAAAACATGCATAACAAGCAAAAAAGACGTTGTAATGTATGGGACGCCACGTGATACAAGAGAAGGTAGTGTAGCAGTTCCAAGGTTGGGGCCCCACACCTTCTAATTACCCCTAAAGGTCAGGCCGCACCATATGCTTAATTACCCTTCAGGTCACGCCTTGCTAGGGGTGACCTGACTGCGGTCCCAAGGTTGGGGCCGCACACCTGCTAATTACCCCTAAATGTCAGGCCGCACCATATGCTTAATTACCCTTCAGGTCACGGCTTGCTAGGGGTGACCTCACTGGGGTCAACCAAATCCCCCTTGTCCAGCCCGGGAATGGTAGGGTGCGCATTTTGAACTTGATAATTTTACTCACCCCAGTTTGAATGTGGTATCATTGGATTTTCGATCTCGTATATTGAAAATAGACCCTAATTTACACCTCTCGTATCATATCACAGGCGCGGTAGTTGACCTGTCTTCCTCAGGAAGGCACAGGTGAGGCGGATGACGGCGTGTTGCCAAGAGGGGGGAACGCCAGCCGCCGCCAGCAGGGTGGGCAGGTCAAAGGTGGTGACATTCAGGGCGAGGAGTTGAGAATGTAGCACTACACGGTGTGAGTGGAAGCGCAGACAGTGCCAGACACTGCAGCAGAAAGTGGTCAATAGTCGCCGGAAAATTCATGCACCAAGGGCAGTGGGGGTCAGGGGACAGACGGAGGCGATGCAGGTGAGCTGTGAGTGTCGTGTGCCCCAGGCGGAGGCGGGTGAGAGTGACATCCAGGACTCGGGACTTTTTCCGTATCCACGGCTGGGGGGAAGAGTCACTGCGGTATTGGCCCATGGAGGTGGTGCGGAGGGCATCGCCGAGTGTGTTATTCCAGGTGGAGCGGCAGACCCGGGAGATGAGGCGTGTGGCTGTGGAGAGCGGCAGAGGGAAGGGTGTCGTGTTTACATCTGTTAAGGCCATCCTGGCAGCAGAATCAGCCACCTTGTTGCCTGGGATACCAGCGTGGGAGGGAACCCACTGGAAGGCGGTCTCCCACCCCTCGTTGGTAAGGTGAAGGGCCCTCTGGATGGTGTGGACGAGGGACGTAGAGGATCGTGGATGGCGGGAGAGGAGGAGGTGGAGTGAGGAGAGGGAGTCTGTGTAGACCACAGCCTTGCCCAACTAAATTTCTGCCGATTTTCTCAGTTTTTGAAATAATTATACCTAATTAATGCCTGGGTCAATTAGTGCCGTTGTTTTGAGGCTGCCGTTGTTTTAAATGCCGGTTAAATGAGGTTCTCCTGTATATATATATATATATATATATATATATATATATATATATATATATATATATATATATATATATATATATATATATATATATATATATATATATATATATATATATATATATATATATATATATATATTTTTTTTTTTTTTTTTTTTTTTTTTTTTTTTTTTTTTTTTTTTTTGTGCTCTCAAATGGCAAGCAGCATTGGATTCTACACAATATAGAGTGAATTTCATGCCTGAATGAACCTCCCTTTTGAAACGGGAAGACTTTGAAAATCTTCAAAAAAGTTATTTTAAGCTCATTTTTGAACAATTATACAGAGCATATTTTTCATTGAATTCCTCAAACGTTTTAATTTGGAGGTAGATAGCATTACTTTCTAAAAGTATACCGGAACTCAAGTCTCTATCATTCTTGGTGCGTGAATGGGATGAGCATAAAACTGCAAAAAAAGGAAATTTTTTTTTTTCATTTTTCAAAGCTAAGGCCCACTCAGAGCTCATTCTTTGCACATATATAGTGGATAATGTCAATGATATGCCCAGTAAAAATGAACAATCCGTCAATAATTAACTGAGATAGAGGGTAACAAAGTGTAAAATAGATACAAATTGTAAGAGTTACCGCTCTCATACTTTTTGACATACCCATACCGGGCACTAATTGAATAAAGTCCACACTAATGCCGTCTAAATGCAACCATTTGCAATCCCCAATGAAGCTTAGATTTTGAATAATACAGGTTGAAGTTCGCAAACTCGGCATCCCAAGACTCGGCAACACCCAAAACTCGGCATCCCAAGGCTCGGCAACACCCAAAACTCAGCTATGGGTCTGGATTTTCCAAAACACGGCAGAACACCCAAAACCCGGCGCGTAGTTGCCGGGTCGGCCGCTAGGTGCCACCACACTAGGCCGCTTGGTTTCTCCCGCCGATTTGTTTGTTGTTATTGTTCAGTGGTGTTGTGACTAGAGTTGTGTACACTGTTATTTTGTGTACTTCTACAGGTCTGTTATTGGTATTATGGCTGCCAAACGTCCAGGAACACCTACTGGTGGAAGTGAAAAGAAAAGGAAGAACAATGTGTTACCTATTTCTGAGAAAATTCACCTTATGAAGAAGTTGGATGGCTTTTCTTCCCCTTAATATATCTACGTTCTAAAAGTCGGAAAATTCCATTACTCGGCTCGGCGCTGGTCCCGAGGTTGCCGAGTTTGGGAACTTCAACCTGTAGTAATAAAAAAAAAATATTAAACCGATTTTTTTCAATTTTCAGCAGTCTGACCTGAAACCCCCAATTAACACATGGACAAGCTTATTCTATCATATACAAGTATTGAAAAAATTATAGGCAAAAAAAAAAAAAAAAAAAAATATATATATATATACATATATACGAGTATATATATATATATATGCCCCAAAAAAGTATATATGAGACGTTATAGGCCTTTATTAATTATTTATAAACATTGAAAAATATATTTAATTATTTCCAATAAGTAAACTATTCAGTGACCGGAGTATGAATTGTCCGGGGTATGAGTTGTCCGGGGTATGAGTTGTCCGGGTATGAGTTGTCCGGGGTATGAGTTGTCCGGGTATGAGTTGTCCGGGGTATGAGTTGTCCGGGGTATGAATTGTCCGGGTATGAGTTGTCCGGGGTATGAGTTGTCCGGGTATGAGTTGTCCGGGGTATGAGTTGTCCGGGGTATGAATTGTCCGGGTATGAGTTGTCCGGGGTATGAGTTGTCCGGGTATGAGTTGTCCGGGGTATGAGTTGTCCGGGGTATGAGTTGTCCGGTATGAGTTGTCCGGGGTATGAGTTGTCCGGGGTATGAGTTGTCCGGGGTATGAGTTGTCCGGTATGAGTTGTCCGGGGTATGAGTTGTCCGGTATGAGTTGTCCGGGGTATGAGTTGTCCGGTATGAGTTGTCCGGGGTATGAGTTGTCCGGTATGAGTTGTCCGGTATGAGTTGTCCGGGGTATGAGTTGTCCGGGGTATGAGTTGTCCGGTATGAGTTGTCCGGGGTATGAGTTGTCCGGTATGAGTTGTCCGCGGTATGAATCGTCATGGAACCATTATAATCATCTTTAAGTCATATTTTATCAACATTTTATCAACAACCCGAGCACAGGGCGTCATGGGTACCCACCGTGGGAGGTGGGTAAGACTCTGTAGCTCGGGTTTGAATCCGACCAGGTACTGATGCACAATTTGTCTTAAATGTTTTATTTTTTTTACTGTCCTGGCCACAATAGATTAGTCGCATCCTGCCCCTATCGAGCTGAGGCTGGGGGGAGGATATGTAGGGGTGTGTATCCTTTCCTTTTATACCTTCATATAGCGAGGTGGGTAAGACGTGCTTGGGTTCGAATCCGACCAGGTACTGATACACAATAATAATAATAATAATAATAATAATAGTAATAATAATAAGAAGAATAAGAATAATAATATATATTATTATCGTAAAATTAATAGTAATTAATATTTTTTTTATTATTATTATTATTATTATTATTATTATTATTATTATTATTATTATTATTATTATTATTATTTACCAATATTCTTTTGTTGTGGTCACCTCACACTCCGAAACAAAATCATGAATGTTTCTTGAAACATTGAAACAATATAATTGTCAATTAATAATGTGTCTTATCCCCTGTTAGAGTTGGGTAGTTACATACGACGCTGAAATTCATTTACGGCCGATGTGCCCACAAAACTAAAGAATTGAGAATTACACGCCACACGAATTAGGTGAGGTTGCAATATTTCACTGGTTGAAACACAAAGTAATAAATAAAGTGGGGGTAAAGTAAAGTATGCTAAGCTGCGCTTGGCCTCGGTGCTCATCTCCGTCACATTACCTATGAACCTGTGGTGGGTGAAACCCATTAGCCCGGGACACTGGGCTAGTGTGACATCTGGGTTACCACAGTTACCTTCCCCAGGTTTCCCCAGGTACCCATTTATCGACCAACCCTGAAAGGAAGGATGAACAGCTGGATGGGCTGCACACTGACTACCCTACTTGGGAATCGAACACTGGCGCGCAGATTCATAGCTAGAGACGCTAGCCACTACACCACGGAGGCGCCTTAAGCAAAGTAATTGTGTATCACAAAATGGGGTTAGTAGTTGTTTCTGTAATAGTTCATATTTTAGCTGAAATTCAGCACAGGACTGTAGCCCTTTCTCCTACTACCAGCAGTAAAAGGGTTCAAGGATACTTTTTTTTTCTCATTTTCTTTTTACAGCCAAAACATGGCTAATACTGAAGTCTTGAAATGCAGTACTACTGTACACTGAGCACTCAGGCGTCACTGATAGCGGCTTCAGGCAAAGGCTGCGTTCAGTAAGGCAACGCGCACAGGTGCACACGGAGGCGCACGGTGACGTTAATATACAGTATGCCTAGTGCAAGCTACCCCCGCACTACAGATCTGGGATGTGGATCGTTACAGAGTTGCCAGCTCGCGCCACAATAAGGGTATGTAAACAAAGAGCAAAGAAAGCCTCTCCTCTTCGCTCTCTTCTTGCCTCCTTAATATTTCATTTCTTGCTTCTATAACTTGTGCTGCATGAAATACAGGGTCATCAGCAAGTTATTCTTGAACAATAAGAATAGCCACAGAGATCAATTTCGGCAGCTGCTATCTAGGTAGCAATGTAAATTGTGAAGCGTTCAGTATCGTTCAGTAGGGAGGGTGCGGGGGGATGACCGTTACTGAACGCAGCCCTGGCAGGTGTCACTCTGGGGATTTGTAAGGTAAGATTTTCAGTGCTTGAGGTGTTTAATATGTTGGAAGCGATGTAGAGGCTGGCTGACTTAGTGGATGGCACAGAGGAGGTGGAAGATGCTGCAGAAAACTCTGAAAATTCGAACTTCAGTTCTGATTATGGAAAGTTGGGAAGCTGTTGAAAAATTTGAACTTGGCCTGAAACAGGTCGAATTATCCGAAGTTCGAATTAGAGAGGGATTACTGTAGTGTATATACATTTTATCATTCATCCTTAGTGCTTAGTGTTGGCCGAAACAACCATCCCGGGAGGCGGGTCACAAACCCGCAGCTAACACCCAGTAGCCATTCACTGATGGGTGGACAGGGGCTCGGCTTTTAACCCTAGAACATTTACCCTATGGCTGTGTCACACCAACACTTACATGGGGTGTGACATACCCCATTTTGGAAAATCAATAAAATATACTTGCAATCAAAATTCACTAATTCTACGAAAAGGAACATGAAGTACAAAACATATTCTTTCATTTTCCCACCAGAACAAATGAATTCAACAGAAAACTAATATTTTTAGGGGCAACTAAAAAAAAACTGAAATTTCTTAAATTTGCTATATGCCTTTACATAAAAATTGATAATAAAGAAACCTTTCAAGCCAAAGATTTCAAGTTTTGTCCAGCCATACCCAGGTTACAGGAGCATCAGCCTAGAGAGTCTCAACCATAACGCACCACAACGAACTGTACGGGATTGAAGAAAAAAAGGGGCATTTTATAAAGTAAAAAATGGCATTTTTCAATTTATTATATTTTTACTATTATATATTTTTTCCTATGATCCCAAAACAATCCCAAATGAATAGACTAATTTTCTTATAGTAATATGAGTGAGTTTGAGCAACACCAAATTTTAATACCATGTTTTTTCTCCCTATTAATTGAACAATAACTTATAGGGGATTTTTATGCAAGTGAACAATTTACTTTATTATTTTTTTACTATCTTATATCATTTTCTATAAACCCGAGACGACCCAAAATAAATGAATTAATGTTTTGAGAGTAGTATGAGTGCGTTTAAACAACACAAACTTTTTATAACAATTTTTTTACTCCATTAATTGAACAATAACTTATAGGATATTTTAATAAAAAGTTAATAGTTAAAGTATGTGCTAGAAACTTTCTGTTACAGTAATATTCAGTACTCAATTACCACTAAGTAATAGAAAACGATCTTACCTTGCTTAATTGATAGAAAAAACAAACAATAGAAAACACCAAAAAAATAATAACACTCGAGGCAAATCATACGTCCACACAATCTTGGGGCGACCCACACCCCAGCACTAATTAAGTACACCTATTTTGGAGTAACACAAATCCCTGAACATATTACGTTATCACTGTATGGGGTGTGAGATGCCCCAGCTAAATAGTACGTCCACACTTACGTGGGGTGTGAGATGCCCCAACCACCTCCACCTGGTCACACGAGAGCGCAACAGCACTACCTTCCACCACAAATGCGAACAGCAGCCTGAAGGTAAACTTCTCGGCAGTTTAGCGGGCTATCCACGCGATTAACTCAGCGAGCACAATAACACTTAAGCGTGGGGTGACATACCCCACGTAAGTGTTCTAGGGTTAAGAAGACCGCCCATCTCCGACCCGCCCGGGGATCGAACCCGGGACTTCTCGGTTGTCAACCAAACGTGCTACCACTACACCTCGTAGTACCCGTAGTGTAGTCAGGTGTGCGAGTCACAAACTGTAAGGCAATACCTGAAGAGGCTTGTTTGATGCAGCACAGGCTGGTACGGGTTGACCTCAAAATATAAAAGATGAAGAGGATAAAGAGGATATAACTCTGGAAGTTGAAAGAGACCGACAAGAGTTTGAAGAAAACTTTGCAACAAAGATGGAAGTAGGAGAAGGAGACTGGTACCACTTACAGGAAAGCATACTGAGAGCTGGAGAAGAGGTGTGTGGACTAACATCTGGAAGAAGAGGTAGATAAAGGAAGACCTTTCTCTAAAGAAAGGAAGGGTGATGGAATGAAGAGGTGGAACAGAAAATTAGGGAGAAATGAATCTCATTTAAACTGTGGCAACGATCAAGATGTGAGCTGAATAAAGTAGTGTATAGAGAAAAGACAAATGAAGCTAAGAGGTAAGTGGTAATAGCGAAGAAACAAGCATCAGAGAAGCGGAGTCAGAACTTGAACACAGGCAGAAGATGTTCAAAGTAGCTAAGCAGATGAGAAAACACAAGAGGGTTGCACAAGGATGAAAGGATGAAAATGAAGAAATCAAGGGGTTGGAGAGGGAGGTGAGAGAAGAATCTGAATCTGAATCTGAATCTGAATCTGTCTTTCGATTAGTCTTCTTCTTGTGACCTTTGACGCTTAGTATCGCTTCATAGATTCTCTTCAAACTTTGTCTCCTTCGTTAACAGATTTGTCAACTCTTCCCTTGTCTATTTCACCTGGGATACTAAAACATTTTCATTTGTTTTGGTCTGAGTGAGTGATGGCGTCAGCTGATGGCTGTTTGACAGTGTTATACGGCAATAACACTGTCACAATGCCTTCCTCTCTATTCTCCTGTCTCCTCCAGTACCTCCAGAAACCACAGTACCACACACGTCATGGTTAATCACTTATAAAGGAGTATTTTGTGGTAAATAAGTAAGGAACAGCGGGGGTGTAAGGTTTAAAGGTGCTAATTTTTTCGAGGTGTTAGCTATTTTATTTAATTATCCTTGATGAGAGTTGTAAAATCCACTTAAAGTCTTTCTCTGCACTGTCGAGTGGCCTAAGAACACCCACACACTGCCCATTAACTCTATACCTTCTATTGCGAGGGTATCAGAGGACACGGGGCGGCATGAGCCTCTAATTACAGGCGTCACTATAGAAATTCTGCCTGCGCCACCACGGGCGAGGGCCAACCATCACAGCCCTCAAGTGAACCTCCAGGGCCTACCATCCCACCCCTGGAGGTCACTGCCTAACGGCGCTGTAGGCACACACACACACACACACACACACACACACACACACACCCACACACACACCCCCCCACCCCCCCACCCACCCACCCACCCACCCACCCACGCACGCACGCACGCACGCACGCACGCACGCACGCACACACACACACACAACGTGTACGAAGCAGTGCGAAAGTTGGGGATGTAATGCGCGAAAGTCGGGATTGTAAGAATTTTGGACTCAGCGCGAAGCTTGAGGATCGCGAAACTCGCCTAGCGTGAAACTCGGGAGGGTAGTGTATACTTAATAAGAAGCTTCTTAAGCATCTATCTGCTCACAATCTTCTATCTGATCGTCAGTACGGTTTCCGTAAAGGGCGATCTACTGGCGATCTTCTAGCTTTCCTAACTGAATCGTGGTCATCCTCCTTTAGGGGTTTCGGTGAAACTTTTTACTGTTGCCCTTGACATATCAAAAGCTTTTGATAGAGTCTGGCACAAATCTTTAATTTCCAAACTACCCTCGTTTGGTTTCTATCCTTCTCTCTGTACCTTCATCTTAAGTTTCCTTTCAAACCGTTCTATTGCAGCTACTGTAGACGGACATTGTTCTTCTCCTAAATCTATCAATAGTGGTGTTCCCCAGGGTTCTGTCCTATCACCCACTCTCTTTCTATTATTCATTAATGATCTAAGTCTAACTCAAAGCCTTATCCACTCCTACGCTGATGATTCTACCCTGCATTTTTTAACGTCGTTTATTAGACGTCCAATTCAACAGGAACTAAGTGATTCACGGAGAGATGCCACCGAGCGCCTAACTTCTGATCTTTCTATAATTTCTGATTGGGGCAAAGCAAACCTTGTTTTGTTCAATGCCTCAAAAACCCAATTTCTTCACCTATCTACTCGACAAAACCTACCAGATAACTATCACCTCTTCTTCAATGACACTCAACTGTCTCCTTCTTCTACAATGAACATTCTAGGACTATCCTTTACTAAAAATCTGAACTGGAAATCTCACATCTCATCTCTTGCTAAAACAGCTTCTAAGAAGTTAGGTGTCGTGTGGCGTCTGCGTCCTTTTTTTTTCTCCCTCCCAATTGCTTGCTCTCTACAGGGGCCTTATCCGCCCATGTATGGAGTATGTCTCACATGTTTGGGGAGGATCCACTCATACAGCTCTCCTAAACAGGGTCGAGTCAAAAGCTTTTCGTCTCATCAACTCCTCTCCTCTGACTGACTGTCTTCAATCTTTAAATCACCGCCGCAATTTTGCTTCTCTTGCTCTCTTCTACCGTTATTTTCATGCTCACTGCTCTTCTGAACTTGCTAACTGCATGCCTCTCCCCCTCCCGCAGCCTCGCTGCACAAGACTTTCTACTCATTCTCATCCCTATTCTGTCCATCTTCCTAATGCAAGAGTTAATCAGTATCTTTACTCTTTCATCCCTTTCACTGGTAAACTCTGGAACTCTCTTCCTGTTTCTATTTTTCCACTTTCCTATGACTTAAATCTTTTCAAAAGAGTAACAAGACACCTCCCGAACTAAATTGGCTCACCCCTCTTTTTTATTTTATTCTCTTACTGTCTTCTATATAGGGACTGGCAACTAAGCGGGCTTTGTGTTACCCATTTTTGTTGTGCCCTTGGCCAGTCCTTTGTGATGTAGAAAAAGAAAAAAAATTAAGGGAGGAAAAAGGTCCAGAAGAATGGAAGGATAATTTTACCTTACCACTGTATAATTGAAAAGGAGATGCACTGATATTTGGTGGGTACAGAGGTTTGATGCTGTTAGAACATAGGATGAAGATTTGGGAGAGTGTGTTGTGTGACTTAACTCTTAATTTACGGGCGACGATACAAAACGTCCGTACGTGAAAAGGTGGGCGACGTTATGTAACATCCTGCAGATTTGTTTCAGAATTTATTGGTTGAAAATGGACAACAAGGCATCCTTGACCCAAGCTTGAAACACGCACCCACGCTCGCTTGCCCACCAGGGTTGCCATCCGTACGATAATTATCGTACATGTACGATTATTTTACCCTTGGTACGATGTACGATAGTGCTTCTCATTATCGTACGTTTTGTACGATAATGTAACCATATCGTACGATAGTATACGATAATTCTGCAGATTCATCGGAAAAGAATAAAAAATAAGTAAACCATGATTCAACAAGAGCAAAACAAAAAAAAAAAAAGAGGTCTGCATGATAAGCAGCTGAGACAAAGAGAGGGAATATTCGCACGTCGCCCGTGACCCGTTCAGAACCTGTGAGTGGGGAGTGTAGCGACCGTACAGTGCTGCCTAGTGTGTGTGGGCCCAGTGGATCGGTAGACGGCATCCCGGTCGTTCCACTGATTTCTTAAAGCAGGGGTGTCAAACTCGTGGCCTGTGGGTCGTAAGTGGCCCGCGAGGTGACAGGAGATTTTTCAACTCGAGACTATAATTGTTACAGTTGAGGAAACTACTAAACTGCCAAGACAAAACATAATAACATTTACCTTTTATTTACATGATAATGATTTATTTCATATTAAATTGCTAGCAATAACGCTTTTTTTGCTTTATTTAATAAACGAGCATTACGAATGCGTTTGAAGCGGATGACCATGCCAATGCTGGTATCTGAACGCTTGAGCCGCCTAAACGTTCTCACGCGTGACACAGGTACTGACTTGTCTCCTATTAGTATAATAAGTATTAGGCAAAGCGTGAGCGGCGAGCTACAGACTCAGCTACTGTGAAGTACGTCAGTTGGTTACTTGATTACGTTATATTGTGTGGTACTGTTTTTGGGGCAAGGTTTGTCACTTTATGGTCCTGGGTGTGATAATATGGGTTGTGTGGCTGTGCAGTCTGGCTGAGTGTGATATGGGTTGTTGTGTGTCTAGGTGTGATGTGTGATGTGATGTGGTTTGGCTGGGAGTGATATGGGTTGTATGGCTGGCAGTGATGTGTAGTGTTGTGTTCTTATGTGGTATGGCTGTGTCATATGGGTTGTTGTGTGGCTGGGTGTGATGTGTAGTATGGTGTTTTTTTGTGATAAGGGTTGTTGTGTGGGTGTTGTGGCAAATGTGATATGTGGTGTGGCTGGGAGTGATATGGATTGTTGAGTGACTGGGTGTGAATACCAAAATGGTATTGGGTCAATAAATACATTGCATTAACAAGCACAAAGAAATACATTTAATAATGTACGATAAAAAAACGATAATTTTTAGGAGCCTGTACGATAATTCTACTGAAAAAAATATAATTTTGAGGAGCCAGTACGATGATTCCCAACTGAAAGGGTGGCCACACTGTCGCCCACAGAAAAGCTCAAGATCGAGAGGTGTTGACAAGCGATTTACAGGGCTCCATGTAATTTATCATATACCGAAGATCAGGACTTAAGACCGAAGACAAGGATGCTACAGGGAATGCAGCATCTGCCCAGGAGCCTAGCTAAGTGTTTATTTATATAGGGCCTGAGGAGGATGTGGTCCAGGTAGCAAGATATTTAGAAAGGTTTTTACAAAATTAATAGATGGCGGACACTCTTTGAACTGGATCAGAGCCAAGAAGGACTCTTAGACTTCTCTGGGTTTAATGAAGATGGTAAAGTAGGAAAGTTGCACTCCAGAATGACCAAAGTGGAGGAAGACGGCGATATGACAAGACTAGACGTCAGGAGACTGATTGAGGAGTTCCAGAATATGAGAGGGGGCTATGACGAAACTAAAGGACTGAAAGTTGAATTAGATGAACTGAAAAGGAAGGAAAAGCAAAGAGTAAAGGAAAATGAGGAGTTAAAAAACGAAATTGAGAAATTAGAGAAAAGAAAATAATTAACTTATAGCAAAATGTGAAAATGGAGAAAAAAAGTTCAAGGAACAGGTGGAAACTGTGACGAAAGAAGAAGTGAATAACCGGAAAGAAGAAAAAGGGAAAGCCAAATTGGGCTTTCAAGAAGTTATAGAACAACAAAAGAATGAGCAAAGTGAGCATGATAAGAAAGAGGTAGAGGAAAGTTTTGAAGAATAATGAGAATTTAAAAGAGATGTAGCAGAGAAGAAAAAATGTGTTATTATTTATGGACTGAAGGAGAAAAATATCTTGTTTAGAATAAGGAAAGACAGAGAATATGTAAAAACGGTAAAGAACGTTTTGATTAAACTTAACCCTTTCACGCACGGTGACGCGATCGCGTCAAAACGGGCCCGTCTGCAATCTGAGCTTTTGACGCGAATTGCGTCAAAAAACAGTTAAAAATTCGCCAAAAATAAAGTATTTATCAAAATTGCATCAACATTTTCTGCGTCAAAGATCCAACCTAGACCTATAAAATAAACTAATTGTCAACTCTCGTGTGAGTGGATGTGAAATGATAAGGGTTTGTGTGTCAGTTTCCACTCAGCAGGCAGCCTGTGCGCGCGGATTGTCGTCCCTTTAAAACGTGTCCCGAGCTGGCCATAATGGCCATATGAAAATTATAATGGTAGCGTTTGAATCCTCATAAAAATTCGCTTTTATTGGCATATAAACCATAAAAGTTGACTCAGGAAGTTTCGAGCTACGAAGTGGTGAACGTAAGTATTTCTTATTTCTCTTTACTCAATATTTTTTTCGCAGTCGGTAAATTCCGCTATTTATTTGCATTTCTTGGCCTTTTTTTCTTTCATAAGGCAGAATAATCTCTTGCAAAACAATGATATATAATAATGCCAGGAAAAAAGAATACACGTTGGTGAAATTGATAACATAAAAAAATAATTCGCCGCACAGTCTGGCCATTTCGCGGGGCCCCTTTGGGAGCATAAGACGGATGTTGCAGTGGACAGAAAAACTTATTAAACTTTTCGTGCGTGAAAGGGTTAATGATGAGGAAGAAGCGACAAGATTTGCAGATGAAGTGGAAGAAATAGTAAGATTGGGACTTTATGCAGAAGGAAGAGATAGACCAATAAAACTAAGATTGAAATCACAGACGGCAACCGAAGTAATCCTGGACAGAGCCTTCAGGTTAAGGCCAACTGATGATTTCAGAGATGTGTATGTAAAAATAGCAATGAATGAAGAAGAAAGAAAAAGTTAAAGGAAATGCAAGAGGAAGTAAAGCAGGGATATGAAGAAAGAACGGAGGAAGAAAAAACAAATTAATTTTGGAAGGTACTAAACAACAGAGTGAGAAAGTGTTATATAAAGAAAAAAGACTGAAGGAAAATAGGGTGAGGAAAAATGATGTAAAAATAGGAATGAAAATGATGTACACAAACATATCAATCAATAATTGGGGGCATACCCCGGGGGGCGCGTCGCCTCGCCCACCCTACGACGCCACTCCCGGGGGTCACCACGTGCGAGTCCCCATGCAGGCTCCTTTCCCATACCAAGCAGCTCTTGACAAGAAACATCAACCTGCCCCAGCTTTGTGGGCGCCCCCTTGGCCTCCTCCACGCTGGATTGTCTCTTACAGATACAACCTGATGGGAAGGATCGGTTTCAGGGTAGCGTGCCACATGTCCATATAGCCGAAGTTGGCTCTGACGAACTATGCAGGTAATAAGCCTCTATTCATTCTCACGGTGCAATCGCTGATTTGACACGTAATCATCCCAGCGATACCCCATGATTCTGCGAAAACACTTATTACCAAAGGCATCGATTCGTCTCTTCAAGTCGCTATTTAGTGTCCATGTCTCACAACCATAGAGTAAGACAGGGATCACAAGCGACTTGAAGATCCGGATCTTTGTCTTCCTGCACATGTACCGACAACGCCAAATACTCCTGCTGAGCGAATCCATAACACCGTGGGCTATGCCAATCCGCCGTAAGACTTTCGAGGGATGCTCTATAATCACTTTGATCTACAACTTTGCCCAATACCCAGTCCATACAAGTGTTGAAAAGTGATGGGGCAAGGACGCACCATTGCCTCACTCCTGTATTCACAGGAAAGAAGCTGGATTCATCTCCCCCACACTTCACAGCACTCTCTGTCCCAGAGTACAGACCAGTCATCAAACCAATAGTCCTTGCAGGAATCCCGCGAAGTCGCAGAAGTTCCCAGAGTGACCCACGATGCACTGAGTCAAACGCCTTCTTGAGATCAACATAGGCTGCAAGCATCCCCTGTCGAAACTCACGTTGGCGTTCCACCAGGACACGAAGCGCTAGGATACGGTCCGTTGTTGATTTACCAGGCGTGAACCCAGAATGCTCAAGTATCTGATGCTTCAGCAGATGACTGTGGATCTGTGTCAGCAATAGACAAGCATCAAGCAAGGGCAAGCATCTTGCCTGGCACGCTGAGCAGTGTAATACCGCAGTAGTTGTTGCAGGCCTTACGGTCCCCTTTCCCTTTCCAGATAGGGATGATCAGCCCCCTTTTTCAGTTAGGAAGAATGGTACTTGATTACCACACAGCAGCCAGGAGGCAGACACAACACACACATAAAACATCTCCAGGAGAAATATAAGGAGAAGAAGAAAAGGCTGTATCATGTGTTTGTGGATCTGGAAAAGGCATTTGACAGGATTCTAAGAAGAACAATTAGATGGGCATTACGAAGACAAAAGGTACCGGAGAGGCTTGTAAGGTTGGTAATGGCACTGTATGAAAGGTCAAGAACAAAGATGAGAGTAGCTGGAGGAACATCAGATGCCTTTGAGATAGGTGTGGGCCCTGTGGGGGTGCATCAAGGCTCAGTTCTCAGTCCTCTTTTGTTTGTGGTAGTGATGGAAGAGGCCACAAAGGAATGCAGAACAGGAGATCCATGGGAGCTGCTATATGCAGATGATTTAGTCTTGCCAGCTGGGACAAAAGAGGAAGTTGAGAGGAGATTTATAGATTGGAAGCAAGCAATGGAGAGAAGAGGTCTGAAGGTGAATATGTCCAAGACGAAGATTATGGTAACAGGCAAGAAAATAGAGGAAAATATACAAGTGGGAAGGCTTCCCTGTGGAGTAGGAGTAAACTATTCGTTGCAAGGAATGTGACAAGGGGGGCCATAAAAGATGTTCAGTACTAGGAAACCTGAATAGGGTAGTAGATTTCTACTGTCCAGTGTGTATAAGAAGAATCAACAGAGGGGGCCCGCTAGAAGAGGAAGAGGTAGAATCTCTAGAAGTGAACGGTGATGTAATAGAAGAATTGAAACAGTTTTGTTATATTGGTGACATGTTAGATAGCGAGGGTGGAGTGGAGAGAGCAGTAAGTACATGAGTAGTAACTACATGGATGAAGTGGAGAGAGATAGCGGACTGCTGATAAACAAGAGTATTCCATTAAAAAACAGAGGGAGAGTATTTGAAGCATGTATAAGATCAGTTTTGCTGTATGGTTCTGAGACATAGGCTTTGACGAAGAAGTTGGAGGATGTGTTGGTTGGTTGTGATCAGAGAATGTTTAGATATATGACTGGGATCACATGGAGAGATGAAGTGTCCAGTGAGGAGGTGGCAAGAAAATGTGGATTGAAGGAGCTGAGTACAGTGCTGAGAGTAAGGCAATTGAGGTGGTTTGGACACGTGAAGAGGAGAGAAGGTGGCGAGGCATTGGAGAGAGCTGTTAGAGTGGAAGTTCCAGGTCGCCATCCACCGGGCAGGCCAAAGAAGAACATGGAGGTTGTGTGTTGAAGAGGATCTGGCAGCATTGGGCATTGAAGAAGTTGAGGCAATGGATAGAGATAGCTGGAAACGTATCACTGAGCCTTGTCCTTGTTGCGGACAGCTGCTTACCCATTTGGTCTGGTGAGCGGTGGAATGGTGTTGTCAGCAAAGTGGCCCTGCTGCTGCTTCACTCCACACCACCACTCCTTACTGCTCACTGACTGACCGCTGTATTTGGCCTTAATGTCCTCTCCAGCGTTGTATGTATGGCCTGTGTTGTACCCGACACATGGTCTTACAGGCTTCTTTGTGCAGATGCTTGTTGAGTTCGGAGGGGTGGGACTTGTACAGCAGCCAGGCCCTGCTCTTTTTTTCAGCAGCTCTCCTACACTGAAAAACGAACCAGGGCTGATCATGGGCCTTGGATTTGTAGGTTTCGCTGGGTATGTGTTTTTCCTGGAGGGACCGGAGGAGGTTGGTGAAGGTCTCCACTTTTGTGTTAATATCGCTGTGGAGAATCTCTTGTCTCACAATGGAGTCCAGAGTTTTTCTTTAGGCTGTCCCAATCTCCCCAAAACCAAAGCCAGTTCATGCTGGCAGTAGCCTCGTCACGTACCACAGTGGTGTTGATGGTGGTGAACACAGCAGAGTGGTCCGATGATCCAACCATGCCCAGAGGGAGGCAGGTGACCACTTTGCCTGGCAGATCTGTGATGATGGAGTCCAGGGAGGAGCCAGAGTTGTGGGTGGGGAAGTTACCATGGTTGGTAAGGCCGTACTCAGTCAGCAAATCCTCGTACTGCCTCGCAACCAGATGTTGGTTCATGTCCCCTACAACAATGAGATGGCTGCAGGAGTGCTGGAGAAGTAGCGTGTCAATGTTTGTGTGGAGGAAGTGGATGGGGTCATTTCCCTGCCACATTGGGCGGTAGCAGACGCATAGCAGGATGGTATCATAGCGACTCGCCCACAGTCTGAAGAACATCATCTCAAGGTGCCTATCCATATCAACCTGGAGACCTACCTACATCGAGACCTTCACGGAAGCAGGCGGCGGTACCCCTGGAGAAAATAGGGAGAAACTGTTTCACAAATAGGGTGGTGAATGATTGGAATGGACTCAGTCATCAGGTGGTCAATGCGGAGTCTATTGGGGTCTTTAAAAGGAGTCTGGATAAATTCATGGATAGGGAAGAGAGGTGGATATAGGTAGAGTTAAGTAACAGGAACTACCTCGTGTAGGTCTCACGGCCTCTTGTAGCTTCCTTATTTTCATATGTTCTTATGTATCATCTGCCGTCTAACCTCTTGAAATATTATGGGAAAACTGACGTTAAACAGAAAAAAGAAGAAAAGGCCGCTGCAAATAGCTATCATATATAAAATACCGTATTTGCCTACGCATAAGACGCACCTCCACATAGGACGCACCCGCATTTTACATAAATATTTTGAGAAAAAATTTAGTGTTTTGAGGACATTTATTTTTCGTAAATTTATTAAAAGTTATTAAAATGAGGTTTTGTAAGGGAAAAAAATTATTTTGAGCATGTACCCAAATACAATATTCACAGTGCAGTGAATGTGAATAAAAAATTATACTAGTTAAAATGTAGAGAATGACAGTGTAGGGTAACCAAAATCGGTGATAATTTATTGCAGGATGCTCCACGAATTGATATTCTAATATTTTCTACCTATGACATTTAGCATAGATTTGATGTTGTAAGTATGCCGTTGTTGCTTTTCTGCTATATGTTTAGACTTTGTGGACAATTTGCAGTATAGATTATGGTATTATTTCGGTAGTGGGCTTTCAAAAGTCCTAGGATACGTCCCTACAATATCGTGTAACTTTCTTCATTTTGTGTATTTTGAGCCCCATTTCCCATGACGCAATTGAATATTAATGGCGTTATATGTACTAACAAAAATCTACCGTTATTTCAGCCAGAAAGTTAAGTTAGGTTAAATCAGATTAGGTTAGCTTAGATTAGATGTGGAGTTTGGTGTAGTAACTGAAAATATAGAGATAAAATGAAAATTACCAATACTATGGCAGTGTGAAGCTTAGCAATGTTTGCGGGGCGGGCCTGACGGGGCAGGGCGGGCATCTCCCCCCCATACATGTAAACAAACATTGATTTCCGACAAAAACGAGAGCCAGATTAATTCAAAACACACCAAAACTATTCAGGAAAACTAAGTTTCGGCATAAAAATCGGTGGTTGTCCGATAACAAAAATTTACTAAGATATTAAGGTAGCACTGTAAGGTAACCATCTCTACCTTTTTGTTATTGTTGAAGGGCACCGATGTCGGGATCGAAGATATTCGCCATGGTTTACACCTGTGAATCTATCACAGTCGCGAGGGTTGATTAGTCTTCCTCAGGAAGGTACAGGTGAAGGCATGATGGTATGGTGTGATTCGGCCTTGAGGCGGATGAAGTCTTGGCGCCGTGATGGGTCTTGGTCTTGGTGTGATGTGTGGAAAGCTTCTGTCCTGTCTACAGGTACCGTTGCGGCCTTTTTACTAGCACTCTTTCCAGTTACAGTTTGCAATTTCCTTATCCATAGAGATACAGGAGTGAGGATTGAGGGATCGAGGTGGTATAAAGGCCTACCCTGTCTCCCATCCATTTACAGTGGAGAGCGGCAGCGGGACTGTAGGAGGGGGGTCATGTTTACATCTGACAGCCATCTTGGCAGTAGAAACCACCACCTTGTTGCCCCACCTCTTGTTTTCTCTTAAACTCCAACTTTTTCTTGGTATTATGCATTAATGTTAATATTATTAGTAACACAGTTAAAAATCTGTGTTCAGTGGTCTACTGCTCAACACAGATCACTCGACACCCCCTTAGTAATACACCACTGGCCATTCTGCACATGAATTCTCTGCCTGACCTCTCATTAGTAATATGGCCGCATTAGACGCAGGGTGAATTTTGCATTCCCCTTCTTGGAAAAAAACTGCTTCTTATGCGCCGGCAAATACGGTATGTTATATACGTTACGGAGAGGCTCTTTGACTTCAACTCGTCACAATATCTTTATATTTGGTTTCACTGAGGTTTTTTTATACATTTATGTTCTGCAATCACTGCTGCGTCTAACAGTGCTAACTAAAATGGCCTATGTAGTGTATGGGGTGAGCTATGACAAGTAATAATAGAAGCATGTTTGTGATTTTACTAGTACTGAGCTGGTGAGCTGGCATGAAAAAAGCAAACTGTCAACTTTCCTTGCTTGGCAGGCTGCTGGCTGGCGGTTTCGCCATTATCATTTTGCCGCTGTTGGCGGCCAGAGGCGGCCACCCCCATTGCTCATAGTATTGTAAACATTCTCGCTTCCACATGCTCGGGAGCCCGTGGCGTCGATGTCAGGGGTAACCATCTTCAGAGCTAGAAGCACACCACCACCATCTCTAGTAGAGGTGCCATCATCACCTCTTGTCGATGACTCACCCTCGCCTGACTCACCTTCTCCCGCCACTCGTCCGTTTGTGTAATATGCATTGTGTATGATATGCATAGTGTATATATACATTTGACTAACGTTATCTCACCTAACCATTTCATGTCTTCCTGGTGTCTGCATTGGACATTGGATAATTTTATCTATCATTACCAACGTGTGCACCAGGAGGGGTGCACACGTTTATGTGTGTTTTATGTCGGATGTTCACGTCCGAATTACGAAAAAATGGACTTATGAACAGCCTCTCAGAACATATTAATTTAGTAAGTCGGGTACTTTTTGTATCGATGTTGAGGAGTGGCTTCTTGGCAGCATGTCAAAAGGGTAACTGGAGGTCTTTTTGCTGCTTATGGTTGATACATCGAAAGGAGATGTCTTTTAACAGTAAAGGATGGCTTACTTTCAGTTCATGTGCATTCAGTCAAGGGTTCTTTATCAATTCTAAACATAGGAGGTTATCTGTTGACTTATTTGTTCTTCTGTGGTCTACTAGAACGAGGCTTGGTGAATAGTGCAGCGTCAGTGTGGCCTTTGATAGTGTAGGAGATAGCAGAAAAATCGTGCAAATGATGATACAAGCATCAAATTTGGCACACTTGTTCTCCAAGTGATACTAATCAAATCTGCTCGATTGGCCAATTGAAAATCCAAGATGGCGGCCTTTTTTTTTTAATCACATTTTCATTAATATCTCAGTAACCATAAACGTAAGGACAAAATGTTATAGAACATAAAAAATGCAGCTCTTGACGGCTGTCCCAGTGGCATACGCGGAAGTAAAAATCATGCATAAATAAGGCCACAAATCAATGTTTTTGAAGAAAAAAAGAACTGATATATGTCGAGAACGTGACATGTTAGGACTAAACGGATTGTGCCATTCAGTAGATCTCGTCAAACTGGACATAATTTAATTGTGTCCTATTTCTTCTTAGATCAATAGTTTCGTCGGAAAATGCCAAAAAACAAATGAGGCCAAAATTTTGAGGAATTTTGCAGCCAGAAAGTATGATATTTTTTATTTACATATATACGTGAAAATGATCTCATTAATAATTGTGTATAATGACGGTGTAAATAATTGCTATTCTATGTAATTTCCCTAATGATTAATATTTGTGGAACGGGAATTTTTTATTTTATTTTCGAAAACATTGATTTGTGGCCTTATTTATGCATAATGTTTACTTCCACGTATACCGCTGGGCCGGCCGTCAAGAGCTGCATTTTTTATGTTCCATACCATTTTGTCCTTACGTTTATGGTTACTGAGATATTAATGAAAATGTGATTTTAAAAAAAATGGCCGCCATCTTGGATTTTCAATTGGCCAATCGGGCAGATTTGATTAGTATCACTTGGAGAACAAGTGTGTCAAATTTGATGCTTGTATCATCATTTGCACGATTCCTCTCAAAAATTGCTGTTATCTGCCCCACTAGAGTGGGTACATGGCCACTGCTATCAGTGGACAGAGCTCCTGGCTCGATTTCAGCTATCTGACTAGAATTTTTACATAGTCATTGCATGTCATAAATGATCATTATAAATAGAGTGAGACCTGGTAGTATCTCCTTGGGAACTAGTTCCCCACAAAGAAGAAAGATATTTCCTCATTTGCTTATATAGTTCCTAACATTTTGTCCTCTACCTCTTTTTATAATTCTAGCTTAAATATGCCAGGAATATATCAATATGTACAGAAATACTTGTGACGATGAAAAATCTGATATGGTGTTGATTTACAACTGTTGTCATTTTCAGATATTAACAAGTCACCGTCAACAGGAACTTACTTTTGTGCTTGGAGGAATTTTGAACCAACAGCTGCAGAAAAGCAATGTTCACTCAAACATTCTTTGCAGTAAATGTTTTAATCTCATAGATGACATTGATTCCTTGGAAGAGCAAGTGATAAATAAAAAGCAGGTCTGTATTCTCAGTTGCAGTATCTTTTATATTGTAAATGTGTAGTTCACAATGTGTGTGTGCATTTAACTATCTAGTTGTAGCATACAAGGCCTGAGCTATACTTTTGTGGTCGTCTCCATATCTATTTTATGAAGTTTTTAAATGAATTAATGTTTACTTTTTGATGCTATTGCCTCTTCTTCTAGTCCATTTCATGCATCTATACTTCTATGAGAGAAAATTATACTTCTTTGTGTATTCATCTAGTTGATTTACAGGAAAAGAGCTAAGCTTGTACTGTCCTATCTCCATAACTTAGCCAGATCCTTATGGTGAAAAAAAAACCACTCACACAGAAATATAGCTTTCCATGCACATTTATTGAATGGGGAATAACCTGGATAATGAGGTACTACATGCCAAGAATATTTACGACTGCAAAGCTAAGCATTTCTTATTTTTCAAGCGTTGGCAATTAAATTTCCTTTAGTCTTTCTTCGTAGGTTGGATCTTTCAATTCAGGCATCATCCTAGTTGCTAGGCATTTGTATTCTCTCCAATATCTTATTATTCTTTATTTTGTAAAAGGATCACACGGTTTCAGGACACTCTAGTTTTGGTCTTATTATTGTGGGGACAATTTTTTTCATCATATCTTTATCCATGAAATGAAAAGCTACCCTCATTTTCCTATATGTATTGTTAAATACTTTATTTGTATGTTTGTCTGGTGAGGTCATTCCTGAATACTATTCCCAAGTCTTTCTCTTAATTTTTCCGTGTTAATACATGATTTCCCAGTTTGTATGCCACTTTTCCACATTTCCAGCACATGACATTTACTTGCATTAAATTCCATTTTTCTTCCATCTTTTATTTCATTCATAAATTTTAATTAAATCACTCTTCAATTCTTCACAATCTTTGTGTATTCCAGGTATCTATACTTCTGTGAGTTATGCTATAAATAATATAACTATGTGCTTTGTTTGAACTTGTAATTACACATAATATGAAAAAGAAGGTTGACAAATGAAACATCTTATCTTGGTTCAAACTGAGCGTGGTCAGGACTTAAAGTGGGCACAGCCGTGACCCCCAGGATATACCAGGCCTGTGCGATCGCTTGTGACATCATTAACAGGGGTATAAAGAATTGGGGGGGGGGGAAGCTTACTTTCCTATACGTTTATTTTTACAAAGTCTATACTGTTAATTTTGGAAATGTTTGTTCTGTAAGATTTCACATAAAACACAGTAAAACACGCTAAATAATACCATTATGAAACTACAAATACATATGCATGAACTCACAATTCACTTAAACTCGTCACCATTTAAAATTTTGTAAGGAAACTTTTGACATCGAGTATACCAAAAGAAGCAGCTCCCCAAAGCTTACAAGTTTTCATAATCTTAGGACTCAAGACTCCCAAAAAAGTTTAAAAAAAATTGAGTCGATACTAATAAACATGATAAGGCATCATGGAGACTTGGCCACACACAAGAAAACTAAACAAATTGGCTAAAACTAAGATATATAATATGTGTACTTCCAGGTAGTTGTCAACAGATATAAGAGGACAATATCAGAAGTTACCCAAGCCCCTGCCTCCCCTACCATTCCCCACTCTGAAGATGCTGATGATGACCCCAATTATGACATCAATGAACACTGTGAGTAGATGTATCAATCATACCTTGTAGAATACCACTATTTTTTGTAAAAATTTAATTATAATTGGAGAAGGGCTGAGTAAAATTTCATTGAAAATCTTGATTATAACACCTCAAAAAATATTGGTTTTATGTTATGTAGGGTTATTACTGGTCAGTATTGTTCATTAGGAAAGAATATTGTGTTAATGTTATGGAAGGTTGTACTGGGTTAGTATTGTTCATTAGGATAGATGAATTTCAATAATGCTTGACATTATAGTAGGCAGTGAGTTGCTTTCTTGAGATGTAAATAGACTCAAACTTTTATTTCTTTTATTTTTATTAAAAAAAAATTCTCCTTTCCAGACAATAAGCGTGGACGAGGACGAGGAAGATCTCCGGGGCGACCAAGGTTGCGGGGCCGTGGAAGGGGACGGCCCAAGGGAAGAGCTAAGCCAACTGACAACATTTCAGAAAGCTGCCTGGTGAAACTGGAGCTGGAAGAGACACTTGAGGAAGAGACTTTCCACAAAAGCTTAAAAACTCCCCAATCACTCCAGACTATCAAGAAGGAAGACATCATGGTGAGCAGAATTATTCTGTTATAAGATTCAATTTGTATCATTTCATTGTATTGTTGTGTATCATAGATCTTCAATGTGTCTGAATATATTATTATTATTATTATTATTATATCTATTTTTTTTCTTTCTTTTTTCTTGCATTGTACTATTTGCATTCACTTGCAGTTGAAGAGACAAGGAAATTTGAGACTAGCGTTCTTAGAAAATCACCAGACGGTATATTTGCTAAGACTAATTGAATTAATTGGTGTGACTGTAGTACATAGAAGCTTGTTATATGAGCTCTGAAAAAGCTGCAAATCGTCATCAGTGGTGACTTTCCTCAATAGATGCCTGTAGATGACAGAGGATGTAGAGTCAAGGTTGCTACTGCAAATGGATCTTGTCATCATCATCTTTCAGTTTAACGTCATATTTTTCCATAATAGCTAATGAGGTTAGACGGTCGATGATACGCTTTCAACTATCTCTATTGCCTCAACCTCTTCAATGCCCAATGCTGCCAGATCCTCTTCAACACACTGCCTTCATGTCTTCCTTGGCCTGCCTGGTGGATGGCGACCTGGCACTTCCACTCCAACAGTTCTCCCCAATGCTTCATCACTTTCTCTCCTCTTTACATGCCCAAACCACCTCAATATCTTTACTTTCAGCACTGTACTCAGCTCTTTCAACCCACATCTTCTTGCAACCACTTCACTGGACACCTCATCTCTCCACGTGATCCCAGCCATATACAGTAAAACCCTTATAACTCGGCACGATAGGGGCTCTGGCCCTTGCCGAGTTATTCAATATACCGAATTATGCAAATGCCCTCCTCTGATATGGGTAAAAAAAAAAAAAGATAAATACAGTAATGTAACAGCATAAAAACAACACTTACCAGTGAACAGGTAGCAGCAGGCATGTACCGTATTTTACGGCTTATAAGACATACTTTTTTTCCCTAAAAAATACCCTGAAAAATAATCATGTGTCTTCCAAGACGAATGTTGGAATGAGACTCCCGCCAAGACTGGCGGGAGCCATTCCGCAGCAACTTCCACCTTGGGAGATTGGCCCCAACAGCAGCACCTATCGTCTGCTAGTGTTGATGTATCATTTACCACCAGGCTATCACACGTATCACAATCTAAGACTATATGAGTCTGCCACCAAGACTGGCGGGAGCCGTTCCACGACAACTTCCGCCTCGGCAGATTGGCGTCAACAATGCCACCTGCCACCTATCGTCTGCTAGTGTTAGCGTATCATTTACCACCAGGCTATCACACGTATCACAAGCTTTTTACAGTCCTGAAAATTATCACCTATGGCGAATTCATCAAAACTATTTACTTATACAATCACACACAAGCTAAAAGTTGTATGGTACGCCAAATAACATGGGAACAGGGCAGCAGAAAGACACTTCGGACCACCGCCAGTGCCTACTGAGAAAATCGGTAGATTTTACCACCACCTACCGGTAAAAAATCTGCTTTTTTTTTTTTTTTTTTTTTTTTTTTTTCTGCAATGTCTGCTAGTGTTGATTATTTTTAATCGTCTGATAGTGCTGATGCAGCATTTACCACCAGGCTGTCACACGTGTTACAAGCTCTTTTCAGTCCTGGAAGTTATCACCCATGGCGAATTCATCAAAACAATATGTAGGTAAAAAATCTGTAGATTTTACTAGTTGTAACTAATATTAATTAGTTCTTAACAACTAATCTGTTGTTGTTTTTTTCTTAGAAATTTCATTACAAAATCAGGGTGCTTTTTCCAAGATGCAGCGTCTTATAAGCCGTAAAATACGGTAATCCAAGGAGAGGGGAGCCTTGTTGTAACATGTAGAAGATGTTAGGGGGACTCAGTTGCATTTAACACTGGTATCACTTACGCAATCACCGGTGGCGTTCTCGAAGACCCGAGTTCGATCCCGAGTGAGACCCATAAATCCACTTTAAATCTTTCTGCACCGTCGAGTGGCCTAAGAACACCCACATGCCCTGTCCATTAACTACCTTCGACTGCAAGTGCATCAGAGGACACAGGGGGCGGCATGAGCCTCTAATCACAGGCGTCACTATAAAAATCCTGCCTGCGCCACCACGGGCGAGGGCCAACCATCACAGCCCTCAAGTGAGCCTCCAGGGCCTACCATCTGAGCCCTGGAGGTCACTGCCTACAGGCGCTATAGGCATAGATGTAAAAAAAAAAATAATAATAATTATAATAATAATAATAATAATAATAATAATAATAATAATAATAATAAAATAAAAATAAAAACTTTGTCTTTGCCTTGCTGAGTTATATCAAATTCCGAGTTATACAATGCCGAGTTATAAGGGTTTTACTGTACCTCAACATTCTCCGATCATAACTAACCAACACATCCTCCAACTTCTTCGTCAAAGCCCATGTCTCAGAACCATACAGCAATACTGATCTTCTATATGCTTCAAATACTCTTCCTCTATTTTTCGGTGGAATGCTCTTGTTTATCAACAGTCCCTCTATCTCTCTCCACGTCATCCATGTAGTTGCTACCCATCTTCTAACTGCTTTTTCCATTCCATCCTCATCTCTCTAATATATCACCAAGATAACAAAACTGTTCACTTCTTTTAAAAACACTTCTTCTATTATACCACCATCCACTTCTATAGTTTCTACCTCTCCTCTTCTGTCTGTCCCCCTCCGTTGATTTTTCTTACACACGCTGGACAGCAGAAATCTTCCACCCTATTTAGGGTTTTTAGTCCCATCACATCTGCTGGATGCTTGGTAGTTCATAACTAAATATAAGAATAATGTAGAATAGGCAACTTGTACAGAACTGCTTCCTCGCCTGGAGACACAAATTTGGACGTACGAGTTTACGTACCAGAATGACGGAGTTGTTGACTTCTCCAATTTAGCCGATAATGAACTCACTAATTTTGCCATGATTTAGTTGATAATAAATAAGTCAAATGAAAATAGAATTAAATGCAAGGTTACATAACTTAAAATAATTGTTAATTGGTAATTATTATATCAAGTTTGGAAGTGCCGTCAGTTCGGTCTGTCAAGACGCGTAACCAGGCGTATATAATTTCAACCACCACAACTAACTATGTAACTACAGGCAATATTCTTACTGGCGAATGGTAGTTACATGGCTGTTGAGTCATTCCTGATGCCCCAAAACACGTCACCTCCGTTATATTAACCCCTTCACTGCGGCTGGCACAAATACGGTCTCAGCTATCTAAGGGTTCACTGCAGCTGGAACATATAGGGTTTCTGTATTTAAACTCCGTGCTCAATGATGTTGTGGGTAAATATTCGCTGTGATAGGCTTGTATGGCAACAGTGTCAAGTGTTCCGATACAATAGAAGGTGCTACTATAGCGTGCGGTCTACAAAGATCCCACCTGACCTGACCTGACTACCCCATAGCTTTAATGTGCATTCTAACAAGTCCACACCTGACCTGACCTGACTATCTGGACCCTACTGAACCTTATAAAATAGGAATCAACGAAGTAATGTCTCAATATCCTCCTAAAATTCAAGCCAAGAACATCAGTCTGACACCCTTAACCCTCTACAATGCTGTTGAAAGAATTCTACAGAAGTGTCATCTTGACAGAAGAAACAGCGGTTAAGTTTTTACGTGCAAGCAATCTTCTGGACGCACCACAAGAAGCAGAGCCTTGTCATCGATGTGGTAGTGTTAGGCAAGAAAAAAAAGTGACAGGGGTGGGAAATATCGGCCTGTGCTTAATAAATTACTTACTAAAGTTTTGTTTTTTCTATAATACTCTACTGTATAATAGACAATATCATATAGCAATAGTAAGTTGCAGCCTGAAGTGTAAGAGTGTAGACTGTAGAGTGTAAGTTGCGAGTAAGAAATGTAGACCGCACGCTATAGTGTAAAATGTCCCGGTAGACCGCACGCTATAGTGCAAATGTCCCGGTAGACCGCACGCTATAGTAGCACCCAATAGAGCCTCTTTTTCTGCTTGAGTGATTTAGTGTGACTAATAAGGTCAAGTGGTACAGTACGGCGTGTTGACGCTGCTGCGCCCTCTATCAATCTGGAAAAATTACCCGGTTTCATGATGTTATTTATTTAGTTAACGCTAATTTATGCATAGTTCTAATTCATTTATCAGAAAAGAAAATATATCAATGGAAAGCTAATTAAATTCCGCTTCTATTGATATTCTCCATGTAAAAAGTTTTCTCGCAAAATATTAAATGGTGAAGAGTTTAAGTTAATGCATATTTCTTGAGTCTCATAATGGCATTTCTTTTGTGTGTTTTACAGTTTTTTATTTTTTTATTATATTATAGAACAAACATTTCCGAAGATAGCAGTATATCTTTTATACTGATAAACATTATATTAGGTAGGTAAACTTGTACGGGGAGCGGAGCGGGTGAGATCTAGATGGTGTGACGTCACGGGCAATCCATCAGGCCTTTTCTCTCAGTGGCCAAGCCCAGACTCCCCACTGGGCTAGGCCATGAGGAAATTCCGGGGCAGATTTGCGTTTGCTTAATTATTTTTATTAACGCAAAACTGCATATGTGTGAAATTTGTCACAAACTCAAAATCTATCAACAAAATTGCACTTCTGCAACTGTGGAATTTGCAGTTTGTATAGTACCACTGTCAAAGTGCCCACTACTGAGAGTTTACTAGTCTTACTGGTACCTCACTGTAAGTGACAAATGTATGGTCTTACGAGGAAGGGTATCTGATGTATCTACTGTCATATGATTTAACTGTATATGTACAAAGTTAAGTAATTGATTTGTTGAATTTGGCCAAAAGGCATGGCACTGCACTATGTATGAAACTTGTCGATAAAGATTGCGGTTGGGTGCGGAAACAAAAATTGTCAAAATTGTATTAGAACTGACAAGGAGATTTCATGTAAATTGGAAAATATGAGAATGTACATCTCAAGAGCTAGGGTAATTATACAGTAGTAGAATGGTTATAAAGGTGAGAATCTGGATATAGAATAATCACCACTTCCGATCTAATTATCCAAGTAAGGCGACATTAGGTCTGGTTAGTACTGGGAACACCAGATGTTGGCATTCCAAATTTTGGCTGCCAGGTTATGTAGTGGTTAGCATGCTCGGCTCACAACAGAGAGGTCCATGTGGTCTGAGAGGGCGCGGGTTGAAATCCCCGCCCGAAAGAGGTGGAGACAACTTGGGCTTGTTTTCTACCACAGCCATAGCCTTTTCACCTGGCAGAAAATTAGTACAGGATGTAAGCCAAGGAGTTGTGATCTCAAAATCTTAGCACAATTGAGGGTGGCAATCCTTTAGGTACTCATCCAAGTGTGGATGTGGAGTGTTTGTGTGTGTGTGAAGACCCTTTATCATGAAAGGCCAGAAATTAGCTATGCCACATAATGCAAGGTGGAAACAGTTATAAGATATAAATGGGTTGGGTAACATACATAATAATAATATTATTATAACACTTCAAATTAGTTTATCAATTTTACTCAGTCAGGAGGAACTGATTTTACTTTTCTTTGTCTTACAGAGTGACCTGGATTCTATTGAAGACTCCCAAGAAAACATGGTGAGGATAGAGGCTCTTGAGGAAGAGGAAGTAGAGATGGAAATGCCCTTAGACAAAGATGATGTGGCCATGGAATTGCAAGAGGATGTTCTAGAGGTGGTAGAAGAGGTGCTGGAAAAAGAAGTACAGGAGGGCAA